>NEWO01000003.1:2468763-2545026 GCA_003013225.1 Phalaenopsis aphrodite | reverse complement strand
ATGTGTTATTGTGTTATTATAACAACAGGAATATTCCCAGGAGACAATAACACATGAATAACACACAATAACACATTAATAACACATGAGAGAATATTCCTCGTGTTACTCCGCCGTTTTTTTTTTCTCTGTCGCGCGGGGTGGCGTGGCGTGATTTCATTGGGTATGCACGTTACTCTACGTGCGTAGTACTGATGTAATATTTTTTCGTCTGGCCCAACCATCACTTTTCACTTTTCTCAAACTCACAAGCACGGGTAAATACATCGACTTAATAGTTTAAAAAATCGCCGAAATACCTGTGATTGATTTGTAAACAGTAATGTTTCGTGTGCTTCGTACGTAATTATTCCTTTTTTTTTAATTATTTTTTTTACCTTCATACCAACCAATTCATATTAAATTTCATATTTTTAGAATTCTAATTGATGTGTGCTAGAAAATTCATGGCGGTAGAGTAATAGATTATCATCTTAATATTGCATGAGGATTCAACACACACTTAGATGAAAGAGAATCAAACTGTGATGACACCATATGTTTTACATAAAAAAACCCATAAAGAGAAAAAACCACGGGATCTGACCCATTTATAAAAAATCCACTATAATTTATGACTGCGGAGATTCATTGTCTCACAAATGGGGAATGGTTACTGGGTTTTTCAAAGTGCAACGTCGACTAACGTCGTCTAGTCAATGATGGTCGACGGAGGTCGGTGGTGATTGACGGTAGTCGACGACAATTGATGAAGGTCGACAGTGGTCGACGGTGGTCGACGACAGTCGATGATTGTCAATGGGGGTCGGCGATGGCAGACGGCGATTGACAGAGGTCGGCGATGGTCGCTAACGGTCGGTAGTGGTCGTTGACGATTGACGATAACAGGAATGATGTTGGACTTAAGCTCCTTCTCAAAACTTAATGTTCTCTCTTGAGCGTCCCCCCTTCATGTGAGGGTTGATGCTATATTTATAGTGTTCTGGGTGCAATTAATGCAGGAATATGAATCATTTTAATTGGACGGTCCGAAGAGCTTCCCTTTATCACATAGCATTTGATGGACATTTGAGTGTCTTAACGATGTCGAAATTGAGCAATCTTGGAATCATTGGATTTGTCTTATCGAGACGCTAAATTCGACTATGAACTCGCTAAATTCGACATTCGTTTGATCTTTCAAATGTGTCCAGAAATCTTTCAATAATTATTTAATCTCTTGATCTTGTCTTCATTTGACTTGGATTAAACTAACCTTGATATCATTATGTTTGCCTCATCAAGTCAATCAGTTTGACTATAAGTTTGCTAAAATTGGAGCTACGTATGACTTTTAATTAAAGTTTGAATGTTTTTAACTTGAAATGTTGCATCGAGATTCATATCATACCTCGAGATTCGTGATAGATGGTGAAGATTTGTTGGTGGTGTATCACGAATCACTCATGAAATGGTGTAGGACAAATAAATGTGAAGGAAAAAAATATAAAAAGAAATGTAAAATGATGAAAAATAATTTCAAATAAGTTGTTAACATTTCCGACCTTTTTTGACTAAAACTATGGAGCCCTTTATTCATTGAATGATCTCCTATTTATAGATGAAGAGGGTATAACATATGAAATTATAGTTGTGCCCCTACTTTAGTGGGGACTACATAATATGTTATAGGTATTTTACATATATGAGCCTAGAGTCTGATCACTATAGAGCTTAGTTGGTTAGACGGACAAGCCTTTAGTTGGCGTTGTTGGTCGGTTAACCTAGAGAGGTATTGGTCTGTTTGATTCAATATAACTACCGATTGGCTATACTTGATGTTGTCAGTTGGTTGTCTTTTATTGTCAAATGTTCGTCGAGATTGCCTCATTCGACTAGTAGTGTTGATGGCATTGTAGAGTTTGGCTACAAACCCTCGATCTCTATTAAGGTCCTGTAAACAAGACAAAGCCTGACTATCAGACTGAGGGTAAATCATCATAACTGAATAAATAGTCGCCCTTAAACAACGAGATCTTGATGGGGCGTCTAAGTCTTGTCTCACTAATTCTTGATAGTGTTTTGAGGGTCTGTTGAATACTTTTGAGGGAATCGTAAAACACAAGTGGTTAGTTTTCTCTCCTTGTTTCGTTCCATGGGGGGAATTTCTTAGACTTGCATGTGCTTTGTTGCCAAATGAATTGCTCTGGTTCGAGTCGCTTGATTGCCCTAATTAGTTTTCGTTTTGATCCTTTCAATCAGACACACTCTTATTGGTGGGTCATTATTTGACATGTCATATTTTGTCTTTGCAATCAAATCTCTTCAAGATTAATGCTGACACCTTTTTAATGTACAGTATTTAACAGAAAAAATTAATATTACATACATATCACTTAATTCTTCACCATTCTTCAAATCTACCACTAACAATTGCACCTTGCAACTGATATCCGGCTAACTCTACTCTCTTTAGGCTTCTTCACTTTGAATTTGACAAACATCAACAAATTTTCATCATTTAGCGTAAGTATTGAGACAGCGCTGATCTCAAAGCAACTTTTTTTTTTTTTGGTGTAAGAAATGTTCAATGTTTGATAAACATTCATCCGGAGGTCTGAAAGCAGCCGGCTCCTCTGATATCTGGCTAACTCTACTCTCTTTAGCCTTCTATGACACGATATCAACAAATTTTCATCATTTAGCATAAGTATTGAGACATAGCGCTGATCTCAAAGAAAATTTTTTTTTTTTTTTTTTGGGTTTAAGAAATGTTCAATGTTTGATAAACATTCATCCGGAGGTCTGAAAGCAGCCGGCTCCTCTGATATCTGGCTAACTCTACTCTCTTTAGCCTTCTATGACACGATATCAACAAATTTTCATCATTTAGCATAAGTATTGAGACATAGCGCTGATCTCAAAGAAAATTTTTTTTTTTTTTTTTTGGGTTTAAGAAATGTTCAATGTTTGATAAACATTCATCCGGAGGTCTGCTTTCAGCAAACTTCAACCAGACCGATCCTAGGACGCCCAGAATGATCTATTCTGAGTCAAATCAAGCACTGCATGGCAAATTTGTTTTTCTCTTTGCACCATTTAACAGGGAATCCGAAGAGTGAGCGCCAGAGAGAGGATTTGAGAGGGCTGGTTGCTTTGGCTTCGCGTCAGGGAAGACAGCTCAAGCGATACAATCGCACTGGAGGACGGCTCGTTGTCGGGTTCGTTCATGGTATGTTTCTTCCATCTTCTACCGGAGCCATAGTTTTTCTTCTAATTTTCTTTCTGTTAATTTCAATGGGTTTTGGTTTTTATGTGATGATGTGATGGAAAACAACCGCCATTTACGTCTGAAAATGACTTTTCTCAGCTTTTTTTTTTCTCCATTTCATTTCGGTGTTTTAGGTTAAACGGACGGGATCTATGAGCTGCAATCATGGTTTTATTTTTGAAAATGGTTATGTTTTGATCCTTGTCTATTTGGGTGTCGGCTGCATTCCATATAAATTTGATTCAAACTTCTCAAGCGATGATCTGGTTCGTTCCATGCATGTTCTTGTGATCAGTTCAGAAGGGATATGTGATGATGTTTCGTAAGGCATATAATGTTTCTGTATTTAAATACGAATTTTTTTTTTTATATTGGAATAATTTAGTTTTTTTCCTTTTGAGAAAATTAAAAGATAGATGAATTGCAAGATTCACTGCCTCTTCTTGATGAAAAAGTAAATCAATTTAATTATGGGAGATTTATGTACAAACCACTCAATTCGAATGTATTTACATATCCAAGACCTAAGCAGCTATGTAAATCAATTTAATCTTAGCTATGTTTATATGCAGCTATATTTACAGATTTATGGCAGTTGCTTCTCCCTTCGAACCAATTGTTGGTTTCTTTTCTAAGTAATGGTCTGTTTATAAATAAAATTAACTGTAGAGTAAAGCTCTTGCAGGAGGTGGGGACGGTGATGGGGACGACGGGGGAGGTGTACACACATACCACCTAATTTCTATATATTTACATATCTAACATGTAAACTTTGTTTTTTAGGTTAATACTACCGAAATATTTCATTATCATATAAAAAATACATCCATTCTAACTTTTAAAAGGTGAAAAACACCTTTTTCATTCATAGTTAAGTTGAGTATGGATGTAAAAATTGAAGTTTAGGGGATAGATATGTAAATAGATAGGAATTGAGTGCTATGTATGTAAATCTTCTCTTTTTTAAAATTTTTTGGGTATTATATATTTATTCTTTAAAAGAAGTTGGAACCTCAACTTCCTTAAGACTACCAAACTAGGTAAATTGTCATAAAGATTTGCTTCACACAAAATAAATTCTGTGAAGCATAAAAAATTATAATCAAATAGAAATGTGACAACTTTTGGAAAGCAAAATTAGAAAAAAGTGCCTCATATTGCTCCTAAAGCTTTGTTTGGAAGGTGTGCTTGAAGCAACAGGAACTAAAAAGAGGTTGAAAGTATCATATTTGTGATAGTATATTGATAGTTTTTTATTCCTTTTGAAATGCGAGATCATATAATTCGTGAATTCATACAATTCAAGAGAGATCTGAAAGAAGGAATGAGAAGAAGCTGAGAGTTTTTTAAAGAGTTTTTTGAGGGTGTGGGATTGGATGAGGATCCCCGTTCTCCCCCTCTTCCTTCTTATGTTTGTACTAAGGAGCTTATGTACATGCACAAGGATCTAGAAAATAAACCTAAAACATGTTGTCGACATGATTGCTGATGTGGGTTGTCATGTTGTTAATTAATGATGATATGTAAGCTGACAGGTAGAAATTCTCTTTCTTCTGCCTCGAAAAGCTGCTTGCTGAGCTCGGTTGTATAGTAAGGTCGTTGTGAGTGAATTTGGTGAAAATGTTCAAACAACTCATACAAGTATGGCATAGGAACTCAGGTAATGTAGGCGAGTTGGGCTGGAAGAGCCCGCTTGAAGATTGAAATGGGGTCGACCTGTTTTAAAAAACTCATTGGAATGCTGACATACTTCGGCGGTACTCACAGAATTCTTCTGGAAAATAAGGAGCTCTGCAACTTTTCGCTTCCAAATGTACGATTGACCTGGTTAGCGTCAGACCACTAAATGAAGAGTTGTTGGACTTGCTTCGTTAAGCTTATGAGGCCATTTTAGTATATGGGTTTTCCCGTTGTTTAGGAACACATTTTTGGATAGATATTTTGTTGCCCAATTTTTATAGCTCTTCAACAGGATACTTCGAAAATACTGAGAGAATGCTAAAAAAAGAGAATAAATGACTTTTGCGTATGACTAGAGGGATGAGAAATTGGCTACAAGTACCCCGCTCTGTCAAATTTTGTTTAGGGACATATGTATTCATATTCGATCAAAACATTGTTTTCCACCTAATAAGTTCTATTGGCTATGTCTCGAAGATTAGTTACATGAGTTTACCATTAAGTTCAGACTTTCCTTCCTTTGGGGGCTTGGAAGCCATCCCTTGCGGGAGTAGTTGCGAGTACCCTTGGGTAATTATGGACTGTTTCTCATTCAAAAGCATTCAATTTCTTGGTGATGGACACAATTTGTTTAGTGATTATGGTTCATAGATGTTTCAGGAGGATTGTTCATTGTCGAGTTACCGAGGGAAGAAGCATATACTGTTACGAGATATGTGACTTATTTAAGTCGCTCAGAAAATGTACTCCCAATAAGCGGTGGAGTAATTTGTGAATTGTTCCTTGTTTTATGGGATGTGTTGATGCTGAGTTTTTAAGATTGTCAAAGAAAAACTATCAAATCATTTAGAACAAGTACTACATGGATACTTCCTGTGTTCATTGACACGCGGTCGCTTTATCATAAGAAAGAGATAACACCAGTAATGAAAACATCAATTTTGGTGGTTATAAGAAGAGTTTTGTATGCTAAATTCTTGTGTAATTTTTAAGAGTCTCGTTGTGTTTGCCTTTGCAGAACGTTGCGAGTCAGAGGCTTCGTTCTTGTGCTTTTTCCCTTTGCTCTTGAGAATTCGTCGTCACCTTAACCTTGCTTCGATTGGAAAGTTTTCCTAGAAGATGGATGTCCTAGAGGGATGGTTACATGCGATTATTCAACGGAGGCTGAAAAGGGGAGGCCTTCCAAGGATTCATACGATTTGAAAGGAAATGATTGCGGTGCAGAAAGTTCAAAGCCTGCTGAAACAAAAGATCTGTCAGGCAGTACTACCGGCAGCGTTGCGAATTTAAATGTAGTTTTAGGTGCGGATCTAAATGAGATAGCTCCAACGCTGCTCGTTCTAATCCTATCTCAGGGAAACTAGTGGTTGTGGTTTTGAAAGCTAGTGCTAAATCACCTGTTTTTATTCTTTGAATGACTAAAAGGGTTTCAATCTAATTGTGCTCCTAGATCTGAGTTTGTAACTATGGGTCAATTTTTTTCTTATTTTTTAGCTTTTTACGGTTTTGCACTTTCAATATTCAAGCTTTTCTTTTGCGGAAAAATCTGTTTATCAACGGTTGGAGCCCATGAATATTCTCAACGACTTAATTATAAAAAGATGTTGAGACGGTGAAAGATCAAGTTGTGGAGGCGGTGAAGAGAACTCGGAAGAATGTAGGTGAACTCATTACTTCTTCTCTATTAACATAACCTCCTTACACTTCCTAATCATTAGTCCTGAAGAGGCCTCTGCAGTCCGAGAAGATTGATTTCAACGATATAAAAAATCATGACATAAGTTTATTTTATGAAAGACATAATTGTATTTCCATTTAAATTTTTTGTCTTATAATTATTGATGTGGCACGTTCTTTAACATTTTTCTTTCAAAAGTTAACCCGTATAATTTTCGTGTTGAGGCATCAGTGCTACATCATTGTGATGATGACTAATTTAATATGAAGTGACTTTTTAATTTTCAATTATCTTTTTGATCTATTGTGCCCTTTTACTTTTGTGATGTATTTTCGCTTTTACCCTCACATTTATATTAGAGCTTGAACGAGTCAACTTATTTGTTCTTTCTTAAGTTATTATTTTTCTTTTACCCTTAACGCTTGCGAGTCGTGCCCTAGCTTTTCTAATCTCTTTGTGATTTCTCTTTTCTTGCAACCATAGAGAATTTAAAAAATTCTAGCCTGGAGATGGATATAGTCGCCACTGCTATGGAGAATAGTAGCAGAAATTTCTATGCTGCGGAGATGTCCGGGGGATCCTCTATGATTATGGAGAATCTTGCCAAGATACAAAAGAATTGCATTTTCAGTGACTCCACTCTTCGACTACCTTGGGAGGATGAAGCTCCAAATATCGTACTTCCATATGACGTGTGCTGCTACCAAGATCACTTTCTTGGCCTTCGTTTTTCTCTCTGCAAAGAATTAGTAGATGTATTGAACTTTTTCGGGTTAGTTCCTGCTCAGATTCACTCGAACTCAATAGCGAATGCAATTTCAGTTATCTTGTATTTGAGGCATAAGAAATTATACTGGTTGTTGAATGTCTTTAGTAACTTGTTGCGGTCGAAAGCTTTTAAGAATGGGATGGTATTGTTTTCTCCTTTGAAGGTGGTAATAATCAATTTAGAGAATATGATTTTTGGTTGGAAGAAGTTTTGCTTTGTCCATTGCAAGGGCGAATAGATGATTCGTACCTCCGCTTGACCGTATGTTGTGTGTAGGGGACCGACTGTCACAGAGCTTGCCCTTGAGAAAAATTAGAGCTATACCTTATTAAACGGTATAAAACTCGATGTTGAGTTTTTCATTGCAATAAGATATATAATCGCGACTTTGTCAGGTTCATATTAATCTTACTTGCATGATTATATTTTATGAATAATTTTTCGCTAATTGTTTTGAACACCAAGTTTTTTTTCGTGCCATGGAAGGTGCCTTGACTTCCTTAATGTAGTTTAAGAGATGAGGAACTCCTTGAAGCAAGCATTCTGGAAGGAGCCGCTGAATCGTCAAGCTTGTTGACCATTAAGGTCGTTTGTCACACTCTGCTATCTCAAAAAAAATTGGCAAGACAATTATGGGATGTATGATCCTAGAAAAGACCAAATGTAGGAGGGCAATCCAAGTAACTCTAGAAGACTCCACCACATTCTAGAGAATGTTAGGAGGAAAAGATCCTTAGAGAACTCACGAATAACATAGAAGGATCTAGGGCTATGTATATATATAAAATAATGGTGTGGAACTATCTAGAAACTAGACTATTCTAATATAATCTAGAATGTTCCCTTAGACTTGGAGGGGACTATAAATAGGAGTCCCTCTCCCTTATTTGGATCCATCCAAGGTTCCAAGCATTCAAGTGTTATAATTACTCTTTTTTAATAAAGTGTTTTCTTTCTCCAATACTTTTTATTCTTCTTCCAAGAGTGTTGTGTGTTACAACTCCAAGAGTTATGAGGGTTAGGTTGATTTAGTGTCAAGGAAGAGCCCTAATGATGCATGAATGACTTGGGATAAGTTAGTCCGTGACGATTTGTATCAGAGTTTCTGTTCAAATGCATGACAAAGAGCGTCAGAGGGCACGCAATGGACTCTGAAGCCACTAATGTGGAATAATCTCAACAAGGGTGATGTCATCAGAAGCAATGAAATTTAGCTACATCCAAACCACATGGGAGGTCCAAGGAGATCATGCACGGCTTTGATTCACGCCTTGCTCGGCTGAATGAGGCGATGAATGGCGTGGAGGCCCAAATAGAGAATCTTGGCCAAAAGGTTGATAAACTCAAGGAGGAAGACATCACAATCCATTCAAAGATCAGATGTATGATGCTTCAACTGAAGGAGTCTTTAAGAGACCAAATGACTAAGATGTGGGAGGACTTGATGTGGGAGCTCCAAGAGGTACTAAGAGCCCATGAAGACGAGATAAGCTGCGTACATGCTTGTTTTGAGGAGATGCGTGGAAACATTTTGATATACACGAGGGCAATAGCGACATCCACCAACAATTATACTTTCGAAGCCAAACGCATCAAAGCACCAAAATCTAAGAGTTTTAGGAGAGCTCGCAACACAAAGGAAGTAAGTAACTTCCTATGGCAACTCGACCAATACTTTGGAGTGATGGAGATTACAGATGAAGAGACAAAAATACAATTTGCAACTTTTTATCTCTCAGACATCGTCATGTTGTAGTGAAGAATAAGACGTGGAGACATCGAGAAAGGTATGTGCACCATATCCACCTCTGATGACTTCAAAAGAACTAATTAGACAATTCTACCCCAAAAACATGGAGGATGAGGCTAGAGTTCGATTGCAAAGACTCAAGCAAACGTGATCGATTCGGGAATATATTAAGAAATTTACTATTCAGTTCTTTGAAATTCCTGACTTATCTGACAAGGATGTTCTATTCAACTTCATGGATATTCAACTTCATGGATGAACTCCAACAGTGGGCGAAGACTAAACTTAGGAGGCGTGGAGCCAAGATCTTGTTTCTGCCATCATCGTTACCGAAGCTTGGTTGACCATACAAAGGAGTCTACAAAGGCAAAGGAAAATAAGAGCAACTATGTCAAAAGTGGGGGAGATAATGACCAACATAAGGAAGAGACCCGCCGCGATTCGACCCCATCCAAGGCAAAAGACAAGGTGAAGTCTAGCAACAACAAAACTAAACCACACAAAAAAAACTGTTTTCTTTGTGGAGGACCTCATTGGGCAAGGGATTGCCTTTAGAAGAAGGCTTTGAACTCTCTTCTTGCAAGCCATGAAGAGGAAGAAAGAAGCGATATGACAGTACAAGTGGGAACAACGTAACTGCTCAACGTGGTGCACTCCTCTCCAAAAACCCCGACAAAAGGACTTCTCTTTGTAGAGGTGATTAAAGGTGGGACATCTACTAAAGCATTGATAGATACGTGAGCTTCTCACAACTTTGCCTTTATTGAAGAAGCAAAGAGGACGGGTCTGCTGGCAATTGGATGAGCTCTCAAAGCAGTCAACTCAACGGCTAGGCCAATCCATGGAGTGGCCAAAGGAGTGAAGACCTGTGTCGGAGATTGATCAGATATGCTGAATTTCTCCATCATTCCATTGGATGATTATAAGGTAATCCTTGTTCTAGAAATTTTGGATTAAGAGAAAGTGTTCACAATACCATTTGCCAATAACATGTGCGTCATGAAGGGTAACCAAGCTTGCTTAGTACCGACAACAAGAACTAGGACCCCGATGAAGAATTGAAACCCCAAGAAGGCATGCCAAGTGAAGTCATGGCAGTACTCGAGGAGTTTAAATATGTTTCATCTCCAAAATTACTAAAAAAATACCACCAAGAAGGGAGATCGATCACCAGATCAAGCTGGAATCAAGGACCAAGACACCTGCAATGGGAGCTTACCGCATGACACCTCGAGAGCTGGTAGAGCAACAAAAAAAATTGAAGGAGCTATTGGAGGTATGACTCGTCAAACCATCTAAAGCCCCATATGGTGCCCCAGTTTTATTTCAGAAAAAGAAAGGTGGTTCTTTGTGCACGTGCATAGACTACAAGACTTTAAATAAAATTACCATAAATAACAAATACCCAATGCCTCTCATCGCCAATCTTTTTGATCAACTGGGGAGTACAATGTTCTTCTCAAAATTGCATCTCCGCCAGGCAACTACCAAGTGAGGATAGCAGAAGGCTATGAACCGAAGACCACTTGTGTGATTAGGTATGAGTTGTTTGAATTTTTAGTTATGCTTTTCGGGCTAACTAATGCTCCTGCTACATTCTACAATTTAGTAAACAAATTATTCCAACCATACTTAGATCAGCTTGTTGTTGTTTACTTGGATGACATAGTGGTGTATAACAACACACTCTAAGATCACCTGTGACAGCTCCAAGAAGTATGCAAAGTTTTTAGAGAAAATAAGCTATATAACAAGAAAGAAAATGCTCATTTGTCAAACAAGAAGTGATATGCTTAGACATAAGATAAATGATGGAAAACTTATGATGGAAGAAAGAAAGATCAAGGTCATCCAAGATTGAGAGCATCCTACTAAGGTACATGAGCTAACATTCTTTATGGGGCTTATAAACTACTATCGACGATTCATAAAGGGTTATTATGCAAGAGCTGTTCCGTTGACAGATCTACTCAAGAAGAATAAGTCATTGGAATGGAATAGCATATGCCATGAAACATTTGAAGTCCTCAAGAAGGCAATCAATGAAGAGCTCGTACTTTGCCTTCCTAATCATACTAAGTTATATGAGGTGTACACTGATACTTCTAAATTTGCTATAGGCAGAGTACTCATGCAAGACGGACACCCAATTGCCTATAAAAGTCGGAAACTTAATGAGACGGGGCGTCTCTATATAGTACAGGAAAAGGAGATGACTATCATATATTGTCATAGAGTATGGAGCACTACCTACTTGACTCCAAATTCAGGGTTATAACATATAATATTGCCACCAGCTACTTTCAGGCCAAGAACAAGCTAAGTCCCAGAATGTAAGATGGCAGAATTACTTGGCGGAATTCGATTATATCTTAGAGTATAAGCCAGGAAAAGCCAATGTAGTAGCAAACGTGCTAAGCTTAAAAGTAGAACTTGTAAGCATTTCACAAGCCTTCAGCTCCCTGACCCGACTCACAATTATGTAGTTATTTAGTCTCCTGAATAAAAAACCTGATTCAGTTTCTTTAGGCGACTAGTGTGCAAAATGAATATGATATAGAATTTAAAATTGATTTATATTTCACACAATAGGGGTTTAATGCAAGTTATATATGGCTTTCTTTAAAAACCCCAATATTGATCTCATAAGAAAACGATGTTAGAAATCCCTTAGGATAATCCTAGTCTACTACTATTAGGTCTTAGTTTGAGAGATTTGAAAAGATTGATTTTCCTAAATTCACTAATTTACTCTAAAATTAAAGTTAACTAAATTAAATAAAAATCAAATCTAAAGAGACGGTAAATTTTCGAAAGTTATTATATAATTAAAACCCATTTCCCTTTACAATGAGATCATAAGCAGCAAATGAATTGAATGTTTAAAGGTTAAAATGTGATTTTGTGATAAATATGAGCATATATATTCTTTACTCTCTCCCGAGTGCATAAAAAAAATTCGCTAAACTAAAGTTAAGTTCCTGATTGTATAGTTGTGCTGAGTAGTTTCTAGCCTCTCACTTCCATTTTACCCATTGTTACCCTCTCTATAAGACCAACCAAGAACTCAGGTTCTGAACTAAGACCAAATTGATAAAGATTCTAGCCGTCACTCTAGAATCATCAATTCTACAACAACAACAAAGCCTTAATCCCACTACGTGGGGTCGGGTACATGAATCCTTTTTCTTCATTGCGTTCTATTTAGTGTCATATTTTTATTTATTTCTAGTAAGTTAAGATCATTTTTTATACAATAAGCCCAAGTCTTCCTAGATCTACCCCTGTTTTTTTAACACAAGTCGAATCTAAATCATCTACTCTTCTAATCGGATCATCAGATGATCGACGTTTAATGTGACCAAACCATCTAAGACGACTTTCTCTAATTTTGTCCTTCGCAGGAGCTACACCAACCCTATTATGGATATATTCATTTCGGATTATGTATCTAAGTGTAAAGCCACTCATCCACCTAATCATTCTCATCTCAGCAACACTTAACTTATTATTATGCTTCTCTTTTAAAGGTCAGCATTCAACGCCATAGAGCATTCCAGGTCTCACCACCGTCTTATAAAATTTTCCTTTCAGTCTAAGCGGTACTTTAATATCACACAAAAGGCCTGAAGCATTCCTCCACTTCAACCAACCAACTTGAATTCTACTATTAACATCCCCATCTATATCACCGTCGCTTTGAACAACGGACCCAAGATATCTAAATCGTTCACACATTTTAATAGTTTGATCACCCAAAGTCACACTTCTGTCAGTAGAGCTACAACTACTAAAATTACATTCCATGTATTCAGTTTTAGTTCTTCTTAAATGAAGGCCTGTAGACTCCAATGTACACCTCCATAATTCAAGTTTTTCTTAGGCTTTTTCTCTCGTTTTATCCACGAAAAGGATATCATTAGCAAAAAGCATACACCAAGGTACATCCTCTTGTAGATGTTCAGTAAGACCATCCACAACTAAAGCAAAAAGATATGGGCTTAAAGCCGATCCTTGATGTAATCCAACAGAAATAGGAAAATATTTGGTCAATCCTCCTTTAGTTTTAACACAAGTAACAACTCTAGTATACATATCTTTAATTGCTTGAATATAAGTCATATTAACACCTTTCTTTTCAATAACTCTCCAAAGGATATCTATTGGAACTTTATCGTATGATTTTTCTAAATCAATAAAAATCAAATGTAGATTCTCCTTATTATCTCTGAACTTCTCCATCAGACCTCTCAATAAATGTATATCTTCCATAATAGACCTGCCCGACATAAATCCAAATTGATTATGAGAAATCTTTGTAATGTGTCTTAACCTATGTTCAATTATCCTCTCCCATAATTTTAAAGTATGACACATCAACTTAATTCCTCTATAATTTGCACACTCTTGTGCATCACCTTTATTCTTAAAAATGAGGACCAAAATACTCTTCCTCCGCTCCTCAGGTATCTTTTTAGTTTTTAAAATAATATTAGAGTTTAGGAACCCAAGAAACTCCAAAATTTCCTAAATCTTTCCACAGTTCAATTAGGATATCATCAGGTCCTACAGATTTTCCACCCTTGGTTTCCTTTAAAGCCTTTTCAACTTCTTTTTTACGAATGCGGTGGTAAAAATGAAAGATTTTATTATTATTCGCGATATTAAGATCACTAAGGTCGGTCATATTTTTAGTAACTTCATTAAAAAGTTTATCAAAATAACTCACCCACCTATGTTGAATATCTTTTTCTAAGAAAAGTACTTTTTTATTTTCATCTTTAATACACTTTACTTGAGTTAAATATTTACTTTTCTTTTCTCTTTTATTGGCTAGTTTATTTATATATTTTAAGCCCATTAAAATTTATCAATTCTACGCCCATCAAAATTTATCTTTATATCTATTTGCACTCTCCCTCAGACGTAGCATCCCCTCTATTCAAGGTTTAGTGTGGTACTCACTAGTTGGGTGAAATCATAGTCCTCCTAGGTCATTATGTTTCACAACGGATTTTAATTTAACAAATGGTTAGTTTGTAAAGTAAATTAAGAATCGGTGAAAATAGCATCTAAATTTTAGAAAAGTGTTTACAACAATTACAAGATAATAAAGAATATAATACTTAACTTTTCCTCTAAAAAAGATGAAAATTCCTTCAACAAAGTCTTCTTCTGATCCACACAAAGTTGCTACAATTCCTTTTAAATATCTCTCATAATCCCTCACAAATCTCTACAGAAAATGTAGAAATATGCATCTCCTATCTTATCTATGACCTTCAGACGTTCTTGGAAGTTCCAAGAGTTTCAAATGTCAAAAGGTGCCTGCTCAAGTGCCAAAAGGTACTTAAAAACTCCTTGGGGCTTCTAGTACTCGTCCATAACTGTTTTTGGCGCTTATACATCGTTTTCTGGGAGAGACTAGCGCCTAGGCACCGTTTCTAAGCGCCACCTTGGTGATAACACGCTTGTTTCGCTTCGTTTCGCCCCGTTTCATCTCCAAATCGTTCCAAGATCTACAAGATAAATATGAAAATAACATTTCTTTAAATTTTAATTTCATTCAAAAATGTGTGATAAATGTAGAGGATATTGAGCATAAAAAGATATATCAAAATGCGTCACGTCGGAATTTTCTTCTTTGCTCAATTTAACTCTAAATTGTAACATTTTTGTTCCATTTTCTTCAAACTCTAACTCTTGTATCTTGAACTAAAAACATGTAAAATATCTTCCTTTAAAGTGCAATAAAAATGAACATAAAATGTATATAAACAAGTAGGTAATTTTAGGCGTGTCACTCTGATCCATATGCCCAAAGTGTTATCGCTCTGGCGAAGGAAGGAAAAACTAGAAAGTTCTAGGTAGATGAAGATATCATATATACTAAAGGCCGACTCATCTATGTACCAAGATGGGGCAACTTAAGAAATGACCTAATCAAAGAATATTATGACTCTTTATGTGCAGGACATCCATGAAAAAAGCAAACCCTGACACTTCTAAAAGCAAATTACTATTGGTAAGGGATAAAGATGGGATAGAAGAATATGTTCGCACTTGTCTTATTTATCAGGACAAAGTTATCCTTCAACAACCAAGGGGGTTGTTGGAACCGCTACCAATTCCTTGGAGACCATGGGAGAGCATCTCTATGGATTTCATCTCTAGTTTTCCAAAGTAAGATGGATTTGGAAGCATCCTCGTTGTGGTGGATAGGTTCAACAAGTATGCAACATTCATTGCTGCTCCCAGTGATTGTACTATTGAAGAAGCTGCAAGGCTCTTTCTCTGCAACGTGGTAAAGCTCTGAGGAATACCATAAAGCATTATCAACGTTCAAGATCCCGCTTCACTGTGAGATTTTGGACCAAACTATTTAACATTTTAGAGTCCAAGCTAAACTTTTCGACAAGCTTTATTTCTTAAAGTGATGAACAAACTGAGAGGATCAATGCCCTATAAGAGTTATATTTGCATAACTATATGAATGTAAATCAACAAAATTGGGCCAAATTACTGGATGCAACACAATTCTCCTTCAATTTACAAACAAGTGAAGCCATCAACAAGATTCCTTTCGAGATAATCATAAGACTACAATATATGACGCTCCTCTCCCTTACAACTAACTTTGAAGGAAAAAGTCTAGCAGCCTTCAAGTTTGCTAAGTCTTGGAGTGAGCAAAGGGAGCTAGCTCGAGCAACATTACACAAAGCCAAAATGAGGATGAAGAAGTGGGCAGACAGAGTGGAAGCATATCGAGTTTAAAGAATAAGATCTAGTCCTTATAAAATTTCTACACCAACAATTCAAAACATTTTGAAAGGTAAATAAAGGGTTGACTGCCACCAAAACTAAAGATACATCCAGTGTTTAATGTCATGTTGAAGCCCTGGAAGACCCTTTAAGAGGGATTTTAAAGTGAGCACTTACAGCTATAATCACCTCCTTTGATAAAGAAATTGAAGGAATATTGACAAACAGGGCGATCAGACGACGAGGGGCGCCAAACTACAAGGAGTATCTCATCAAGTGGAGAGGATTGCCTGATAGCGAAGCTAGCTGGGAGCGTGAAGACACACTATGACAATTCAAAGACAAGATCCAGCAGTATCAAGAGAATGACACAATGAGTGCATTGCGAGCTTAAGTTCGAGAGAGCGTCGTATTCTCCCATCTCCAAAGAAATTGAAAAGATAAATATGGGATGGAGAATTCTAGAAAAGACTAGATGGAGGAGAGCAACCCAAGTAACTCTAGAAGACTTCACCACATTCTAAAGAATATTAGAAGGAAAAGGTACCTGAAGAACTCAAGAATAACCTAGAAAGATCTAGGGCTATGTATATATATATAAAAGAATGGTGTACAACTATCTAGAAACTAGACTATTCTAATTTAATCTACAATATTCTCTTAGACATGGAGAGTAATATAAATAGGAGTCCCTCCCCTTCATTTGTATCCATCTAAGGTTCCAAGCATTCAAGTGTTGTAATCACTCTTTCTTACTGAAGTGTTTTAATTCTCTAATACTTCTCTCTATTCTTCTTCAAGAGTGTTGTGTGCTTACAAGTCCAAGAGCCGTTAGGGTTAGGCTGATTTGGTGCCAAGGAAGAGCGCTAAAGCCGCATGGGTGACTTGGGATAAGTTATTTTGTGACATGTTGGATAACATGAAGAGCAAGTTACTAACTCAACCATCATTGACGCCGTGGTCATTGGCGTAGATGTAGAAGAGGAAGATAAGACTCTTTTCACAAAACTTCTAAGGAGGCAGAGAGGTCTTAAGAAAGATAGTGTTCAAAAATCTAATCTTTCACATTTTCTTAAGTTTGCAAACATATGTCATAGGTAAAATGAAAAGCTATATAGGAGGAGCAATTACCCTTTGTAGCTTGCTCTAAGACATGGAAGGTGGTAGAGAATGCGGATGTTGACGTTATATCCTTGGAAGCAGCTGCACCTGGCCTCTCATGGGAAGAGGTAGATATGGGAGGTTAAATGAGGCACGAGCCCGCACAATGGTCCATTTAAACTTTAGTTGGACGACTAAAACAAATTGCTCTAGAAGGCTTCTTTGGTTAGAACTAGTTATCCACTATGCAAACATGGACGAATTGGCCAAGAATACTGGAAGAGCTCGACTTTTGATTTTTAAAATATAATATCCATAAGTCGTTGATAAGTTGTGATGAAAGCGGTCTTTTTAGCATTTCCAGGATGCATTTTTATTTGATGATCTCCTGAGAAGGTATTTAATAAGCTCATAATTGTATAGCCTACCGCTGAATTTACCAGAATGTTGATCCATGGATGAATATTCTTTGGACAAACTGCATTCAAGTTGGTGAACTCCATGTACATCCTCCACTTGTTTATTCACTTTGCGGACCATCACCACATTTGTTAGTCAATTTAGATATTGAACTTCATGGATGAAGTCGGTTTTCATTGGCTTTTGAACTTCTTGTCAGATGGGTTCAATCAGGTTAGTAGCTATGAATCTCATTTTTAGCTTGATGGCTCTGATGTTAAGGTTGAGATTGAGTCGGTGACAAGCAACATTGATATCAACTTTGACATCTTATCTGCGGTCTACTCAAATACGTCGTAGTGATCTCTCAAAGTTGAGATCAACTGCTTCTTCTGCTCGTGATGTAAGTTCGAGCTGGTTTGAAAGGTGCGTTCGCATTCACCTTCAAAGACAAGTAATAGTTTAGTGGTCTCTAAACTGATCCTTTTATGGGCGTCAAGTTCAAGAGTATTCTTTTGCACATTCCCAACTGCTCGAGTGTAGCACGTTCGAGATTGAAACAAGTCTCTCTGAATGGTAATGATTTTTTTTCCCGAGAATTTGACAGCGCTGTTGTAGGTAGAAGTTACTGCCTTGAACAAATTAAGGACATGTCTGCCAAAGATGTCATTGTAAGTGGTCGGAGTATCCACTACTATGAAATCTACCATGAAAGTATATTGTTTATCTACTTCCCAAGTTTTTGGTAGGGAGATAGACTCGGCAAGTCTCTTTTCTCTCCCTTGAGAACCCATAAAGAAGTCCCAAAGTAGGAGCGAGCTTTGCGTTCGTCATATTCATTCTCTGGAATACTTTCTCAAATAGGATGTTGATGAAGCTCCTCGTATCTACCAAAATACTTCTGATTTGGTGATTGTCGATGACTGGGATAATGAATATGGCGTTATTAAAAGGGTTCCTGCCCTTGCGTAAGTCAGCTTAAATGAAATTTATCGGTGGGGGATGAAAGTGGTAGTTCTAGCCAGGATAGCATAATGAATGCCTTTCACTTTGGCCCGCTTCAAACTTGAATGTATGGCGGCTTCAAGTTCTTCTCCACTGAAGATGGCGAGTATGATGTCGGTGATATGCATGCTTGTAGTGGGATTTGGTTCATCAAGAACGGTTTCGATAGCACCTTTCCTTGCCTAATAGTATGGGCTTCTAGCGTAACAAAATCTTTCATTTTCCCCGCTGGGATTAATTCTTCGATCAGGTTTTGGAGATGACAATAAGCCAATATATCATGTCCATGGTCGCAATGATGGACACTATACTTGTTGGGATTTCGTTGGAAGCTCCCAGTCTTCATCAATGGAGATCTCTTGAAGAATTCTTTATTTTGAATGGCCTCTACGATTTTGGCTATGGATACTTGAAGAGGAGTGATTTCCAATATGGAGAGTTGAGATGCCTCTTCACTTCTTTTTGGCTCCTTCGCAATAAGCCTTCGATCGGACTGCTCCGATTGAGGATATCTTCTGGGGATATCTCGATGGTTTACTTGTGAGAATCTATGGTTGGATCCCTGATGCTCGTGAGAATCTCTTTGCTGAAGTTTCTTCTCTGATCTCTCCATGTCAAAGGGGTTCGACAAAGAATTATATTCTTTAGACGAGATATGATCATTGGCCAATTTTAGGAGGTCAACTAGAGCTTTAGGCTTTTACGAGCCAAGCACATATCAAAATGGGCCTTCACATAGACCTTGTGTGAGTGCCGCATGAGCAACAAAAGGTTCAAAATTTTTAATGTCGAGCATCTTGCGCTAGATTCGGGTAATAAAGCTTTGTAAGCTTTCAAATGAAGCTTGTCAAATTCTTAGAAAAGTTTGATAGTTTTTCTGTGGCTTTTGAGCGCTGACAAACTGAATTATGAATGTTTGTTTAAATTTGTCAAAGGAGGTGATAACATACTTGCAAGTTGTTGAGCCAGCACAAATGTGACTCCTTGAGCGTTGTGAAAAATAAATGACCCTTAAGCAAATAGACTACTGATTCAAAAGAAGTTACATGACCAGTAGGATCAATTCTTCCTTTATAAGAGTCTAAAGAGGGAATTTTGAAAGTCCTAGGGGTTTCAGTTTAATGATTTTTCGGGAGAAAGTATTCTCTAGTGATTTTCTCCTTCATTGTCTTCCTTTCCTTCATCTTCCAAGGACTCTGGGATCCTCTTCTCCGAGAATATACATTATCGCCATCTTACTTTACTTTCTCAAATGTCAGATCCAAGGCTCTCATTGCCTTGACTAGAGGTGGCTCCTCTCTAAGCGGTTGGTCTCTCTGTTGTTCTTGCCTTCATGCCACCAAATTGGATGATCCCGTATGACTTCTTAAATGTATTCTAGAACGGATTCTGGATACTAATCACCTTACTTCTCCTATTCTATTTTTTCATTTGTTCCATGAGTTCCTCCATCTACTGCGTCACAAACTATGTAGTGCAATCTATCTGTGTTTCTCGTTTTACCTTGAAATAGTAGATCTTTCGACTAGATTTTGATCATGAGTTCTACGTTTACCATACCTTTTAGGATATTGATTTTTTTTTTGACATGAAATCTCGTATAATTCATGAACTCGTGCAATCCAGGAGAGATCTTAAAAGAGTGAGAAAAGTTTTGGGATTTTTATAGTGTTTTTTGAGGTTGCAGGATTGAGAGAGGATCTCCCTTCCTCTCCCATTCAATCTTATTTATATGCTTAGGAGTCTATGTAACCGCACATGGAACTTGAAATAAATCTAAAACTAGGTTATATGTTATGTAGTATGGAACTTGAGCAAAGTCACTGTCGACAAGACTGTTGGTGTGGGTTGACATGTTAATAAATGACAATATGTATGTTGATAGATGAAAATTTTCTTTCTTCTACCTCGAGGAGCTCTTCGCCGAGCTTGGTGGCATAGCAAAGTAGAGTTGTCAATGAGTTTGGTGTGAAGTTTCAAAAAACTCATACGAGTATAGAATAGGAACTCGGGTAATGTAGGCAATTTTGGCTGTAAGAGCTCGTTTGAAGATTGAAATGAGATAGACACGTTCTAAAAAAACTTGTTGGAATGCTAATGCATTTAAGAGGTACTTTGGAATCCTTCAAACAGTAAGGATTTGTAGTTTATTATTTTTGAAGGTACGGTTCTTGCGTATGACTGATATAGTTAGCGTTAGGTTACTAAATGCACATTTGTTGGGCTCGATCCATTAAGTCATGAGGCCATTTAGCATTTGGGCTTTCCTGTTGCTTAACAATTCTTGGTACCTTAGGCTTATTCATCTCATTCACTTTGCTGCATCACGAATGGTTTTTATCAGAAATTCTTATTCCTCTTGAAGAAAAGAGTGGTTTTTTTTTTTTTTGTAATTTGCAAAAGCTTATGTCATGAGATTTTTTTAATAAATTTTGTGTAGCTTGCAGGTTATATGACATCCTCTTTAATTTGGTCATTTTTTCTTTAACTTCTAACTGATTTTAGGAAATGAGTTCGGAAAAACATATAATTTACCCTAAAAAAATGCATAGAATTTAAGATAATTGTAGCTTTTATAATTTTTAGTGTTGTCAAAGCGTGAGAAAGGGAATGAAATGAAGGGTACTATTGATTAATTTATTCAAATTATTGCAATTTTATATATTTAATCTAAATAGTTTAGACCTATTATACATAATAGCGAGGATATGTAATACTTCGCTTTATTTTACTGTTGGATCCCAATCTGTCCTTTGTGAATCACGCGTTGAGAGTTAGAGCCGGATGAAGGAGAGAAGTAGATAAAGAGGAGAGAGAATAGAGTAAACCTGGACCTTACTGTTGCAAGAGTCCAGTAAAGTGTCCCTTTATTTGTATTTTTTCTCCCTATATGAAAACCGTTCTTAATGTGATTAATGCATTAATTATTTCAATTTTTAATTATGATGGTGATCGGCTTGTCGTCTGGCTCAATGTCGGTAGACTGAGATGACTGTCCGAGTGGCGATTGTGCCCCATGACGGACATGTCGGTTGGTCAAGCTGCTTGGTCGCACGACGATCTCGTTCGTTGTGGATCGACCGGTCTGCTGCGGTTGGGCACTCCTATGCATGTTCTGGTCAGTCGGAACCGCAGGCTTGGTCCATCGTTAGAGTTTCTTGTCATGAGAGTCCGATCGAATGTTCCCTGCCCAGACGGATGGTTGGGTGGTAGGACGCTTTGTTTGCCTAACCTCCATTTGAGCCGTCTAATGACTTTAAGATTCGTGTTGATATTTTTGGTGTACACAATTAAGTTTCTTAAAATGTAATTGAACAACTCTTTAGAATATTCTAAAACTAAGAAAAATAAATTAAAAATAGATATATATTATAATGGCAATGAAAAGAAATCATGTTGAAATATTCTAAATAATAGAAATTCTATATGTATGATGCTACATAGTATAGATCAAATTTGTTGTAAATAAAGTTGTCCATAAAAGCTTTGCAAAAAAAAAAGAAAGAAAGAAATATATACCTTTCATCAGTCAATAGAAATGAATTAAAGAAATATATTTGATAAAACCTGATCCCACGTTGTTGGGCCAATTCTAATGATGATCTTTTAATTCAGTGAAGTTTTTTTCTCCAACAGCAACTCTATTTGCTTTAAACTTTTGTTTTGCTCTCAAACCAAGAATGGAAATTTGCATACATACCACATAATTCTTATTTATTTACATATCTAACACCGACTGATTGATATTTACATTTATATAAATATCAAATTTTATGTGTTAGATATGTAAATATACAAGAATTGTATGGTATGCATGTAAATGCCCCAACAAAAAAAATGTTAAGAAAAACTTTATCTTACTTCTAAAATTATAGAAATTCTCCACGAAAAGTTGTTAGTGGGCATTAACATCAAAGCTTGCGACTTCGGTAGGGTGGGTGGGAAAGTGACGAGATTGTGACACAAGTATCACTGCGCGAAGCATTAGAGAAGCTGGCGTGTAAGGAGAGGTAGAGGTGTGCATAAGTTCTTCTTTATCCTTTCTTGCAAAAAAATTTACATACATACCATTCAATTCTTTTTTATTTACATATCTAACCCTTAAATTTCAATTTTTACATACATTCCACCTTACCCATGCATGAAGAGTTATATTGTGCTTTTTAAAAAGTTAAAATGACAGTATTTCTAATGTGATATAAAAGGTTTGGGTTGAATGTGAAAAGCACAATTTAGGTATTAGATATATAAATACAGAAGAATTGGGTGGGTATGCATGTAAATGCCCACTATAAACATCCTTCTAAAGTTCTTATAACGGCTATTTCAGCGAAGGCTTGGAAAGTGGCAGTTCAGAAGCAGCACGCAGGCCATAAAGGAGAGCCTAATGTTTCCACTGAGAGTAACTGAGGAGCTACTCATTTGGCTGAGATGAGTGCCAGGCAGCGCAGATGGGTCAGTAACATATATCAACATTGGAGCTACAACTTCTTCTTTTTCTATTGCATTATGTTTTGGTGCTTTTGAGTTTGTGTAGCAGAAGCGAGGGAAGGATGCAGACATACATGGATGAAAGAGGCTTTGGACAGATTAGTGAGGCGACTTTTGAGTTTGATTCGTCATAAAGAATCAGCTTCCGTGGCGCGATGGCTTCTGTAGAGCTTGTGGATTTGTATTAGTTTTGAATTGCAGGAAGCTGGGAGGATATATTACTGAATTCCTTTCAGCAAATTGCTTTAGGATATCAATTTTGCTGTTGGAAGATTTATATATGTATCAATCAAATCTTATGCATTTACATATCTAACAGTTAAAAGCTCAATTTTTGTATGTATACCACTATACCTGTGCATAAAATGGTGTATTTTAATTTTTGAAAGTGAAAATTGTGGTTTTGATGTGATATGAAAGATTTGGGCGGTATAAATGTAAAAAAAACAAAGTATAGGTGTTATATATGTGTATATATGGGAATTGGGTGGTATGGACGTTAATGTCCCTCTGTTATTTCTGATTTCTTGACTAACATTTTTTCTTTGCTAAAACACTTGAGGCTTGTTTGAGACTATTTTTTGTATTCTGTTTTTTTTTTTCCAAAAAGAAATAAAATAGAAAATGTGTTTGTTTGACACATACTGTTTTTTAATTTTGTTTTCAAACAAACTTGTTATGGAAGAAGTTGAAGGGAATCTATTAAAGATTTTTTACCTATCTAAGGTTGTTTGTTGAAGCTTTTACTCGACGATCGCACTCTATGATGTAAGAGATTGAATTGACTCCCTCTGAGATTCATTAAACCAAGAATGAGGTGCAAGAGATGTTGCGTTCTCGAGATTGGGGTGTAAGTCACAATGAACTATATATATATATTATTTTTTATTTTTTGAAATATGGTTGCAACCATACTCAAGAATAATATTTAACAACTTGTCATTTATTATTTTTGAATTTGTTGTCCCCGAGTGGGGGTGTTTTTCACATAAGCTTTTAAAGCAGCACATATATTGAATCTTGAAGAGATTGGTTTTTTTGTCCATTTGAACAAAAAAATCAGTATGCTAGTAGTGCTAAGAAGAGTTATTTGTGAAGTTGTCCCTCAGCCTGGAAGCGACTCTTGAAGCTTAATGTCTAAATGAAATACGAGATGATTATCCCACCATTTCAAGATTACAATTAAGATTGTGTTGAAGAAAAATTTTAGTATGCTAGGAGTGCTGAGAAGAGTTATTTGTGAAGTTGTCCCTCAGCCTGGAAGCGACTCTCGAAGCTTAATGTTTAAATGAAATATGAGATGATTATCCCACCATTTCAAGATTACAATTAAGATTGTGTTGNTCCCACCATTTCAAGATTACAATTAAGATTGTGTTGCCCCCCACTCCACCCCCCCCCCACATGCCGGGATAGAATGTGGAAATAGTACCCCACTACAATCATGCCCTGGGTGTTGACGTGAATGATCTTTCATAACTGTAGTGAAGGTTGTCAGTCACATCAAAGAATAATTCAAAAAAGAATCTTCAAGATGTGCAACGGAGGCTCCTTCACTAGTTGGATAATGTATATCATTTGAAAACAAGGCAAAGACTCGACGTCTCAACTTGAAGGCAATGTCTAACGGGACTTCATTTATCACAGACAGTGTCAAACTAATGCATGTTAGAATGTCTACGATAGTAGAGTAATAAATTATTATCTCAGCGCTGCACAAAAACCCAACAAACACTCTGATAATTAATTGAAAGTAGGAGGAGATACCTTAATTTTTACATAGAAAAACCTAAAAATGAGAAAAAAATTAAGTGGTCTAGACAAGTTAAAATAATCCACTAGGAATGATGAGTATACAGGTCAACCATTCACTTAAATTATGGAAGATGGGGCTAAAAAGTTGGTCATTATAAATATACAATAGTGGTTCATCCATAATAGTCGTAATTTTACTATAATGAATGTTGCTCTCAATGATAGCATACTACAAGAGTTGTAGTCAATTGCTATGGAGTGGTAGTCCACCGTGAATGTTGTAGACGGTGGCTGTAGCACCAACTTATCGTGTTGATCATTATTAATTTACAATATTATATCATTTATAATAGTCATAATTTGGTGCACTAAATTGCTATGAATGTGGTGGTCCACCATGAATGTTGTAGACAGTGGCTGTAGCACCAACTTGTCCCATAAGCTGTAGTTGAAAGCCATGGTGGTAACTATTTGGGTGGGTTGTAGATGGTTGCTTTAAAAGTATCAATTGACCACAGAGGTCATAACAGGAAGCTGTAAGATTTGTGAGTCACGTAAATAGTAATTGGTCACGTAAGTCGTAATGGTGAGTTGTTATGACGTCCGTAAGCTGCAAAGGTCGGAGTCAAGAGTCACACGAACTATGGACCACGTATGTCATAATTGATCACATGGGTCGTAGTGGTGAGGTGTCATAACGTCCAATGGTCGCAGAGGCCAGAGTCGAGAGTTGCACAAGCTGTGAGCCATGTAGGTCGTGGTTGGTTTCATATGATGTAGTGGTGAGTTATGATGACGTCCGTAGGCCGCATAGATCAGAGTCGGGAGTTTTACAAGTTGTTATAACATATGTAAGTCATAGAGACCATAGTTGAGAGCTACAATATAGTTGTGATAACGTCAGTAAGTCGTGTTGACCTCACTTTCTATCAACCCTTCATTCGAGCTAAAAACTAACTCACATACAAACTAGAATATGAAACTTATTCAAATTGAGATAAGAATGACCAATTTGTGGTTCATTTGAGTATTCAAATGCCTTACCTTGGAGATGTTGTAGCCAAGATCAACATGCCTTTGAAATCTTGAGTTTTCCTCTATTATAGTGGATTAAGGTTGTCTTTTTTGTCAGGATAATATGCACATGTGCCCCGCGAGCATGCAAGCACATACTCACCAATGCGTATGCCTGAGCGCACACACACCCTTGCACGCCCATGTGAGTGCACCCAGCTTGTGCTGCTCCTTGAACAGGCGTGATCACGACGGTTCGCCCAAAGCCAAACCAACAAGTTCCTCCGACATAGCCATGCCGAGAAGTTCTCGGTTGTGGTCACTCCCGATTCAGGCGTAGTCATATCGAATTGTCCCTGAGCGTGGTCATGCCCAACACTAGCATGACCATGCTTCCGAGCCACGCCGACGATCTATGACCTTCTTTCTCCGATCCTGCAACAAATTGATGTGTTATTTTGTCACAGGTGATTTGTAGATGCTCCAACCGCTGGTGGAATCACGACTATCGATCGATCGACAGTCACTTTGCTTCCGATCTTGAGGGGTTTAGTTTTTGGAGAGCCGGGGGCCACATGTCAAAATACACATTATCTCTTTGTTTTAAGTAGGTCCTTCATTTTTACATGTGGCCAAATATCATTTGAGTCCAAAGGCACAATTTTGGGACAAGAAACACTTCATTGATGTAATTTACATTTCTACTATCACCCTTATTGGGAAATGGGGTCGCCTTCTTCGTTGAGAGGGGATACGGCAAGTACCCGAATCCCGTTACCCACTAAAGCGGTCACCGCCATTCGTCTCTTCTCCTCTAATCTCCGCCGCAAACCCCGCTCTTACACTTCCCTCGCTCAGATGAAGGTGCGGTGAGTCCTTTTTGCCCCCTTCTGTCGTCAGTAAAATCCTCTAGGCTGCTTACTTCCAGAACATGGGCTCCGAGGGAGGAGGATCGCTTGTAGTCGGTTTGTTCTGATCAACCTCCTTTTCCCCCCTTTTCTTTTCTCCGATGTTTCGCTAATTTTGGCCTTTTATGGATTTTTCTTTCACGGCGTTTCTTTCTAATGGAAACCCATATGTTACCCTAGATTTTGTTTTTGGAAACCAGGGAGAAACCCCTTGGCTGTGTATGGTTATGCGGTTTTTGGATTTTGGTTTGCTTAGTCAAGCTTATCTCTCTATCGACATGTTTCTATAGTCAGTGGATGGGCTGCCTCAAATGTCGGGTTTCCATTGGTTTTTTAACTGCTCACTGTTCGTGCTTTTCGTGGAAAGGAATTTGATATCTGTGTGATGCTTGAAATGGAGTGCTGATAGTGTTGTTTTTTTCTATTTCTGTTAATTATGCTAGAAATTTAATACCAAAGTCGATTGACATTTAAGATGACAGTTGGGACTATAATTGCCTGAAAAGTAGCATTCTGTTTCACTCTGCTTAGATCAGTATTTTTTTTACAATCCCTGTTCAAGATTGTATTCTTCCCTTTTCCTCCTTAATTTAGCGTTCTATCTTCTTATCGAGATTGAAAACTGTGGATCCATTAGGCATGATTATTGAAATGTTCTATCTAGTGGTAGGTTGTGATCAAAGCATCTAAAAATTTCAATCAAAATTGGTCATAGGGTGCGGACTTTGCGGAATTGTGGAGGGTTCTGCTAATTTTGTGTTTTTTTATTGAAGAGAATGTCTCACAGATTGTGCAATTCCTGGTTGCATAGAGTAATTATTGATCCTAAATTAACCCAAAATTTTCTCAGTAGCTGCATGATGCATGAAAAAGAGTGAAACAAGATTTTCGTACAGTTAGTCTATATCTAATCAAGTTGCCATCCATCTAGCTTTTTTTAACTCTTAATATTTTGCATAAATATTCTACACTTAGCTTTATAACTTCTTAATGTTATTTTTACTCAAACCATCTTAGTCAATGATGAATTAGCCTATACCTACTGTCGGTACTTGCTAAGAACAATGTTGTCTCCTTCATTGTTCTCCTTGTTTTAGTTTCTACTTTACTCAAGTTCTTAGTTTTGAAGTAGAAGAGTTTTTAGGACTGTATCAGTCACCCACTCCCATCTCTCTAAAAAACTAGATGTAGAAAATTCCAATTACAATACAGGAGAAAAATAAGGAATGGTTAGTAGATGAAAGAATAGTTTCTTTATTTAGGGCTTTGAATTTGTGCGGCTTTGTTCAAAAGCATGAAGTGTGGAATCAGAAGAAGAGTTCACATGCATTTGCACCACTTTTTAAATTTGATCATGCATGATCACATCAAGGCATTCTCTACAACAAACCAAAAGGAGGAAGGAGAAGCCCCCAGAACAAAATAGAGAAAAGTAAAGTTATGCATAAAGAAACACATTAAAATTTGGATGATTGATTATAAGGAGTGTGAGCGAGATGTAACCATGATGAGGGTTTTGAAAATTATCTTTCTTAATTTTTTATATTGGTTTTTCATTTTGAAGAAAGTGGAGCTTTAGGGTGGAGATGCAATCTTTCTAAGAATGTAAGTTTTGAGTAGAGATTTTTTTTTATAATGTAGAACCAATCCTATAAGATATTTCCCTTCAAAATGTTGAGATTTGGCGTTAGGTGACCTCAAATAAAATAAAATAATAGTAAAATAACAGCTTGCCAATACAGAAGGAAAATTTTGTAACCATAGATGATGAGTCTTAATTGATTAAAGCACAATTTTTATAATTAAAATTACCCGTCATTGAATTTTACATCCTCACACAATTTATATTAATAGAAAATCGAGAAGCTTAACCTTTATTAATCATGAACTATTGAAATTTGTCAATCACTTGAGCTTATAGCTTTTATATTTTGAAGCCAGTTGACATATTTAATGCATCAAATATTGATGTGCAAAATCCTTGCTCCATAATTAGTTTACTCCAACATAAAAATAGAATTGAATATTCTAATTTCTAGGGCGCAAATAATGTTGAAATTATTGCTAGAACTATATGATGGACAACACTGAAAATCTCCACAACTAGCTTAGGGCCATTTGCTTGCATGTATTTAAAATATGTGCATTTTTACATTAAATAGTGAAACTTGGAGGATGGGCTTATTGAACCTTCACAATTCTCTTCACTCTCATGCTAATTTCTCTTCTACTTTTGTTATTTTTTCTCTCTCTTTTTTTCCTAAACACAATTTTACTATGGATTTTATTTATATTTTAAGTGGGTCAAGCTTTTTCACTAAGAGGACTTTGGATGACCATTAGTAGATGCCCAGGCCTTGAGATCGATGACAAGATGGGAAGCATAATGAAAATACTGAAGGAATTGCAATCACGACCTTTAAAGTGCTACTCCAAGTATTGATATTTACTTGATTATGAATATGTGAGCTACCATCACAATGGAAGCAACAAAGCCAAGTAATTAAATTATGGATTGAGTTTTACCTAAAGACTTGGCAAAGTGGATTCAACCGATTTGGTTGCATCTACTTCGAAGAAAAATGAGATCCTTGAAGTATCATAATACTTTTTTCTTCTTCCGCTTTTGCTCTACATGAAACATTTGAAACGCCAAGATATTGCAAAATAAATGCTTTACACAAACTTTACCTCAAACCAATAATCTTGAAGGGATTAATCAATCAATGATGCTCTATGTTTTCTTCTATTAAGAATAGTTGAATGTGTTCCTACTCGAGCTACCCTACCATGTATGCTCCATAATTAGTTTTCCTTCACCATCCATAAAGGATCTGCGTTCCATAAAAACATAAGCTGAATGGAAAAAAGTTAATGTTTTCTTCTGTTAAAACACCTTTCTCTACTTGCCCCAAATATGATTGGCAAATATCTCACAAAGTTAACTTTTCCCTATCTCCGTTTTCATAACATGCATTTTAATACATATCGCAAAATTTGCATTGTTATTTCCATCATATGCCAAAATCTTAATACTTATTGCAAATGTTGGATTGTTATTTCCATCATATGTCAAAATCAAGGATTAGTATGTATTGCATTTCTATCACATGTCCAATGTATTATGGATTTTTCCACAATAATCAATCAAACATTTCAGAGTATCAAATATTTCAATTTCTTGCGTTAAGCAAGATGCAAAAAGGCTTCATATATATTAGGATAGCTCACATTTAGAGCTTTACATGGTATACAATTTTTTAGAATTAGAGAACTAGTCTCAATGTTATTGCACTTTCAATAATGTGGTCACAAGTCTCTTTTATTTGCACAAATGAAAAATATAGTAATCTAAAAAAAAAAAGAGGTAAAATTGTCATTTGCTTGTTGTGTCCCCATCTTGATAATGGTTGATATACCAAAGATGATGATACTAACCCTTTCAAAATGAGACCATGTACTTGTCGCTTTAACTCGTACTCATCTCGTCTCAACTTGTAAGCAGGCCTATTTGGTAACACTGAACATGAAATAAGATCTATGACTTGTTGGATATCTTGGAGTGGTGGTAGTCCTTCTTGTAGACTGTCGATCATCACATCTTGAAAGTTGGCCAACACTGGCCGGATCGCCTCCAGCGGCTTCATCTCCCCCTCAGCTCCCTCTAGAATGACTAATGACATTATTACTGGGGCTTCCCATACTAATCGTATAAAGGTGGCGTGAGGAACATGCATATCTGCTCCTCCAACATCGTTAACAGGCATGGGAACGATGTGATTCCCCTCCTTCATGAACGAACAAGTGCTCTTGAATCTATCATGCTGTGTGCGATCATACTACCAAAATCTTTCCAATAGGATGTGACAGATATCTATGGACACCACGTTACATCACACATGGTTATGTAGTTGGTCTCCAATGAAAATCTCTACCAGGCACTACTGATCCACTTATATTTTCTTTTTTCTTCGAACACATCAGAGAATAGGGCTGGGACTGTTTTTGTGTAGTCATGTTTAACTTCTTCACCATAAAAATGGAGACCACATCTCTATCAATAATGATGTTGCAAATCGTTCTTTTTGTTGTACTCCTGGTGCGGCTTCAACCACGAGTGATCTCTCTGCTGTTATGGCTGTAAACGAGCCGAGCCTGAGCGATCTCAGGGTCGGCTTGTGTTCGACTTGTTCGAAATTGGCTCTTATTCGAAACTGGCTCGTGTTCAAAATGGCTCGTGAACAGTGTGTTCGTGTTCAGTTCAAAATAGGCTCGTTAGAATATAAAATTATTAAAATAATATTTAATTTTTTAATATAAAATAAAAATTTTATATAGAACTTTTCAAGAGCAAATTTGAGACAAAAACTGATCTTGAGGCAATAACCAAATCACAACACAAAGGATTATACATGTGTGAATCACCTCACAAATGCACAATAGCTGAACTAAGTTTCGCAACAAAACCCTTTTATAAGTAACGAAGCAAGAATACCGAGCAATCAAATATTCTAGGAGAAATAAAAGAAGCTATTAAAAGATGAACACAAACGGGCGACGATGGCTCTGGTGGCCAAAACCCTAGTTTGAGAGGAGAAGGAGACGGTTCGGGAGTCGGGAGATGAGAATAGTCAAAATGCCAAAAATTTCTATAAGGGGCTTAGGGTTTTCCAAGCATAAGTTTATATATATTATATTATATTATTTATATACTTATATTATATGAATATGATAGTAATAAAAGTAATACTAATATATTATTATTATTATTATTTATATTATAATTTATAGGATTTAATTTTTTAAATCTAATAATTTATTTTTTAATTAATTATAATTTATAATATTTAATTTTAGCAATATTTATTATATATATTTATTTATTTTCGAGCCACTTCTAGTCGAGCACGAGTAAGCAAATATTAGTTCGTGTTCGGCTAGTTTACATTTTGAGCTAAAAATTTATTCGTGTTCCGCTTATTAGACTTAACAAACGAGTCGAGCACGAGCTGCTTAACGAGTCGAACACGAGCTGCTTAACGAGTCGAACACGAACTGTTTGCGAACAACGAGCCAAATCAACTGCCCTATCTGCGGTTTCGTCTGCAAAACACCTCTTGCAACTAGCATTTCTCCTTCTTTTCGCTGGAGTAGGTATTCATCACTCTGGTCCTCGGATATTTCTGCATCACTCATTTCCTCCATTGCACCCTGCTCCATGAAGGACACCACTCGGTTGGTTGGGAAACTACAGGCGATGTGCCTATATCAATGACATCTAAAACATTTTTTGGCTGATACTATAGCAAGGGTGTTGTTCTTCTTAGGCTTCGTCGTACTCTAATATGTTTTGTCATTTCTCTAAACAACTTTTCCCACTTCTCCAGGCGTGTTGTTGTTGGGGTCTTCTGTTGTCGGGGTTGTCTGAAAGGAGGCGGGTACCTCTGTTGTTTTTGCTGACTCTTCACTTTCAACGCTATGATCTACATGTCCCTTAGTGTCCAATAGGTTTGCAGTTGGGTCATAATGATGGCGGACTTCAGGCTTCTCAAATACATGTCTATGGAGTGCTCCTCAGTCTCTTTTAGTTCACATTTCAACTTGAGTTGCATAAATTTCATCATGTATTTTTCCACTGATAGCTGCTTCTGTTGTAGTTAGTGGAGTTTCATGAAAATATTCTGGCAGTGTTATGTGGATAAGTACTATCGCAACATCTTGTTCATCTTCTCCCAAGAAGTGATGTTGTCCCATTCTTTTCTCTGCCTCTCCCTCTTAAGATTATGGCACTTTAAAGAGGCGTTCTTCGTCAACTTGTTGGCGGCGAGCTTCACTCTTTTGTCATTGGGCACATAATTGTATTCAAAGGTCCACTCAACAATCTACATTCACTCGAGAAAATCATCCTCTCGAAGTCTGGTAGATCCACCTTAACCACAGTTTTTTGTGCTCTCTAGCAGACACTTCCTTTCTCGGCCTCTTTTGATATTGAATTTCGAAACACCTGGGTCGATGTTTATCTCCATTGAAATCATTCGTATGAACGGTGTTTAACCACTCTTCTTGCTCTCCTACCCGGGTCTTATTGTTACAATTGACGGTGACCTTGCTCGTGGTCCTTTCCTCAATGGCCTTAAGTCATTGTATCACAGGCGTAGTATCTGTTGTAGGTTGCCCATGGTAAAGTTTTGCCCAAGTTTCGACAATTGCCTTTTCGGTGGCATTGTTAGGGTTTAGAGTGGATGGTAGAAGGAGGTGTGTCGGGTGAGGATAGAGTTTTTTTTTGGGGGTGGGGTGGCGTGGGGGTTTAAGGTTTGATATGACGGATGCTAGAAATCTTAGGATATGATCAATGTTAGGCTAGCTCTAATGTCAAATGATACGGAGTTAATCCAAACAATGACAAACAAATAATATTATAATTGTAATGACAGACAAAATAATCACTATGGGGTGGTATTGCGACAATGGAGGCGGTAGAGAGGGGAGGCAGGTGGCTCCAGAAGGTAATTGGTGGGTTTTGGCTGTAAGAAGGACCACTTTGTGGTTGGTTGGCCAGTGGGTGAGAGAAAATCGGGGTGGTGGTAGTGTAGGCATTGAGAGGAGTAGGCAATTATTGCTTGGGCTGACGCGCAGGGGTGATTAAGGAGCAAGTGGTGAAGTGATGGTTGTGGAGGTTGAAGGGGCAACTGCGGAAAAAGGAGAAAAAATGTTGGAAGGGTGTTTTTGGTGGGGGTGGGGGTGGGGGTGGGGGTGATCTCTCGGTAGAACAAAACAAAAAAAACTAAACCCTGAGACAAGTGACAATACATAAATAGCGAAGGTAGGTCAACACTTTTCAGAACCGTTCCCTCATTGGACCAGTCCATTGCTTGCAACAACAGCCCAATTCCTGGTTAAGCGTAGCAATGCTCGCATCAATTTTTGCCTTTCAGTGCCATTTTTTTCCACTGATTAACTTTAGACCAACACATCTTTATTGATTTGCGAATCCAAAATAGTTCTGCAACTGTTGTAATTACTAAATAAATTATGTTGTTCTTGTGGGGTTAATCCTAAAATGGCTATTTTTTTATTGTTACACTTTAGCTGAATGATCGACTGTCATATCTATGATTGTGAATCCAAAAATTCAATTCCTATGTTTTTCCTTGTCATATACTGGCACAGGTTTATAATCGCTTTATGTTGCTCAACTCGATCATATCTCAACCTTTATGAACCTTCATGCACATTCTTTCTTGCCTAGCATTTTTCTAGTCCTTTTGAGCTACGATAGAAACACCTCGCCGCTGGATATAGCCCTCAGAGGGAACAGGAGATGTCAGAGCTTTTGGTAGAATAAAATAGAAAAAACTAAACCCTGAGAGAGATGACGATACATAAATAGCGAAGGAAGGTGGGCACTTTTCAGAATCGTTCCCTCATTGAATAGGTCCATTGCTTGCAGCAACAGCCCGGTGCCTGGTTAAGCGTAACGACGCTCGCATCAATATGCCTCTAAGTGCCATTTTTTTTCCACTGATTAACTTTAGACCAAACGCATCTTTAATGATTTGCAAATCCAAAATAGTTTTGTAACTGTTGTAATTACAAAATAAATTATGTTATTTCTTGTGGGGTTAATCTTAAAATGACTATTTTTAAATTTTTATACTTTAGTTGAATGATCGTCTATCACATGTATGATTGTGAATCCAAAAATCCATTTCCCATGTCTTTCCTTGTCAAATACTGGCACAAGTTTACAATCGCTTTATGTTGCTCAACTCTATCGTATCTCAACCTATGTGATCCTTCCTGCACATTCTTTCTTGCCTAGCATTTTCCTAATCCTTTTGAGATGCTAATCATGAACAATGTTGCCTGTAAGCTATTTATCCTGTTAGCTATTTTGCATCCATCTCATGCTCTTGATGTACTGGTGCATGGTTGCAAGACTTGATGATAAATGATAGACTGGTGCTTTAGCTATTACCAAAAGTGGCAACTCATTTATCCTAAAAATCTTTATTTTTATTTTTATTTAATATATCTTTATTATTAATGATAATTTTCCTTTTTTATATTTTTCTTTATTATTCTCCCATTTTGCCTATATATATGCAATTATTTGCTTGTACTAGTACAACCATTGAGTAATGATTTATCATTTTACAATTATCTTTCTTTCTAACATGGTATTATAGTGTGGTTTTGATTTACTGATTGGACTCCTTTTCCCTCCTTCCTATGTATTGTCCAAGCTCTTCTTACTTTTTGATTGCATGACCCCTTCAGCCTGTGTCTCATGCTCATGAATTTCCCATAAGGATTTGTCATTTACACTTCCCTATAGCACACTTGAGGTTTCAATAAATGACACAACATGAAAATCAAGTTTGAGCTTGACCTGGAAAAATTGTGTGGTTTGATTTGATTAACTGTTGGGTTCAGTTCGATTGAAAAATTTGACCCGTTTACTATTTGTTTTTGGTTCGGGTTAACCTCCTAACCCATATAATCTTTAATATGTAACTTTGTTTCTATTAGTTCACATTTTCCATTAGATAAGATATTTTTTAACATTCATTTATGTATCCTATTTGTATTAACTTTTTTTTTTCTATTCTTATTTGCAAATATGTTCAAATGGTTATTTGGGTTGGATTCAGGTCCTTTGTGTTATATGTGGATTGAGTTTGGTCTATACTTTTTGACCCTGTAAATAAATGGTTCGGGTTTCATTCATGTAGATTTGGGTTGAATTAGACTTGGGTTGGACTAGCCTAGGCATAGGGCTCATGGGACTCAACATGTTGACACAATTGACTTTCTCCATTGATGGACCCAAGTTACACTTGTTTCTCAATGTGACCGAGGTTATGCCTACAGCCTTTTTCCTCGAGTGAGATAAAAGGTTGGATAATCTATGACATTGTGCTGGTTGCTCTTTAATCAATCTTGTCTTCCTTAGAATGTTGAATTCTTTATTGCTTTGCTCTACTTTACTCTCCATCAATGCTTTCTGTCAATACTCTTTTTGAACACTCCATATTATGAAACATGCATTATCTGGGGAACAAAATTTTAACTGCTCATTTCTGGTCACAATCGTTTTTGAACCCAAGTTGATATCTATACCATTTGATGTGTGCATGACATGTTATCAAATGTGACAACATATTTATATATGAATATTAACCATTTGTCTGTGTAATATGTTCTCATTTCTTAATCATATATTCTTTATTGTATTTTTATTTTGTTATTTCTCTTTTTATATATACGTGATTGTATTTGCTTGTATTAGTATAACAATATAGTATAGATTTAATACTTATTAAATCTTTCTACTTCTCTAATAAAAACTATATCGAGAGAATTATGTCATGAATATTAGATTTTATTGGAAACAACTGTTACCAACAGATAATACATACAAAATAAATTGAGAGTGATTGTTAGGTTGTTGCAAAATAAAAATACTCATTCTCTAAGCATTGAAAGCCTAAAGGTTGATGTTATGTTGCGCAGTTGAGAACAAAGTACAAAAGCTGCATTGTCCGTTAATGTGATTTTTGAATCATTATCTTCAGTTTATGCGTTTGATTCCCATTTTAATTTGAAGGGATCGAAAAAACTGCATTTGTTATCTAGCCATTAATGAGATTTTGAGTTACTAATTTATAGGAAGATTCACATACATAGCACTCGATTTCTATGTACTTACATATCTGACACTTAAACTTCAATTTTTTCATATATGCCACCCTACCTAAACATGAAAAGATGTATTTTACTTTTTAAAAGTCAAAATTGTGGTATTTTTGATGTGATGAGAAAGATTTCGGTGGTATAAATATAAAAAGTGAAATTTTCGTGTTAGATATGTAAATGCATAGAAATTGTGTGGTTTGTATGTTAATTCCCCTAAATTTATAATGATATTTTTCTTGAATTATCATTCAAGCAAGATAATACTTAATGGCTGCTTGTTATCAGTTCCAAGAAATTTCAGATTGCTCGAAGAGCTCGAAAGGGGGGAGAAAGGCATTGGTGATGGAACCGTCAGCTATGGAATGGATGATGCTGATGACATCTTTATGCGATCCTGGACGGGAACAATCCTTGGCCCTCACAATGTATGCTTTGCTTCTTCAAAATCTTTTAGGGATAATTACATGCATGACACTTTCTTCTAGTTTTTTGCAAAACTAGCATCTAGGCGAATTTACTTGTGCCAAGTTAAAACCATTGGGAATTTGATAAAAATGAAAATTTGTTTTGACAATTGAGTGAAAATTTGAAAAATGGATAAAGAAGGTGCTGATTTTTTAAATAGCAATGTTTTGAACGGTGTGTATGTAATTACCTCATTCTCTTAATACCTATATAGCCATTCACTTTCATAGAAATTTCTCTTCTAAAAAGCATTGATGTGAGTTCCTGCCTTCTTCTTACAGACTGTTCATGAGGGTCGGATTTACCAGCTGAAGCTGTTTTGTGATAAAGATTATCCCGACCTTCCGCCGACCGCTCGTTTTCAGACCCGGATTAACATGACTTGTGTGAACCAGGAAACTGGAGTGGTAATCATCATTATTTTCATTATTATGTCATCTTAAGAGTATATTTTGTGTATATTTACATACATATCACCAATTCCTATGTTTTTACATATCTATCACGTAAACTTCAATTTTTTACATATATGTCAGTTTTTCTTCGCATGAAAAGGTGTATTTCACATTTTAAAAGTTAAAAAAGCTGTCTTCTTGAAGTGATAAGATATATTTGAAATGTATAAATAAAAAAAACCAAATTTTACGTGTTAGATGTGTAAATGCATAGGAATTCGGCGGTATGTATGTAAATGCCCCTTTTTGTTTATTAAATGCCCCTCTTCCTAAATTTACCAGGTTGAACCAAACCTGTTCCCAATGCTTTTAAATTGGCGAAGGGAGTACACAATGGAGGACATACTAGTGGCTCTCAAGAAAGAGATGTCCTCTCCGCAGAACCGCAAGCTTCACCAACCTCCAGATGGTGAGCTTCTTCTTTCTTTAAACACTCAAAACATTTGCTGTAATCACTAATTTGCCCTCTTTTGGGTCCTGAATGAAATGAAATGTTGCTAATCTTGCACCATGGCTTAAATTTGTAGGCAATGAGGATCAGAGAGTGGAGCAAAAAGGTTTAGTTTTAAGGTGTGCTATTCTGTAAGAGTATCAAACTCGGCTATGTGTATGTATATTATATATATATATATATTCCTCCGGAATTTATGCTTAGAATTAGATGGGATTATTTGCAAACTTCAGTTTAATCATCTTACATTTGGAACTGCACTCTTAATTTTCTAATAATGTAATAATTATTGGGAAGTGATGTGAAGCTTGGTGTTATCCTTTTCAATTAGCATGTAATTTTTTCTGTCATAATTTAATTTTAGGGCATTTAATATATAAAACATAACAAAAATATTTAAAATTTTAATTTATTATTTTAAATTCTAAAAATATTTTTAAAGATAATTTTATATTATATATCAAGTGATTTTTACTTATTCGTCTCATAATGTCCTTTATATAACAATGTAACTTTATTTGACAATAAAATTGGAAGATCTTGAGGAAGAAGTATATTTTACATTACTTTTAAATAATTTAATTTAAAATTATTATTCATCTAATCAATCACTCGACATGATATAAATAAAAAAATATTTTGTAGATAATTGTAATAAAATGTTGAAAAAATTCATTGGATGTGGAATTTTGCATTCAAACTACGATGAAGTAATTAGAGGCAAAACAGTCGGTCTCCTCGCAACGTGATAACCATGAAATAAGCGAATGAGTAAAAGCATTTGCAAAATATATATGTATAATTTTATTAAGAAATATTTTTGATGTATCATGTTTTAATATACGTTAATATTATGTTTAAAATTTTTTATTCCGACCCATTTTAATCTTTCCAAATCAATATGATACTTCCACTTTTATTTTTTATTAAAATATTAAACTAAAGACTTCCATGTATTAATTGTATTGTTGTACATAAAATATGGTGTTTGCACTGATCTTGAAGAGGTCTAGTGGTTATGAAGAGAAGAGTATGATGAAGGCGAGCTCACTATCTGGAGATCATGGGGTAGGCCTAACCAAATGAACTAAGACACGAGGTGGATGCGAAGACAATTGGATAATTCGAGCACAATTTATCTGATCGGAAATGAGACAATAGAGCACCAAAGCCAGCAACTGCAGAAAAAAATTACTTGATGTGGTAGCCTACCTCTCGCCAGTAGAGCCGATTCAAAGGAAAATCTAGTTTCGCAAAACAAATTTGACCATCCCATGAAGACTCCAAAAGACTTGTTGCTAGGGATCAAAGATAGTCAATTAGGTCAGATCAACCGACCAAACAATGCCGACCATGGTCAACCGATCGAGCTAATCCCATCGAGCAAAAGTGAAGTTAGCATAATCGACCAAGCCAGAAGGTAGTTGGCCGGTAAGGCCATACTTGTAAGGTTTCAAAAATTACTTAGTACAAACCCCTTTCAAGCAAGAGCAAAAATATAATATCTTTATTTAACTACCTATCCTATAAATAAGAAAAACATTCAATGAAGATGATACTATTCGTTGTTGTTCATTACTATCTTTTTCTCTCTGAATCTCTTTTTATTTTAGGTTTTTTTCCTTAGGTGCGATTCAAAAGCAATTTCGGATTCAACATTATTATATGTGCGGAGAGTGTGGATTAAGCCACCAATAAGAAAAGAGTTGTGCAAGGAGAATTTCTTCACAATATAGAGACTCATGATAATGTAGAATGTACTAGAGAATTTGAGGTCCAACAAATCTATAATCTAAACGAAGAGAATATATAAATGATCAGAGGTGCTCTAAATTAGTGGGTGCAACAAGCCCGACAAGATATCCCGACACCAAACGACTGAAGAGGTTTTCCCGCCTTAGAAAGGGGAGATGAAACCCGATACCTTGTAGTTCAGGGTCAGCATTGATCGAAAAACATTAGGTTTGGTGTGTCGACACGTCGTGTCAACCTGAGAATATGTTTTTTTTTTGGTAGATCTCCAATATCAAGCCATTAAATTGGTTCAATATTTCAACGCTTGAATCTTACAACGGACAAACAGACTGAGTTTATCATATCACGTTCTCCGATTCGTCTATAGATTTGTTTATGATCAATGATGCATTAAAGTGCCAACTCCGCTTCACCACACTGGGGGACTTGACTCTAAGATGGTTCAACGAAAGTCATTTAAAAATTTTAAGTAAATCTTCATTGCACAGTTTGCTAGCGCATAAAAATCCTATAAAAGTTCATTGTTACTCCTACAATTTTATCAGGGACAGAGTGAGACCCTGCATGCCTATGTTACTCATTATAGAAGGGAAGGTTCTATATTTGGAACTCACGGTCGCTAATGTGCCCCTTGCTCAAGGATTGAAAGAATAACCTTTTCGATACGTGCTGAGATTATTGTTGTTGAGGCCATCAACTTAATTGCTGGAAGTAAGCAACTATCACAAGTCGACAGAAGCACGTGATTCCCCCCAACCATTATTAGAAATAACGTGCTCAATACATCAAGCGGTGGTCTGCTCGATATGATGAGCGACTGCCACCTGCTCATGAGATCCTCTGAGATACTCCAATGAAAACTGGAGTGTATATTTGAAACTCGAAGGTGAAGCAAATCAAATTATTGTTGGGAACATTGACATGGGACTTCGATAGCCTATGCATCACGACTCTTAAGCCAAGGAGGCCAACTGACTCAACACAGGCGGAAGTGCACAAAAAAGTAGGAATAGGAAGGAGTCCCATCACACCTTATTGACAAGAATCAAGAGTGCCACAATCAAGGGAGTTTAATTATTGTATTTTTAATTGGAGTTAAATAAAACATATTTTTTTTGCATTGAATTTACTTATTTTTATCATAACACCACTTTGAAGAAGTAAACAAAAACATGGAACTAAAATATATAAATAAAAAAAGTGCCTGCATTGATCAAAAAGATATCTATCAGTCCAGAAGAGAAGTATGGTGAAAGCTGGTTCATTGCCAGTGATTATGGGACTCATATGACCATATGAGCCAAGTTACAACACAGATAGAAGATAATCAGATAATCCAAGCACAAGTCATCCAACTCGAAAAGAGACATAAGAGCATTTGAGCTAGTCAATACTAAAAAGCCAATTTGATGTGATAGCGTACCTTCCCCAATAGAGCCGATCCAAATGAAGGTATAGTTCCACAAAGTACCTCCAATCATCCCATGAAAACTCCAAAAGACCAATGAACATGGATCGAAGATAGTCAACGAGGCCGGATCAACTGACCAAACCATACCGTTCAAGCCCATCTAATCAAGCTGACGAAGTCGATCTAAACTCAACTAAACTAAACTGACCAAGCCAGAATGTAAGCTCAAACTTGTAAAATGCCAGAAGTACTTTTGTGCAGACTCTTTCCAAACATGACTATAAACATGAGAAATATTTAATAAAGATGATACAATTCATCAATACTCATTACTATTATTTTTTCTCTTTCTATCTCTTCTTATTTTATGATTTATTCTTGAGGTTTGATTCATAAGTATTATGGGATTCAAAAATTTCTTATTTAATCCATAAAAAATAATGATACTAAAAATATTACAAATACAAGTTATTTTAAATAATTAATAGGTGTGATGAATATGAACAAAAAAAATATTGGAAAAATTTGACAAATTATTTTTGGAAAAAAGAAGCGTCCTTATTAAATTATGATGTAAATTAATTTATTTCAAGAAGTGAAATAAAATTTAAAATTGTATAGTTTATTTCAAGAAGTGTCTAATATATATATATATATATATATATATATATATATATATATATATATATATATATATTTTATAAATTCAATAATTATGAAATCCGGCCGACAATTGATCCGTCCAAAAAGTACGGAGGCACCCTTTGATGCCGAGCCCGGCGTCGGTCTATTATCCCGCGCCATTATCTTGTACAAAGCTTTGTAGCTAACTGTTCGAATGTTTTCTGCCCTGCTTCATTTTGCCCTTCTCGGACTTTCTTCACCTCCACTGCTCTTTTCTCTGCTGCGAATGCCCTAAAACCCTCGTTACCTCTTCTCCCAAAGCCTTGCTATGTCATGGCTTTCCAAATGGCCGGCGGCAACCCGAACACCACTTCGCGATTCGGCGAGAAGACCTCCATGCAACTGCAGCGCGAGACAAGGGCGGATGATCTCGATATATTGCCGCTTTCGCAGAGGAAGAGGATGCTCATCCACCCTGATGTGCTCTCAAAGTGCGTTGTTTCTCGGCTTCCCATTCGCTTCCTTTTTCAGTTTAATCTCATCGCGCCTCTTAAATTTCTGTTTCATTTTCTGTTTCAGGGGTTTAAACGTGAAGCAACTCATTCCAGACTTCAGTAAGGTACCTTTGATGTAAAAAAAAAACAGGTCCATTCATGGATGGACAAACGGCAGTGCCACGTGTTGCAGCTTTTGTAGCTGTTTCCTGGTGAACGATTTTGTGGGTTTTTGAGATTTGATGGTACTTGAGCTAAAATATGGTGCACTGTTTTCTTATTTTGTTTTTTTTTCTATACGACGAATTTCTTAAATCCCGAGCACACTTTAGCTCTTTCCCGTGGACTTATCTCTTGCAATTTCTTATGCCATACAATCTGACATTTCAATTCACAGTTTCTCGTGATGTTTTTTTTTTTAAATCTTACTAGCTTCCTCTACCTCAATAGCTCATTTGTTGAAATCCTCTTCCTTGTAAAATTCATATTTCAAGTAACAAAAGGTTAACATCCTCTTCGAGGTTTCTGCCCCTTTAGGAGGAACCCTAACACAGTGAACATGTAGGTAAGAATGCTCAAATCAATATAACATAGTTTCTCTTGTAATAAAATTGAGGCGAAGCCTTACCTTGCTCCCTTTGAGGGACATTTATGGGCTTTTAGGTAGTGAAGGTTATTTTAATACTGTAATGCATCACATGTTGGTGATATGAGCCATGTTCCATCTGAGTTTCATATTGAGCAAAATAGGTATTTTGTTCTCCAATTGATCGAAGAGTGGGAAATTGAGCCATACCAACTCCAAAACTTGTGTTGGATCATTCTACATGCAATACTGATGAATAGCTTGATAGAGGCTTTAGGCTCTTAGAGTAGTTAGAATAGTATTGATGTAGATTTGAATGATATGATTGTATCCATATCAATATTTATAGGATCAGTTGATGTTCATCTAAATTGGATGCCTGGACTCATGCCATGGTTTCAGAGATTGTTGCTGGTGGGATGTGCTTCATGAAGGTCGATTGACTCGTTAATAAGAAATTTGAGATGTTTGAATGGTGTGGGAACTAGAAGGACCGTTTTCTTGCTCTTAGCGCATGTAGATTATTTAAGCGCTAGTATTGATGCCTTTGGTATAACAATTGGTATAGATTACGAGCTATTTTTAATGCTTATATCAATAATTCATGAGATCCATTATTTTATTGCAGATCAAAATCTTGCTCATTATATTAGTCATCTTACCAATCAGATTTCATTCTTGATCTCTATTAATGGTTTACATTTGATCATTCTTTTATATCATGCCTAATTTAAGCCCTTTGGAGTTGTGTGTAATTTTATGGTGAAGCTCGGTTATATTTGAGCTATTAAATTGCTTCCAAATATGTTTTTTGATGGGATTAACTTGTTTAAGCAAACAAAGGCTAAAGAATGACCTGGGTACGGTGTTAATGGATTGGTGCATTGAATATATTGTTCAATATTGATTCTCAAGAGATTATATATAAGTTTGTAGTTGGAATATTGCATGGTTTTCCCCTGCCATAGGAGAGACATAGCCGCCCATCTCAACCAACATTATAATTTACTTAATTCAATAAACACAAATTCCATTTTTTATTTGTATCAACTTGTTGAATGATAGAGAGAACTGGGGAAATGACATAAGATATGCTTAACCATCCTTCCTGTTCAACCCAACTACGGAGCACAATTTTCTAGTGATGACATGCCATCCAATTTACATGTATTCTTGATCAAGCAATAGAGATTCTTAGTTTACCATTTCTTATAGGCGGTCATAAGTTTGCGCCCTTTGTCAAGGTGACATAGGAGGGGTATCGTGTTTTTGAACTTTCAACTAGGAGACTCGATTGAGTATATAGTTTAAAATGCCAACTAAGAGCCATGTACCCTGCTCAGTTTTCCTATAAGGAATTTAAGTAGGGAACTGATAATTTGCTTGTGCTGTCCTCGATCTCTCTTCTTCGCGATAACCTTTCTATCTGTCTCTCTTTCCCTATACTTTTATTTTTTTTAATTCCACAGTAATGATTCTATTCCTATTTATTTTCTTGGTCTAGCTTCTTTATTGATCCAAATTTTTGCTTGACTAGAGACTCAGTAATTTTAAGGCCATGAAGGATGCACAAGGCTTGGATTCGACAATTATGACCTTGTTATGGTTTATTTACTTGGCCTTTCTTTGATTGATTACGAAACTTTTTTCTTTTTGCTATAGTGAAGGAAAAGAGAAAGTTTGAAGAGTATGATGGTAAATAATCTAATTCGAGATGCTATAGGCATTCATGACCAGCATATTGTGCACATTATTTTATTTAGTTTTGAATTTTTAGTTCTTTTAATTATTCATATTTGCATATGTTTCTGAAGATTGAAGCAAGTATTTGTGATGATTTTTTAATGTCTAAGCACCTTGTACTTTTTGCCATATTTGTTTTTCTTTATTGAATTTTTTGAGGTGTCATAATCTTAGTTTTCAAGCATGTCGTGGCTTCATCCATCAAGTCATTAGCTCACTTGACATTCTGTTTATTATTTTTTTAGTATAAGGCATGATATGGTAGAGCCCAATAATGTCAAAAATTATTATTTTTAACCAACTTTGATAAACTTGTGGTAGTTGTTCCACATATTTACAAAATTTGGTATAAATAGCAGTTCATTCTTGTTGATGATTGTTTCATTTTCATGTCCCAAATGTGTCTTAGCTCATTCCTTTTTTTTATCTATTGTTACTATATATTGGTGAACGCCAATCTTCTTTACGCTCGAAGTCTTTGATATAATATCAAACTTGTATCCACCAATCAAATATTATTGTTTTAAAATTTTTACAAAACTCTCTTTTTGCAGATTTCAGTGCATCTCCATTATTTATTAGGGTCCATTTTTCAAAATGAGATATGATGTCATGAGTTAGCTCAGGAATTTAGAATTACAAGGAGGGAACTGAAAATTGGATGGTATAGAAATATTATTTTCAAAATTTAAAATAATAAGAAAATATCATCCAAACAAATAATACTAATATTCAACATTTCTAATCCATTGAAATCACATGTTAAGTCATGCAACAATTTAATGAATGATTAGAGTTCTATAATATACTAATTTTTATGCATATGCTTTTACATGCTTGCTGTTTCAAAATAATTAAACGTTAACATTTCATTTTTCTAAAAAACTTTTAGGCATTAAATTTCGTTTAAGAAGTCGCCTCAGGAGCACCATCTAAAATTTTATTTCATATAAGACACATCCATTTTTATTTTCTTTTTCAATCCTTTTTCCTTTTTATGTGTGGATACAATAACACACCCAACTGATATTACAAGGAGTTACTCTTTTGATTGACTTAAACATTCTTTTCACTTGATTATCATTTTGTTCCTTTTAATTTTTCAAATCTTAAATTTCTAAAGTGAATGTATAAGTGAGAAACAATGCTAAACATATGATAGCGATTATTTGATTACATGAAAATAAATGTTCAATTAATTTATCAATGATCATCATGTACTGAAAAAGTTTTGAAGGTACGGTTCTGTTGATATCATAGAATCAATTAATGCATGTAAAATCCAATATGAATGTAATTAGCAGAAAGTAGGAATATAATTATTCATCTCAATATATTATTTGTTCTGTTGCTTAATCTCTTACCGCCACTTCCTTTAGCCTCTTACTTATTAACTTGAACTATATTAGTATTTTCTTACAATTTTCTTTCAAACTTTCACAAGGACTAGGTTTCCAAAGTAAGTATTAAATCATAAGATAAGATGGTATTAATAAGTATAATTTAGCATTTTTAACTTCTCTATTAAATTTCCAAATTTCTAAATTCAATTTTACCTTCTTGTAAAATATTTTATTATTCTCGTCTTTCTATGTTATTTATCCTATTATAATATTAATAACTTTCTTTTGAAATAAAATTAAGCATAAGGTTCAGAAAATTACCTTAAGCAGACTTCTTGTTTTATTTAATCCTGTCTTTCTCTTAAACCAACTCTTCTCAAGTGAGACAAATCGAAACCCTAAATATTTCTTCAAATTTAAAGTCTCTATTATCTGAGTATCTATACAAAAATACAAGAATTGCAAGTAGAACCTGTCATCTCAATTCCTCTATTCTTCTTACATAATCAATGATCATGATCTTTTATAATCTTTCGATTTCTATATTTGTTAACTTTTCATTTCTGACATCATGTAATAAAGGCTAATACTAATATATAATAAATTTTAAATTAAACTATATATTTTTGAAATTAAAAATCTTAACCTTTAATTTTGTTTTCTTTACTCTGCTCGTTGTCTTTGCTTTGACTGCTTGCGTAACTCCTTTTTCAGATGACTTGTACACAATCCCGTTGCCTGTATGCAACTTGTTTTCTCCCACAAGTGGCACTTGGCCATACTATTCTTGCCGGTGTCATTTCCCTACCCACACTGATATCTTGCTATCTTGTCATCTACACTGTTTGCTTGCATCCCACTGGCCCCTTCTCCTTCACACAAGAGTCACCAATCTCTTGCACTCAATGTCTTCTCCCGCATGTTGCGCTCAACAACACATGCGCCTCTGGCCAGCAGTACCCTGTACTGTTTCTGCACGCATCATTGATTAGCTTAGTGGTTTCCTATTCTCGTGTGATAGTCTTCTATACTCTTCACTGTGCCCTTGTTTGTGTTCTTTTGGGATAAACTCTGCTTATTTTCATCCTCTTTTTCACATCTCCAACCGGTTCATCGGTTTCTTCGAACTGACACAGCTGGTTCAACTTCTTTTTTCTAGCCGGCTTTTGCACATGGAATGCTTTTTTACTTTTATAGGCTAATTGATGTGTTATTTTTATGCCATTAAATAATTTTTGTAGTGGACATTTTGAAAATTCAAATTTACAGCACATAATATCTGTACTTTTTCGTGAAATTGTCTATTTCTACCTTGCATGGTTGTTTTCTTATTAGGAGTGGCCTGGTTTGCCTAGAGGCATCAAATTTGATCCATCAGATGAAGACTTGCTTTGGCACTTGCTTGCAGAAATCGGAAGAGGTGTGGCTAAGCGTCATCCCTTTATTAACGAGTTTATAATTTCCCTTGATGAAGATGATGGATTGGACAATGTTCATCCTCAATTTCTACCTGGTATTTTGTTAGAAGAATCATTTCTTTTTATGCCCCCTTAATTATTACAAGATTTTGCTGATAGTATTCATTATTAGGCGTTAAACAGGATGGAAGCAAATCATACTTTTTCCATAAAAAAGTTGATATGAACAGCAGTAGAAAGTTGAAAAGACAAAAGAAACATGACAACTCTTTTGAGATCTACTGGCATAGCGATGGCAAATTGAACCTAGTATCTGTAGATTGTATTCACCAAGGGTTTAAGGAAGTGTTGACTCTCTATATGAACCCATTGAATGGTGGGAGCCATGTAAGAACTCCTTGGGTAATGCACCAGTATCACATTTGCATAAATGGAGCTGAGGAAGACATGGTTGTTTCCAAAATTTTTTATGAGATGAACTCTAAGCCGGACATTCAAGATTCACGAACAGATTCTTTGGATGGTTTTGTTGCAGAAGTGGTTGCTGTGGCTGCTCCTCTCCAAGCGGTGCCTGAATCTTTTGAGAGTTTACACGTTAAATCTGTTTCTGTGGAGGCATCAATTCAGGTCTTTGCCCGACTTACACCAGCTGAGTTGACTATAGAGGAACTTTCTCAGAAGTTTTTTAGCATAATTGTAGCTATGCAGAACTAATATTTTGATTTCTTAAACAATAGTTCCTGATTATGTTTATTTGTCACTTGTATTCTCTGGCCAATTCTTAGCATTGCTGTGTTTTCTTTTTCATGTTTGATTTCAATGTTATGAATGTAGGGAAGAAATTTATAGAGGAACTTTCTCAGAAGGTTTTTAGCATAATTGTAGCTATGCATAACTAATATTCTGATTTCTTGAACAATAGTTCCTGATTAAGTTTATTTGTCATTTGTATTCTCTGGCCAATTCTTAGCATTGATATGTTTTCTTTTTCATGTTTAATTTCAATGTTATAAATATAGGATAGAAATTTATGCATCATGTTTTTCTCAAACTGACTTATTGTAGACTTCTCTGATATTACAGATAGAGGACCGCTGCATAGGAAGTGAAACAAATGTTAAAGATGAGGGATATTTAAAATCGGACAGCTTTCAAACATATTTTACCACTGCAAACTCTGAAATCAATGTTAAAGATGAAAAGGACTGTGTGGCGGGGAAAAGAAGTGTGAGTTGTTCTGATTCTGAACATTAGTCTCTTGCCATGTCTTCTTCAATCTTAATGCATACTTCTGTTTCTATTAAGATTAATATGGGTATGAGGAGAAAGCATTTTGAGGGGCTGCTTGCCACTTCTAATGCATATTTTGGTATGCAATGTATGGGTACTTGAACATGTGCGTATATATTAGCGTGCGACTTTTTTATCGTTGCTATTGCTCTAGCTAAGGTGGATGGGTTTTTCTCTCTACAAAACATATTGATGTCCAAGGTTTCCTGTGTTTTTTTATTAATGTTTTTGTAATTGGTATTGCCTTTAATTTTCATTTTGTCAGCCAATATGTAAATGTCTACGGGTAGTCATGCATGAGTATCAAATCACCATGCTTTTTCTTTTGCATTAAATTGTATCTGTTTTCATTTGTGACATTTAAATCACTTGATGTAGTGACTCCTCCACAATTCTCCCACAATTCCTAAGCATCAGGATGCTCCAAAGAGCCTTCTTCAAAATTTCTATCTTACAAATGGCCTCATAACAATGTGGCTAATGTTTCTTTGTGAAATTGATTACTAATATCTTATTCTTCATCCAAGTGTTTGATGCAACAAATAATAATTATAAAATTGTTTGTTTTTTAAATTAGGGAGGATAGATTGAAAAATAATTTGAGGGACAATAGTTCACATTAACTGTAATGATAAGATAATTGATATACACTATAATAAAAGGAATAAATTACTTGTTTACAAAAGATTAAATCATGAAGAAGGGAAATTTTGATGCGCAACAAGAGCATGAATTTTTTTTAATGAGGGTTTGAAAATTCTGAGAGAGCTTCAAAGTATTTTGGAGAGTTTAAATTTTAAAAGTTTATGAATAGGTGGTAATTTATTGCTTATTGAAATTATTATGTGAGGTCTTTATAAATTATGAGAGTGTATTATTAATATTTATCAGAAATTGAAATAATGTCCACTAATAATCATTTAACCATGACTCGGGTGGCCAAGAAAGATATAGTAACATTTAGCAATTTCGAAACTTGATTTTTGGAGCTTTGATAAAGAGACTTCTCAAATTTTGCATTTGCTTGGAAGATGACAATTTACCTCCTAATTTCTTGTGGGCTTAAGCCAAGCATGGAAAATATGGATGCAAGCTAGCAACATTCAAGATGGCCCACAGAAAGAGAAAGAGAAAGAAATAATGCAAATACAAGTTTTCATGTATTTTTATTATGTTCTTGGGATAATTACATACATAGCACTTGAAGCATCACTATTTACAAAATCTAGCACTCATTTAAAATTTTTGAACCACCAAACAGATGTATTTACATGCGCCACAATCAAACCATTCAGAATTTCATAAAAATTAAAAATATGGGTTGAGATTTTATCATGAATTTTGATATTTAAGTGAGAATTTGAAAAATGGTTGAAAGATTCTGCTAGATTTGTAAATAGCAATGTTTCAGGTGCTATGTTTGTAAACAACTTTATATCTGTTCAATCCCTGTCTTCCTTTCCTCTGATTTGACATGCCTTTACATACTCATGTACTCCTTGTATTGAATTAGAAATGGAATTTATTGACTTTATGTTAAATGTATTGCAAATAGGTTAGAATTGGAGCCCTTTACTCTGGGAACCTTGTGGATTTCCACTTTAGTTATTATTGGAAACATATTTTAGCTTCCGCATTTGAAAAAAAAAAAAATGATTGCAATCCACCTTCCACCACCTGTGTCACAAACACCTCAACGTGCTGATAATGGCTGATCATAATATTTATAGATCAATTGTATTACTTTTCAACAGCATTAACAATTAATGATAAAATAGGAAACAAAATTGTTTGTGATATGCATGATTGATTGCTTTGTTAAAATGATTTTGTTATGAGAGCGCCTAACCTAAGAACAATTTTGTCTTTTGTACCCTTAAGACCAATTTGGTCTTTTATTATTATCATTGTTGGTTATCAATAGACTTGTTATCTCTAGGGTTAGGTTTATGCATAAGATTGAGTTGCGAGTCTTAGGTTTAGGTTTTGGGAGAGATTTCCTACCTCTCGAATTGTAGGAATTGGGAGAGATCGCCTACCTCTCGAATCGTAGGCGTTTAATCTTTGTATTCTTTAAATTATTGAAATAAAAAAAATCTGTTTTGCCTTAATTTTTTCTGGGAAAGCGTGCTAATTTTGATGTCAGATTGTATCAAATCAGTATCAGAGCTATGATTTATGGGAGATCAACATGGAATTGCTGCCAGCAGGGGGAGTAATCGTTGGTTGCGTGAGAACTAGCTAAGAAGCATCCGCGAGATCGTAGAACTCAGGAAAGAGACGACAGTATGACAAAATTAGAGCTTGCTGGGAAAGAGACGCGCAAAGAATCGCGATGAGCTGAGATCCGAAGCTCCCATCGTTCACCTTTTCCCGCGCCGTCTTCGCATGCAAGCACATGTAAGGCAACGAAGAGATCTAGGCTTCTTCGTTGCGGCTCAATGCGCGTATAGCAATGTTGAGATTGTAGCTATCAGACAAGTGATGATGGCGGCTTACCGAGACCCGATAATCGCTTCTTTCTCCCACGTTTGTAAGCTGCGATACGCGGTACAATAGCGATTCGATCTAGCCGGGAAAGCGGAAGCAAGACATAGGGACCCGAAACTTCCATTTTTTCTTCCTCTCTCGCTATCTATGCGATCCAATCGTGATCAGAGCTATCTGGGAAGGCAGGCGCGAGGGATTGCGACATACAGGGACCCAAAACTTCCATATTCGAGGATCGCGTCAATCTGTGCGTATATAGTTCTGGTAGGTTCTACTTGGGAAGCGAGGACCGGATTGACGGGATTGACTTGATCCTGAAACATTGATTTGAGGTACAGTTGTGTTGAGGAGATACGATGGAAATTTAGGTTATAAAATTTGTCTTTGAGATAGAATTTTTTTTTGAAATAGATGACGTCAAAGAAAGTAGATGATATGGAGAAAAAATTAGAGGAAGAGATTAGTCAAATTAGATCGGGAATGGAAGTGCGGTCCGCCACCATGGAGGACAGGTTTTCTTCCACTGAAAGTTGAATGGAGGATGAATTTGAGAGCATAAGTGAATTGCGGGAGATGATGGAAAAGCTCATGGAGATGCAATCCAAGGTTGTGCCGATCGCTTCAATTGCAAACCCCGACTAAGGGTTGATCAAGGAATCATTAGCCAAGACAAAAGAGAAGGAGATCAAGCGAGAAGACAATGAAGAAGACATCATTTATCAACAAGAGTGCTCCCCTAAGACTCGAGTGGAGGGGGAGTGGTGACTTCCGATGGAGGGATGAGTCGAAAATTGGAGGGATGATGTAAGTGGCGCAGAAGAGCACGATGGAGGCAGGAGGGAATCGAGAGTTGGGTATGCCTACAATTGAATGAGGGAGTTCCACCTTCTAGATACATGGAGGGAAATGCCGAAGGAAGCGGAGTTTTGGGTGGAGATGTTGAAGTTAGGAAGTTGAAGATGCCCTTCTTCGAGGGGGGAAGACACACATGGGTGGGTGTATAGAGTGGAGTGATACTTCACAATGAATGAGTTAAATTGGGAGGAGAAACTCATGGCGACAGGATTGTGTTTGGAAGGGAAAACCTTAGCTTGGTTTCATTGGAGGGAGGCTAGATACCCATTTTGTTCTTGTGATGAATTTAAAGATTGTTTGTTGGAATTTTTTCGAGCCATTCATGAAGGAGACCTTACATGAGCAATTTTATGCTTCAACTCAGGAGGAGATGATCATGAAATATAGGGAGAGATTTGAACTATTATTGAGATGATCGTGGAGGATTTTTGAAGTAGGACTAGAGGGGAATTTCATGAAGGGCTTAAAGCCTAACATACGAGCAACACTGACTACTAAGACCGCGAGGATTGAGGGAGATAATGGATCTAGCCCAGATGGTGGAAGACAAGAACCACATTAAGAAAGCCAATAGGAGCAACACAGATGGAGCATCATACAAGACTTGCAACCACGACGATGCTGAAAGATCAGATAGTGGAAGTCAAGAGGGAGGCTGTACGGGACACAAATAATGGACCACGACTGGGAGCAACACTCAAGGGTCTGACATAGACAGAGATTCGGGAGAAGCGAGCTAGGGGTAATGTTTTTAGTGTGATGAAAAGTTTACCTCAGGACACCGTTATAGGAATCGAGGATTGCAAGTCCTCATAGTGCTGGACGAGGAAACAAAGAATGTAGAAATAGAGGCAGTTGTTGAGGAGGAACACTCATTTTTTCTCATCTTGAGGGCAAGGTGTCTTAGGAGGTGCCTAGTCTGAGGACAATTTTGTCTTTTGTACGCCTAAGGGCAATTTTATGTCTTGGGTTAAGTTTATGCGTGAGACTGAGTTGTGAGTATTAAGTTTAGGTTTTGGGAGAGATTTCCTACCTCTCGAATTGTAGGAATTAGGAGAGATCGCCTACCTCTCGAATCGTAGGTACTTAATTTTTGCATTTTTATTGATTTGTTTGAATTATTGAAATAAAAAATTTGTTTTGCCCCAATTTTTTCTGGAAAAGTGTGTTGATCTAACGTCGAATTATATCAGATTTTTGGCACATTATTTTTGACTTGTTAGGGTGAAATGAACTGACAGATCATTGCTTGTTGGCGAACTTGGTATTGAATTGCAAGAGTATGCGAATTCTCTTTTGCTTCTCCTGGAGATAAATTTTATTCTTACTATTTTCTATTTTTCCCTATATAATGTGCAGATAGATTACACTATACTAATTAACTTGATCTTAACAGTTATACAATTTTCGGTGAATAGATTATTTGTTTTCAATTTGCTTTTTATTTCTTGAATCTGTGCTATTTTGCATACGGTTCGAAATCTACTGATGGTGCTTATTCATGCGGTTAAATTGATCCATGTCAGCCCTCCATGGAGGTATAACATCTTGCCCTCTTCTCTAGCGCATCTCCCTAGCCACACCACTCCAGGTGACACTCCACGCATGTGGAATGCTTTTGGCGACATCAGCTGTTCCCTATGGCTAGGGTTTAGGCAGCTTTACCTGCACAAGTTACTTGCATCGCTTCGTGCATTGTTCTCGATTTTGTCAGCAGTGAGGGCACTTGAGCAACATGGTATTTTGTTGCTTGACAATGTTCATGTCATCATTGCCGATTTTGCATCACTTTTCTCCATGTGCCTGTGTCAGCCGTTATTTTTGAAAAAGTGGATTTTTTTTGTAAATTATGAAAATAGTTTTAATGTAAATATGATTTTTGAAAGTAATATTTTAATTTAAAAATAAATAAGACAAAATGAATCTCACATATTAAATAGTTTGGATGGTTGAACGTGATTCCATAAGTAATACACTATCCCGAAGGATAAACATACTACTTAACAGTAGACTCAACCACATAAATTAAGAAGTTTGTGACATCCGTTTGGTCTGTAAAAGCGTTTTATATATAACCGACAAGTTCCCTTACCTAATATAATGATTAGATAATATTTATTTTTCCTGGGTTCCAAGTTCCCTATAGAGACAAACCCCTATAGTTAATTACATCTTAAATGACTGGGGTCACCTAAGAAGACTCTCGATTAAGATCAGTGGTTTTACTTTCCAGATTTTAAAGTTTAGGTTTCCAAGGTTGAACATCGGGGTCACTTAAGAAGACTTTAAAGTTTAGGAGTGACTCAAACAGGAACACCGGAAAAATCAATCAGGTGTGACTCAAACAGGAACAATTATTTTAAGGAATCTAAAGGAGAGAAGAGTAGGGGATATCACAGATCCAGGGAGAACCCCGGTGACCTGCAAACTATTCTATTGTTTGGTTTTATGTCTTTGAAATGATGTTATCAAATGTTTAATCTTGCAACTTATTTTAGAATTTAGGACTTACATTTGCACGATATCTGATCATGCAAATGACCTAAAAGATAGGAGGTTTTACACCGTACCGTACGGTAATCTCGGAATTCTAAAATTGTTAGGACTTATAATTGTATAACAGAGTTGTGTAAAAGCCTAAAGATAGGGGGAGGATTTATGTTGCGCTAAGCAAACCATCTTGAATTCTTGTGGCTTGTTATTTAAACTAAGGAAAATGTTTAGTTGCTGTAAACTTGTTTTGATGTCGCAGATCCATCTCGAAGTTGCTCTTCTGTATGTCCTCGTCGTGCCGCTCACGATGTTCACTCCAAGCTCCCCGTTGTAGCACCTTCAGATTCGATGTTAATTTCAAGGGTATATGCTATTGTTTAATCAACGATATGCTGCCAGGTACTTCCTATGAAGCCAACTACTGGTCTCCTATTCTAAGGTATAGTGTGTAAAAGTAGCAGTAACGGGTAGAAGTATAGTAACAAAATTTTAAGAAATGAACTAGCATGAATTGCAAAAGAAATACCACATAGAAAACTCAAGAAAGAGCGAAAAATGACACATTACGAAAGAAAACTCGAGAAAATCGGCGAATGATTTACGATGAAAATCTCGAAATAAAAACAACAAATGGTAACTCAATGAAAGTCACCGAAGACACGAGAATATCTTGGAAAAAGACCATGTGTTCTTTACCAAAAGTTCTAATAAAATCCCACAAAAAATCTGAAGAAAGAAAACCACAAGCACTCGGGTTGGGGCTAGACTCAGATACTATATATTTGTAATCGAGAGATGTCGAAAGCTACTATCGGTCACCCGGATGTGTAGAGCTTGCCACTCAACTAGAAATGTGTCATACTAAACCTAACTTAGGAGGGTACTCCTTTGCCCGATACTAATAATCAACAAGTGGACAATCAAGTTGCAATATATTTAAAATTTTTATTTTAGCATGTACATGAATTTCAGGCATTCAAAAGGAAGTTGTATCAATATCCTCCGAAAACTTCAATAAGGCCAAACGAAACTACGTCAAAACCAAGTGCCTGAAGCATTCGAAAATGGTCAGCCCAACCGTCACAAAACGGGTGCATTCAAATATCACAAGATTGGCACCTAAACCTTCTCCAAAACGAGTGTCACATTTTGAAAAAGTCTTATATTGAAAATAACGAGAAAAAAAAAACTTTCAAATTTTCCACAAGCCAATTCGTCGAGGTTTCAGGATTTTCGCACATATAAAGCTGTCAACTTTCAGATTTTCCATAAAATCAAACTGAACAAATTTCCAATCGCATAAAACCCGTCTGCATAATTTATAATTCTTCACAACAAAACCAACAAAACATTCCAGATTTTTCATAGCAGAACATACCAAAGTTCCCAATTTTAACAAACCAAGTTATGCAAAAATCTCATATTTCTCTTTCCCCTCTTAGGCATTGCAATTGCCATAACAAACTTGGGCATTAGATGTGTAAGTGTATAATTGGGTGGTATGGGTGTAAATTACTCTTTTAACTTTGCAAATGAATTCCAACATGCAAGGGAGTATGACAACGAAAATTATAAGCTCCTACGGTATTCTCGACACAACCTACACTTGCATGCATGCCATACGATTCTTTATGTATTTACATATCTAACACCCAAATTTTACGTTGAAAACATCCAAATCTTTGATAGCATATTAGGAAGATCACCAATGTAGCTTGCCTACATGGCTGAACTGACAACTATGTAAATATTTAAGCTTGGGTGTTAGAAACGTAAATGCGTAAGAACTGTGTAACTTGTATACAAATGCCCTTCACGATACTTCTCAACACAGCTCATGTATCACGATTTGCAAATAACAAAAAGAACAGCTCAAGTATATAGAAAAACATGCCAATCTCATGTGATAATAGTTTCAGCAAAACAACTTGTTGACTATATGGATGCTAGAAGTTTTAATAAAATTATTTCCATACGTCTCAAATGCAAATTCAAGATACGAGTAACTCTTATATATATATACCTTCTTTTTATTCAGTCTTGAACTTCCTCGAATGACCACACTAGCTCCAAATTTTATCAAATGATAAGTAGTATCGAGCAAGCATGTTAAGAAGAGACGTTTGTATGCATACCCCCCAACATATATGACCACTCATAAAAAAAAGAGTGTGGCACGTATATAAATTCCCCAACAATAATAACAGGAAAGCAGAGAACCCATTATTCATATATCTATATGACTCATCCAACCTCATTGACATAAAAGAAGCTAAGCTTCCTACATAACTGAACACGAGCGCTCATGCAGTAATAATAGAAAAGTGTGAGCAACATAAATACAAATCCCCAAATTATAATATGCTTAGCCTATCTTTTATCCAAATTCCAATTCACACATACCTACCCTTTCTGTATCCCTGTATCATTCTTTTTAGAAGTTATGGTTCCTAAAAAAAAAATGAAAGAAGCCATGAATGGTATTATATGTAAACATCCAAAGATCTAGCATTAAATGCACGAGTTCGTCCAGATTTTTGCAAGAAACTTCGTAGTTATGTAAAGAATAAGAAGAAGGATTCCCATGGTATGAAGCTCGCCATAACTAAACAGTCAAGGAAGAGGATAAGGAGCTTACCTCAACTAGTCACTAAATCAGAAATGAGAAAATCTAGAAACCCAAAAACGAAAGTTCCAGAAAAGAAGTAAGCTCCACCGAAATTCCAGCTCCGAAACTTCCACAAATCTTCCCCATAGCATTCCAAAAGGCCTCAAGCACACAAGAGATGGATAGATCAAGGAAAATCCAACAAGGAGATTAGAAAAAAATTTGGCAGCACCTCCACCCTCTTCAAAATTTTCGGCTAGCCTCCTAGACCTCCCCGGATGAGGTTTTTATAGCCACAGGAAAAGGTGGATTGTCATACCTATGTCTGTGGAGCGGTCGACTGAGGTATCAGGAGAGGAAATATCGTATTTAGGAAGGAGGAAATGCGGCCTCGAGAAGGAGAAGGGATCGGGCACGCGACATACATCAACTGGCGAGCCGCTCGTTCGAGCGGAGCTCGAGGGGACGAGACACGTGCGCACATAGCAGATGAGATGCGGGAGAGGAAGAATTGGGCTTGGCGAGCCATGGCTTCGATCGAGTGGCCTCGGGAGCGGTCGATCGCAGGCGCTAGGGCACGCCCAAGTGGCTCTCGATTGAAGAAGGAAAAAGAATCGTGTGCGTGAGTAGGGATTAAGTGGGGTTATAAATTTTATTATATTAAAATAAAATATTTAATATTTCAAAAATAAAATTTGATTCATGCATTTTTGTTTGCGCGTCACATCATAACAAAATAGATATCCTTTTTAGATAATTCTGACGTTCCGAACTCGTTGGCGTGGTTCGTTTCGTCGTCGGAGGTCTTTTTGAAGAATTCATCGATTTGCATGTAATTTGCTCGTGTGCGGAATTATGACAATATGAGTGTCTTTTCTAGCAAAAATTGATGTCCCAGACGCGTCAGAGCAGTCCATTTCGTCATCGGAGGTCGTCCGGAGAAGTTCACATTTTCACCTATTCTTTAAGCTCAATTTTAGTCCGATCTTGTGCAACATAGTGAATTTTGTGTATGTGTGTAATGATAAAGTCCTGAAAAGGTTTTCCTAGAGCTTGAGATCCCATTGAGAACTTCTCCTTGAGTCTCCACATGATAGTCCTTAACCACTCGACCATACAACGATGATTTTGAGATCATCAATGCGAGACATCACAAGAGAAATAAGAAGTGACTGAAATTTCTAAGGGTAGGTCCATCTCTAGTCCTCTAAGATAGTTGATAGGAAGTCTTAGAGCTAGATCCTAGGCTCTATGAAGAGGAAGGAAAGACCTCACAAAAATGAGGTCAACACCTGCATTCACCCATTTTGAGGCAACACTGTTGTGGGGCATTTGTGAGGCATGGTTCAATTCTTGATGTTGACACCTTGTGGCACTGGTATCTATTATGGCCTCATTGGCTTCCAAAGCTGGTTGTGTTATGGTGTCCTCGTCAATATGGTCAGTGATTGTTTTTTTTTTTTTGCTCTTACTCTGGTATGTTAATGGTTGTGGATGCTCGATTTTATTGATCATTGTTGGGATTTTTTTCACTTTAAGATTCATCTGAGCATTCTTGTATCCCAACTTCTGTGATGACTCTCCCTAGGACTTTTGTTGACTCTACATGAGGTTGCCATCTACCCCGTTTGGTGCTCAGATGACTGATCTTACTTCAGCCCCAATGGTGGAGCTTACCCTTATTAGTGCTTCGGTGGTTGTTCCTTTACTTCCTTCTCAATGGTTGAGCCTCCTTTGCCTCAAGCTCCAGACCATTTTGCCAATGTTGTTCATAATTCGAATGTTGTGGATAATTCGAATGTTGTGGGTGTTTTCTTCTTCTCAATCAATGAATTTTCAATTTCTTTCAGCAAGCATCAGAATCTTTAACATAAACAACCTCGTCTTTCTAGGTACAACATGCTATCTTTTTTTTTATGAATAGATTTCTATGGTTTCTTGGTCCCTCAAACTTTGTATTTATTATTGGTCGTCCTAGCATGACATTAATTCACAACTTTCTGTTAAATTTAAAGCTGTTATGTGATTACTCTATTTGCTAGAAGCAGATTAAATAGTACTATTCTCACGGTGGCTCTATTATGTTAACGAGCTTCCAATTCACATGTTACAATGGCTCCCTCATTTTGATTGCTTCATATTGTCTCTAGTCACTTTAGTTTGGATATCTTTTCCACAGCTCCGTTTGCATTATTTCAACCAATCTACATTGTTCTCTTTGGTTTCAATCAGAAAAATCTTTTAGGCGGATGTTGCAATAGCTCGTTTTGCCAGTTTTTCTGGTGCCGGTCTTGGTGGAATTGAGCATTATGTACTATTTCATATTAATTGGATCTCCATCGTTCGGATATTAGTGAAAGGTAGAATTTAGAAGTATGCTATCATATTTTTCTTTTTGTCGGATTTTCGGATATAAATTTTTAAAATCTTTCAAAACTCATTTAAACCTTAGATAGGACCATAGGTGGAAGATTACACTTCTATTGTTCAAATATGTTCTGAAAACCTAGATCTAGGTTCAATTTCAAGAGAAAGTTATTGATTTTTCTACTTCTCCTAGCTCTTATGTGCTGGTTATTTCATCTATTGCTGAATTTATCAAAGACAATGCTCTGCAAGTTTTTGAAACCCCCAACCTATCTCATTTGGTGAACAAGACAATGAATATTTTTCAGAATTTAATTCTAATTTCGATTGTAGCATTTGCTTGTTGCATTCAAGTTGTTGACTCTCTAGTGGATAAATGATCCAATATTCTTTATACCAAAAAGGGCATAAATTAGGAAAAAATTTGTTGTCATTCCTTTATTTTTCCTAGATTTAAGTCAAACGATCCAAATGAATTATTTCTTGCTTTTTTCTGCTTGTTTGTATTTTTCTTCTTGTGCTAGAATTATTTCTAGCTTTTTGTACCCGACCCCACGTAGTGGGATTAAGGCTTTGTTGTTGGTGCTAGCATGTTTTAGAAGTGCCTTTGATATACTTGTATTGTTATCTAGCTAATATAATTTGCTTAAAAAAATGATTTTGCCATGTTCTCCTTCAAAATTTATTGAAGTCTATCTTGTTAGTACCAAAAAGAAGAAAAAATTAATTTTATTTTTTTTTCGGTTGAAACCAATGTATGTTCAAGGTTGCTAGTTTAGATTGAGTCATGATCTGTTTATATGTTGAATTAATTTACAAATTCACGATTTTTTTATTTTAAAATGCTCTATATTGTGGTGAAAAGGTCAATATGGTTTTAATCCAACTCAGAAAATTTTTATGGAGTCTTTTTTCATTCCTGTTTTTTACCTTGACCAGCTGTTTTCCTGCTGCCAATAAGAAGTGGAAATATATTTTTTTTCTATCTTTAAATGACTGCTGCTTCTATTTTTCCATTGATGCTTCTCCTATTTGCATTAGATCACGATGGGCATCCCTTTAGGTAAATCTTCTAAAAATTATTCAATTTTTCCTGTTTCTGATTCTGTTTGGGTTAGTGTAAGTTGTTGATTTCTAATGTTTTCATGACCTTGAACTACATGCCCTACAGGATGATTCTTTGTCTAATTTCAGCGATTTTGGAATCAACATAAATAACTCCAATTCTGATGTAGTGATAGATGATGATACAAATTTTAATGATGCACATTTGTCTATGGAAAAGCCATGTACAGAAAGAGCTTCTGACAATGTTTGTCAGAAAAATGTCGTTGATGAAACATATAGAACTAGATCTGGTGAAATCAATAAAACGGGCATTTGTACGTTTTCAGGCTACAAATCAAGGGAAAAATTCGTAGAAAATTCCAAATGCTTAGATCAACCACATGCTTCGCTTAGTAAAATCTCAAGTGCTGAGCATGGCATTGCTAGGGAGGATACCATTAATGATCTATTTATTTTAGGCTTGCCCGCTTACAACTTAAAAGGAAAACCTTCCAAAAAAACTTACCCAGAAATTGCTTTTGAAAAGAATTCCAGTAATTGGGTAAATATTTCATCCCAGTCAGCTTTTCCTATCAAGATAGAACCCAAATCTTTTGAAGAAGAAGCTGAAATTGGTTTTGCATCTGCCGTTATTAGGTCAACTGCCGCAGCTTCATCAGGTTTGCTTACTAAGGTGAAACCCGAATCTATTGAGGGAGCTGATGCAAGCAATATGCTGAGATTATTTAGTACTAAGTTATCTGGTTTGGGTGAACAGATTTCAGAGACTAATTGTTTGATCAATCAGCATCCTGAAAAAGATGATGACGTTCGTGATGATTTTTTGATAAGCAACAGGAATTTACAAGTTAGACTGGATAGTGAATGTTATCCGGAAATTAATGTTCATGCTGAAGAGCCAAAATCCAATTCCGTTTTATCGAGTAGTTTGCTCGGTGTTAAATCTGAGCCTGTGGGGAGCAAACTTCTGACTGATTTGCAAATTTTTTCTTGCAACACCAGAGAACATGTCTCCTTGATTTTTGAGGATAAAACAGAGCTTTATAGTGACTCCGCACCAGACATTATAGATCACGTTCCATTGAAATGTAGGTTGGGCCTCTTTGTTTCTGAGGGCGATGTTACTGTCAAAAGTTGGAATTTCTCAGAAGAAGTTGCTCTTGGTTCTGTAAATACTAAAGAGTTCCTATCCTCTAGTAGAAGGAAAAGGAGGAAAACTGCAACGTAAATGGCGGACACCTTTCTTGTTTCATTTCCTATCTTAAAAATATTAAACAATGTCAAACGAGATTATGTTTTTGCTCGAAAATTTTTTGCAGGAATTCGGTGGAAAAGGCTATGGAAGAAGATGCTCCTGGACTCCTAAAGGTGTTCATCTAGATTGAAAATTTATTTTTATTTCATATGCATAATGATTTTAAACCTGATGTTATCTGTTTAGGCATTACTTGATAGAGGCATACAAGTTGAGGAAATTAAACTTTATGGGGATCTGGAAGATATTGATCCACTTGAAACCGTTTCTTCTGAAGGCAGTTTTGAAGAACTAGAAACTGTGATGTCTAAGGTTTCATTTGTGAACTTTATCAAACATGTTCAATTATTCTCTGTCAGTTGCCTTTTCTTGCTCTTGGAGTAGAATTTTTTGCTAGTTATCTATATCTAATGTCCATGCTCTTCTTGCATCAAGTGGCTTGACTGAGATCTGACTCAAATTTGATCTTTATGATGTATTGATTTTGTAGGATCAGATTTGATTCGCCTAAATTTGGTATGAGGCGTCATTCTTAGTCTGATAATAGCTGGAATTCTTGCACTTATAATCATGGTTTAAAATTGTGTGATTGAGTATTGGTATATTATTTGTCCATGAGACTAGGATTTTTGTGGCATAAGCTTTAAAATCAACAAATTGTACGGTGTATGAGGTATTATAGTAACATCAAAGCATGAAGTATGAAGTGACATTGATATCTTAATATTAAATCATAAATTAATAAGATTCACGCAAAGATCAATATAAGATAAAATATCCATGTAAGAATATTAGAAGTTCAAAAAATAAGTTCATCACAACATTTGGGTTATGATCGTTTGTATTTATAAACAAGTTTCGAATAGTGATTATGGTTCTATTATGATTTGGAAATGTTTCGATCAAAGTTCAAACAAGATTCAATCTTTGTTGCAACCCAGTTCAGACAAGTTATAACAAGGTTAGTTTATTCAATTAAGTTTTGAGCAATTTTTGAGATTGAGGGATGGGACGGAGGGACAAGGAGCTGGTCGGGAAAAGAGGTGTTAGATGGTCCCAATATTCCCACCACAACACATGTCATAGCTTATAACTCTAAAGTGAATAAAGGTGTAGGTGTTAAGTGATGTTGGTGATAACTTATTGTGTGATGACATTCTAGTGATGGCTTCAGCATTTCCCTTTTCTTGATTGGTGTCTCTTGAATCTTGGTTTCTCATCCGGGTAAGCAGAATAATATTCCTCGTCATAGTTCCTTGTTGATGTGATGCCACTATCTCTCGAAATATTGTATTCTCCATTTTCTCCTCATACAGAGTTTTACGTTTGTGATGCTAGAAATATGATGCAAAACACGTGGAATTAAATAACCTTGAGTTAGATTAATGATTATGGAGTTTTGGTTGTGAGGTTAGAGTCATTTGGCGTCTTTTAGCCTTAAAAATTTCATTGAAAAGATTTATAAATTAAATCACTTCAATATCACCCATAAATTGTAACTCTCAATAGGTATCCAACTTGGAGCGAAATATTTATTTTTATGTGTCTTCTTCAAATTTCACTCCTTTTTTTGGATCAATCTGTGATAGACCAAATTAATTTGCTTATCATGCTCTTCTAGATGATTTATTTCTAAGACTTTCATTTAATATATTCTCATAGTAGCATTTCTGCATATTTTAATAGTTGTACTTGAACTTTTTGTTACATATGTATGATATTACTGTAAGAAACATCTTGAATATTTTGAATATTCTATTACAAATTTAAGTTATCAAAACTTTTTAAGTTTTATTCTATTCTGTTTGCACCCAAACACCTTCTTTGTGATGATGACCTTTATCTTTGAAATTTTTTTAGGGGTAGTTTGATGTAAAATTGATTTTTTTTCCTATCATTGGAGTTCTCCCATCTCGAAAGATAATCATTCAACTAGAGCATTTTGTTTGTTAAGCTGTAAAGATAATAAACAGTTTTAGATTTAGTTGTGTTGTGGCTCACCTAATCTTAGAAGGCCAAGCAACTCATTGGTGCTGAGTATTTTCTTCTGTGTACCTAAACTTTGATACAGCATTTGATCTTCTATGCATGGCTATTTGGTGCATTTATTTATTAAAAATAACAATTGTAAAATGTAATGAATACCTGTGAATTCAAATATTGATTTGATGTCAATGTTCACAATTTTTTCAATTGAACTAATAAAAAATGAAAATATCAATTTCTCTACAAAATTGTGGTGTAAAAATTTTTATTGAAATTAAAATAGGGTGCGATGAAAGCACTCGTGAACTGTTAGAATGTAAGCATTGAGTTAGTCTTCCGATTGGGGGGATTAGTGAATCTGCCAAATTTGGATGTCAACTTTATTGAAAGAGAGAAGATAAAAAGTACTATTAAGACGAGTCAAGCTGCAAAAGAGTAGTGAAGGATTTTATCTAGCGTGGTTGTTATGGGTCTTGAATATTGACTGAAAGTGCCTACAAATGGCAATTTGTGTGGTGCCCATAGGCGAAAGATTAAGGGTGCTTAATCTAAATAAAGAATTATAATTAAGAGGTCAACTATTATGCAATAGCGTTGTAACTTTGTTTATTACTTTTATCTGTACTGACTATCAAGTGGTAAATGTAAATCCTTAAAAGTAATTGTACTGACTATCAATTACTTGTTACTAGTGTATGCTTGAGAAATGATTATTTTGTTGCTAATGTTTAACCCGAAACTCGGCTGAATTCTCAACAGTGTTCATATTGGTAATACCTAAAAACACTTCACAAAGCTTAATGATCAGTGCTTTTACTATATAAAAATATAGTTAAAAATTTTTCCTGTCATGCCACACACACACACACACACACACACACACAGATATATATATATATATATATATATATATATATATATATATATATATATATATATATATATATATATATATCCCGATCTTTTGATGTTCTCTTGAATTTAGGCATCTTTTGTGTGCTTTTTGAGAATTTTATTCATACAATGGCAGTTTTTTCTCTCTTTTCTCTTTTCACTGAGAGGTCAAGATTGGTGCACTCTGTTGCACTGGTAATATGAGCTTCCTAGGACCATTATAAATTATTTTTAGATTTTTTATATTGTTTTCTTTCACTTCTGCTCCTGCTATCGTAAACGCTATTTGTTATGCTACTAAAAATAATGTGCAACTCTTGTCTTTGACAGGAGTAGTTGCAATGGCTATTTTACTTTTTCTTGGTTATAATTCATTTTGTTATTTGTTCAGTTATTTTGGGAGCGTTCCTCTCTTTTGAAGCTTACTTCGGCAAGACCTATGAAGGGAGAAAAAGCTATTTATTGCTTGGCTTGCTTGATTTCACTTATTGAACAGGTACTCGACTGTAGTAAATGGTTACTGTTAAGTGGTTTAGCGAAGCAACTTTTTTGTTTATTTTTTATTTTACAAAAATTTTACTATTCCAATTAATTTGTTTATTTTCCACTACGTGCTAACTTTATGGAATTGACCACTACTATTAATTAAAGTTTGTGTTAATTAGATCACTGTCATTGTAAAATCGTGAAATCCTCTATAGCATTTCTGTCCCTTATTTACGCGTCATTTCAAAATCATTAATCTTCTGTAACATTTCTATCCCTTGTTTACATGTCATTGTAAATTCGACACTTTTATCATATTTTACACATTACCACAATCTTCACTTAGCCCATCCTCTTGAAACTTTATGTTCACTTAAGTCCATCACTGACATCCTTATATCTTATATACATACATACATATAAGGGATTTTTAAAGCATCTTTTTATTTAATTTTTCAATTATAGGCACTAATCACATGATTGATAAAAAATTCAAACAAATGATTTCTTTTCTTTCAACTGAAGCTAACATGATGAAATTTGGAGACCTTTGGAACAGTTTATACTCGTAAAAGTTAGAAGAAGTGGTTTTATGTTTTGCCTTTTTGGTTTGGGTTGATGAAATAAAATGTTACTTATCTTCTTTCGTCCAATAGCAAAACCGTAATCTGCTGTTTATAACTGCATACTGATCTCAATAGCTTTTTTATTTTTTTGAATTTTTTTAGAAGAAAGATGGATAATGTATTTAGAAAATTTACATTTAGTTTACTTTAGTTTTTTTCCTTGTTTATTAATTGCAGCCATTGTTGTTATGATTGTTAATTTTTTTCATCACATTCAGACTCGCTATCTGCGCTTTCGTCAAACTCCTATTGACTGGGGATGGTGTAGGGAGCTGCAGTCTTTTATTTTTGTTTTTCATGCACACAACAGGTCGAGTATTTTTTAGCTTGGGGCATGCACATTCATGCCACCTAATTCTTATATATTTTTATACCTAACACCTAAACTTCACTTTTTTCATATCACATCAAAAATACACCTTTTCATGCATAGGTAATGTGACGTTTGTAAAAATTGAAGTTTAGGTGTTAGATATGTAAATACATAGGAATTGAGTGGGGTATGTATGTAAATTGTCCTTTTTATTAACTGTCACCTGTACTTCTCTTCGCTTCTTTAGCCATTTAATACCTGAATGTCATTTTGTGATTTGTACTGCTGCAGAATTGCTTTGGAACGTCCAGAATATGGTTATGCTACCTATTTCTTTGAGCTTGTGGACTCTTTGCCCATTGACTGGCAGGTCAAGCGTTTAACGAAGGCAATGAAGCTCACTAAGTTCAGCAGGACAATTCTGCTTGAGAACAAACCATTAATTGTAAGATCTTGCAACTCCAAATGTGCCCTTTTTATTTCATACTTAAATTGTTCTACCTTCTTCATTAATCACTCCAAAACCGTAGCCACTATGAATATTTCTAAAATCTTCTACCACTCTACCAACATATCCATTTAAGGGTTTGTTTGGGGCAGCTGCAGCTTATCCAGCTTCTGCTGATAAGCAGTTTATTTTAATAATCTGTTGATGAGCAGCTGATCCGGATAAGCTGGCTGACTGTTTGGTTTGTGCGTTTGGAAAATAACTGATTCTGGATAAATGACCATTTTGCCCCTGTTATGGATAAACTTTTTAGTTGTTTGTTATGTGCGTTTATAAAACATCTCATCTGTAACTTTTAGTAGATAATTTTTTTTAAAAAAAATTTAAATTATCTATAACGTAAATTGTAATCAATAATTTAAAATTTGCCCTAATCAATAATTTAAAATTTAAATTATCTGTAACCCCATGCAAATTTGCTTAGCAACATAGATGCTTAATGCAACGTTTTTTCGAGTAAACAAACAATAGAGATTCCAATTTTAAGCTAATTTATCTACTTTGGAAGTGTACAACTAGATAATATGTACCAGCACGAAGTACATAATTTAGAAACAATAAATCCAACAAAAATTTCATATAAGAAATCCAACAACAATTTCATATGAGAAATCCAAAAACAATTTCACATAAGAAATCCTACATTTGGGAAAGAATTTTTACACGGTAGTATGATAAAACATCACAGAACTTATTGTTATCCATTCACAATAAACAATCCTGATGTTACAATTTATACAGAAATAACGCTACCATCCATCATGCTCGAATGCATACAATAGTATTAAGTTACGATTAGGCTGAAATTGTTAGCCCAAATTCCAATACATATAAATTTCTCTCGGAAGAAATGACTCGCACAATTTGTGTTCACTGTATTGACACATTTTAAATTTTACAAGAGGAAGAAATGCAGAAGAAGAAGAGGAAGAGATATTGTAGAAATGCTTGTTGAGGTGCGAAGAAGAGAGAAATGGCTGTCGAAAAGCCAGTGGAATTGCGACGAAAAGGTCAAGGAAGTTTTACCTGCTGAGATTGTCGAAGAAGAAGCTTGTCTAGGAAGAGCAGGGAGAGGCGTTCGGCAGCAAGGAGAGGCCATGGATCGCGAGCTAGGACAGACAAAAGATCGCGGGGAAGGGGGAGGGGCGGGAAAACTTCTTCCTTCCTTCAACGGAGGTAGGAGCGGCTCTGGCTTTCGGGAGTTCGGAGGTCCGAACGAATTGAGCGTGGGAGGTAGGCGTGGCTTCCTTCGACGGAAGAGAATTTTAGGGCTGCGGGGTCGCTGAGGGGGCAGACGCGTAAAAGTTATCTCGAACCGGCGTTCGAAACGATGATCGCAGGGTTATACCCGCGATCGCGTATTCTCAAAATAAAAAAAATGCAGTTTACATATAAGCAGTTAAAACGTGCAAAATAAACGGTACGATGGCGTTTTCAAAAAACGCCGCCGCACTTATAAGCTGCCCCAAACAGGCCGTGAATCTCCTTCAATAATTTTTTTTTTCTTCAAAAGGTATCATTTGTAATAATTCTTCTATGTCAATCCAGATATTTTCTTTAGAATCAATATTCAAACCTACTTGAGGAGCATAAATGTGTATAACATTAAAAATCATAGTATCAACAACAATCTTAAGGGTTCTAATTCTATCTTCAATTCCATTAATTTTTACAACATTATCTTTTAAACTCTTATCTATAATTGCATTTACATCATTTCTAGTGCGGCTCTTGCATGAATATCAAAATTTAAAGCCTAAGATATTGGGAGATTAAAGTTCTGGAGGCTTTAAATAGAACTAGTGGTGGAAAATCAGTATGCCCTGATGATATCACAATTGAAGTTTGGAAATATTGAGGAAATTTGGGAGTTTCTTGGCTTACTAAACACTTTAATATTTTTTTTTAAACTAAAAAGATGTCTGAGGAGTAGAGGAAGAATATTTTGGTCCTCATTTTTAAGAATAAAAGGGGATGCACAAGAGTACAAATTTTAGAGGAATTATGTTGATTTGTCATTCTTCAAAATTATGGGAGAGGGTAATTGACCGTAGGTTAAGACGTGCTACAAAAATTCATCATAATCAGTATGATAGAGAAGTACATAGAGAATTATGATGAGGTTCGAAGAGAAGTCCTTTAAAGAGTTCTAGAGAAAAAATGTGTTGATATGACATTTTTTTAAGTCATTAAAGATATGATACTAGAGCTGTTACTTGTGTTCAAATGAAAGGAGGATTGATCAAGGATTTTCTTATTTTAGTTGGATTACATATGGGATCCGGTTTAAGCCCATATCTTTTTGTTTTAGTTATGAATACTCTTGCTGGACATTTACAGGAGGATATACCCTGGTGTATACTTTTTTTCTGATCATATCCTTCTTGTGGATAAAACTATAGAAAGAGTTTAGGGAAAACTTAAATTATGGAGGTATACAATGGAGTCTAAAGGCCTTCGTTTGAGTAAAACTAAAACTGAATACATGGAATGTAATTTTAGTAGTAGCTGCAGTGACAAAGTTGTAATTATAGGTGATCAAATCATTAAAAGGTGTAAACGTTTTAGATATCTTAGTTATGTTTTTCAAAGTGATGGTGATATACATGGGGATACTATTAGTAGAATTCAAGTTTGTTGGTTGAAGTGGAGGAATGCATCAGACCTATTTTGTGATAGAAAAGTATCGCTTAAATTAAGAAGAAAATTTTATAAAATGGTGATAAGATCTGCAATGCTCTAAGACGCAGAATGTTGGCCTTTAAAAGAGGAGTATAATATAAAGTTAAGTGTTTGTTGGGGATCACTTTTTGTTTTCTATTTTTTATTTTTTGTTTTTAATATATTTTGTTATTGTTTTAGTTTCTATTTTCTATTTTTAGAAATTGTGTTTGACACTGTTATGATTTATATATTTTTAAAAATATAAAAAATAAAGCGTGTTTAGTCTGATATTTTTTATTTTTTTTAAAGAGAAAGTATACCTTTTATAAAACAGTTAAGTCCACGTGTGATCCAGTTTTAATCTTTATTGCTCATGGTGTATACGACTTCTTTCTTGCTCCATCTAACACGAAGATTCCCTGTGGGCGGGCAGGTGGCTGATGATGGCTGCAGTTGGTGGGGGCCAGACGCAACAGTGGCAGTGTCACGACATGGCCCTGGTTTTGAAATTAAACACGAGAGTAACGGATGGTCGGAGAATAAAAAATAATTTTTTTATATTCTATTTCTACACTAACTCAAGGGAATGAATTCAATTTGCATGAGTCTTTCATATATTTTTAAGAAATATTAGAATATGTCAATTTTTCATAACTCTATAAGAAATCTTTGAATATATTATTGCATGTATCAATACTCTTTTCTAAATGAAAAATACTCTAAAATTCTATATGTATTTATTTTTAGTTTTACTGTATATTCTTTACATACACATTTGTAAACTTTGAGGATCACCGTTAAAATAACCTAAAACATCATTAACCGATATTGCTCCGTCAACTCCCGTTGGCACAACGGGTAGTGGTGAAAACATCACAATTGTCTAGGAATGAAAGATTCTTATCTGCCTCTGACCGATACTATTTCGTCAGCATAGCGGTTAGCTATCTATATATCACAATTCTTTGGGGTGGAAGTTTTGTCTGCTCGCCCCTTCTCGATATTATCCTTTCTAGACAACAGTTAGTGAACTAACTATTATAATTGTCTGGGATGGTAGAAAAACCTCTACGTGAGACATTAGGGAGTGAACTTCTCATTTGAACTTGCACATATAAACATTCATAAATACCATATTTTGATTTCATCAATCAAAATATAATTTAGTTTTATGTGTGCATTTATTTATTAAAAATCATGCAGCTCTACTAACATCTAAGGTTATATGATAATCTAAAAGATGCACATTTAGTGTCTATTTGGCGCAGCTGATGATTATTTATAATCTGCTGATAAACAAATTATTCTAATAATATGATAATTTGCAGATTATCAGAATAATCTGGCTTGTTGTTTGAGGCAGCTTATTCAGATTAGCTTATTGGTGGTTAAATGACATTTCTGCCCGTCTGATAAAATTGTTTGAGGCAGCTTATTCAGATTAACTTATTGGTCGTTATCCACAACGTTCCAGATGACATATATATGTAATTGTCCTTAAATAATTCAATTTGCAGCCTCTCACTATCAAGTAAAACATAATAAAAATGACTAACAAAAATTCATCATTCAAAAATAAGATGCCTCAAACCATCACCACAGAAAGCAAGATAAAAACACAAACTTATAGTGGAAGCCATTAACATGTGTTTTTTTGTAGCTAACAATTACTATAGAAAAGAAAGATGACCTTAATGGTAAACAAAATTCCACAGGTAGCAACAAATGTATGCCTCAATAGAAGGTACCACAAACTTTCACTATAATCTCTGCCTTATTAATAAAATGAAGCTTTGAAAGCCTTGAACCCAATGCAAACTTCTGCATCAAATACATAAAACCAGAAGCTGCGGATCAAGCCACTTCGGCAAAAACATGAACTGCAGCTAATGGAGAAAGCATCCGTTACAACCAAAGGGTGGAGGAAACCCAATTTTCAAGTGTAAAATAAAGAAAAGAAATGGATATCTATAACTAACATTTTTCAATCCATGAAAATCTCCACCAATGTTCATATGTTTCTTGACTTTATCAGAAAGAAAGTGCAACACTACCCATTGTATTCCAAGAAAATCCAACAAAATCATCAGCAAGAAAACCCTACTTTTATCATCACTTGAAATATGCCAAAATTTGGAATAAAAAAAAAAAGATCAGAAGACTAAAAAAAAATCGCATATTCTAACCGGAGAAAGCATATCTCACCGGAGATCTCACCGAAGTTACAAGCGAGTCGATCTACGCGAGGGTGAAGATCGGGGAGGGAGACGACAAGAGAGAGAGAGCGATGGAGAGCTATACGAGTCGATCTATGCGAGAAATAAGATCGGGGAGGGAGACGACAACGATGGAGAGCTGAGACGAGTCGATCGTGAAGATCGGGGAGGGAGACAGCGAGAGAGAGTGATGAAGAGCTGAAGGGCACAGAAGGAATACACTACTCGCGAATGTTGGACGCGGCCCCTGGGGCGCGTTGAAACTCCTTTAACAAATCCTCACGTGCGTATCCGAGCGATTACCTAACGCGATACGAATGGAGTTTCCAAACACCTCGGCGGCGTTTTCAAAACGCCGCCGCAACCTAATAAGCTGCCCCAAACAGACCCTTACTCTAGTTCTAAAGGGCAAATAAAATCAAATCATAATCTGACATTTATATTTAGTCATACAATAAATTAACATATATATCTTTATTTGGATGTAAAGATCTTTTGGTAAACGGCTATCTTCATAAACTAAACTACGCAACTATTATGACACCAACATTTAACATGTATATATCATAACTGACCATATGAAAAATTATATATGATTTAATTTCATTATGCAGTTATTTAAGATGCATATTTTCCTATCTGACAAATTGAAGCATTTATTATAATCTAAATCTTATTGAAATAAAGCATCAATAAAATCAAGCATATATTTGAAATAAAGTTAACTACTGAAATATAGAAATGTAATTACTCACATTGATTTAAAATGATTTTCTTGTTAGCGACTTCTGTCGTGTTCTTCAAAGTAGCACCTATAATATAAAATATTGCATTTACTAAAATTTTCTCGTGCTACTTAATTATAGTTCAAATTACTCATCTTAATTATGAATTTAAATCCTTAAATCAATACTAATACTAAATAACAATACTTTAAATAATTTTTTTTGGAAGTTGAACTCTAATCTTCACTATTTCAAGACCCCTCGATCGATAATATTAAATTTGGTCCTCCTTGATTTTCTCGTAAGTTAGCAAGATTGTTCTCCCTCACTCCACGCTTCACCAACTTATTTTCCTTCCAAGTAGAACTTCTACAGTTTAATTCCTATTTAGTGAAACATATTGTTGATATATTTATACATTATATGTATATTTGATTCAGTAATTTAAATATACTTAAACCCTAACTCACACTCTCACACACACACACACACAAAACATTATATTAATTAACTAAATAATAATAAAAATCTTGATTTATAACTTATACCTTTCAATCAGCTGCCTTAACCTCATGAACGCACAAACATGTGAGCTTTGACTCACTCACACCGCTCGAAGGTCCTTCTTCCTACTCCTTCGGCCTCAACTGGACTTGATAAAACACGTGCTACTCTTTTTCCTCTCGTGAGAAGGCCCTTCTCCCTACTTCGGTCTCAACTGGACCCAATAAAACACGTGATACTCTTCTTCCTCTTGCGAGAAGGCCTTTCCTTTCTGTGTACAGGAGCAGGAAGTCTTTGCTTCTGGACTAGGGCTCAGCTTCCTCTTTTGCTATGCCTTCTTTGGTCTCAACTTGAGGCCGCACGCATGCGTGTGATCTTCTTCAACCTCCTCTGCACACGAGCACAACACATCAAGCTGCCCGACCTCCTTCCTTCTGCAAGCGATGTTGCTTACTTGTCTAGCATGCTTCGTCGTCAAAGTGTCTTCTCCTTCATGCACGACGCCAACTTTGTCAATCTCAAGCGAACCCACTGCCAATAGTAATATCAACTTTTCACCCAAGCAACCACACCAGAATCGCTTTCTGTAGGTTCTCCCTCACACGATGGTTTTTTGATTTCTTCTTCCAATTCTCATGTCGCAGTCGAGCTGCCTGCTACCCTTCCCTTCCCTTCCTCTTCTTCCTATTTCTTCTCTTTCTTCTTTCACCTTTTTCTGGTTTCTGCTCTCTTTGAAAGAAACCCAGGACTCATAAAGACTTAACGAACGAGTGCACGAAATAAACGGGGGCTTATCCTTATGTTTTTTTATTATTGATATTATTTCTTTTTTTTTTAACTGATTATTACAGCGGGCCGGTAGAGGACGGGGTCGGCATCTGTGGTGGGGCTGGCAAAGGATAGCGGCTACATGGTGGCGAGACCGGTTACGACAACGGTTGCCGGCTGCGAGCAGGGACCGGAGGCGAGCAGCGGCAGCCGACGACGGGCGACGTAATCGTACAAATTTAATGCTCCGAAAAATATTTTTTTTAAACAACAAAAACAATTTCTATGTTGTTGATGTTTTGAAAACAAACCTCGTGTGTTTTAAAAACAAAAATAAGAAAAAAAAACAAAAAAAAGTAATAAAAAAATACAACTTTTGGCTTTATTTTTTGTTTCTTTTTTTCAAAAACAAAAAAACAGAGAAAAAAAGTGATCTTAAATAGGGCCTAAGTGTTGTTGAGATGAGATAGTTTAGGCGGATAAGTAGTTTGACACTTAAGAGACATAATCCGAAATGAATATATCTGTGAAAGTGTTGTTGTAGCTTTAGTGGCGGATAAGATTAGAGAGAGCCGTCTTAGATGGTTTGGTCACATTAAACGTCGACCATCTGATGATCCAGTTTGGATCGTAGATGTTTTATAGCTTCGACTGATGTTAAGAAAGACAGAGGTGAACCTAAAATGACTTTGGCATATTGTATAAAAGTTGATCTTAATCTATTAGAATTAAATGAAAATATGACACTCAATAGGACACAATGGAGAAACAATATTCATGTAGCCGACCCCGCTTAGCGGGATAAAGGCTTGTTGTTATTGTAATTGTTTTGTTAATATCAAACATTTAATTTCGTAATTACATGGCATTGTGAGATGTCTCACCATTACAGCACACACTAGTTATCACTCATGGCGTAAGATGTGGGAAAAAAATGTTTCATTGGGTGCATCTCTTCCATAGCTTTATTTATGTGGGCATTTTACATAAATACCACACAATTCTTATGTATTTACTCATCTAACACCCATTGTTGGATATTTACACTTATGACACCTTGGTGTCATAAACATTTGCATGCAGAGGTGTATTTCACTTTTAAAAAGAGGTGGTGGTACTTTTGATGCGACCTAAAAGATTTGATTGGTTTGCTCCTAAATATGAATGTTTAGGTGTTACATATGTAAATACAAAGAATTGTATGGTATGCATGTAAATGCCCCTATTTGTATAAAGAGCATACTTATGGATGTTGTTATTAAAAGCGTGACTTAGGAGCGAACCGGAGCATTGCACTTGCTGCTAGCATTGCATATATGTAGCGTGCAAGTTTTCTGAAAAGCTCGCACATCACATCGTAGTGCCTCAGAGTCTCTTGGCTCCAGCAATATCATGGTTTTGATTCCATGGTTTGATTTAGTGTTTGCTATAATAAATTGGCACGAACATTCGTGTCACACTATTTTTTGTAGTTTGAGTTGTTACTCGTTAGTTGTATGTTCTTTTACGTTGGAGCTAATATTTTATTTTCTTCAAGCTCTCCTACGTTGATTTTCTTATATGCTTCTCGTTGGTTTTTATTGCTGGTTCTACTAGCTTTTCATTGGTTAGATTAATTGTAGTTCATCTTTCATTTTTTCTTTGGAGCCTTTAAATGCATAATTAGTGCTCAATTCCTATGTATTTACATATCTAAAACCAAAATTTTACTCTTTTTTTTACATTCATACCATTCAAATATTTTATGTCACATAAAAGGGAAATACATCTTTTCATACATTCCTAAGGTGGCGTGTACGTAGATATGCAATTACATAGGAATTGAATGCTATGCTTGTAAATCTCTCGTTTTAGTAAATGGAATCAAATTGTATTTTGCTGCTTGTTCAATATAATTTTTATTTATTTATTTTAGTTTTATATTTGGGGCATTTACATTCATTTTTTCACAATTCTTGTTCATTTACATACCTAATACCTAAATTTTTATATTTAACTGCATGGAACTCAACTATTACCTACCTTTTACAAGTGAATTCATGCATAGGTTTATGGCACGAGGGGTTATAAATGTGAATATAAAAATTTTGGCGGTAGATACATAATTACATGAGAGTTATATTTTTCCAGGTGGGAGAAGATCTTTCAGAAGGAGAGGCCCGTGTCATGGAAGCGTATGGTTGGACGCGGAATACTGGGTTTGGAACCATGCTCAACTACGTTGACAGAGTCGTGCACGACAAGAAAAATTTGACGTACTGCTCGGAATGGAGGGCTAAGATTGGAAAGATGCTAATGAACGGCTATGATGGTGGCCGCATGGTGCTGCCCAATATCCCTGACAAGGTCGTAGAATATTTGGGGAGTCGGAGTTCAGAAATCAAGATGGAGCTCTGAACATTCCACACCCGATTATGTAAATTCACCCATGCAATAGATATATCTAGAACTCAGCTTGTTTGGAGTTCTAGCAATAGATATATATTGCTTGATTTCATGAAATGGTTCGAAGTTCAGAAATCAAGCCGAACACAAGCGTGTCTGGACTCAGCTCGTGTTCTGTTCATTTATGTCTAGAGCTCAAAAAGTGTGTTTCTGTTGGCCTTGTTTGCTTAATGAGCCAAACTTGAGTTGTTTACGAACAAAAAGTTATTTTGACAGCCGTAATCACGTAGTCATATGATGCTAAGGGTTGGAAAATATTTAAAAATTATTGTTTATGTTAAAACATCATTTGAATATAATTCAATAATTTTTATTGTTTTTTCTTAATCAATATTTTTAATTGATTATAAATTTTTGTAGCTTTGTAGTCAATTAAAAATTTTAAAATACTGCTCATTAATATATATATATGTATAATTGGTGAGTAGTATTTCGAGCAAAAATGAGCTAAACACGAATGAACAAATCTTTATTCGTGTTTGCCATGTTAATTTAGCGAATGAGCTGAACACAAGCTTCTTAATGAGCTGAACAGGAGCCGTTAGCGAACAGTGAGCTGTTTTGACAACACTATCAGTGTTGCATGCTTGCCACCAATGTCATATAGGTCAACATGTTCAATAACCAAGAAAAATAAACACATTTTTAATACTATAGGCTTGCTTGATTGATTCTAAAAATTGGAGGGTTATCCTT
>NEWO01000003.1:2438741-2461139 GCA_003013225.1 Phalaenopsis aphrodite | reverse complement strand
TTATTATTATTGTTACGCTACTATTATATAGTAGTAGGGGTACTTACTGGCTTTTGTAGCTCACTATTGTTCTAAATTTACTTTTTAAGGTTAAGCTTTTCTGTAGAGATGAATAATAGAGAAGATAATATCTATATTAAGGCGTGGACAACCCGAGTTAAGACAAATTTAATTTATAGGCGTAGTGGCTCTTTTATTTATTTTGGGATGATTAAATTTTAATAATAAAAAATAAAAAATAAAAAATTGTGATCACCATTCGAACCATCTATTCCCGTCCCGGAAAATTTCAAGCCTCGTTGGCTTTTGGAGCTCATTTTTATAAATTTTCTTTTCAAAGTTGAGCTTTTGTGTAAAGATGAATGATATAGAAGAGAATCTCTATGTAAGGCGTGGACAACATTTCTTAAGGTAAATTTATCATTTGTTTAATTTAATTTTTTAAATTTGTAGTGGCTTTTACACTTATTTTGGGATGTTTGAATGTTAGTTATAGAAAATAAAACTAGAGAATTTTGATTATCTTCATCCAAACGTCTGTTTCTGCCTTGGAAAATTTCAAGTTCCGAGCGAAGCCATATTATGAAATTTCTCAACTTACGTACTGAGAATCTCTCTTTTCATAAAAAAATAGGGTGGATTATAAGGGCATTTGAAAGTGTCATCAATGAGATGTGTTGAGTTAACCTTTTCATTGAAAAAATTGACCAAAGAGAAATTACTAGTGATGTTGTATATATGGATGCGTGTGAAACCCCCAAGTAGAATGAAGGAATTCTTTAACATCGGAGCACCTTTTGGTGTACTAGTGGTAATTTCATCAGACACTCTAAAGTTAAGTGTGCTTGTGCTAGAGCACTTCTTGGATGGGTGACCTCTTGAGAAGTTTCACCAATTGGACAAAATTGTAAGGCCATTAGGCCAAAGTGGGCAATATCTCGATGGGGGAGAGTTCTGTTACAATGCATGTCACATTCTTCTTGATCGGCCTTGGCAATACGGCATCAATGCCTCGCAGAAAGGAAAAGGGTATAGTTACTCATTCAATGGTAGGATAAGAAAATTACTTCCTTCCCTATGCTGCAATGAACTTGCCTGACGGTGAATTTCTCATGGTTAAAAGGAATAGCATGGCAAAATTGTCATGCTTGTGGTTGATAATTAAATGCACAACACAACGTTCCTTCAATTACTCACCTGAGATTGAACAAGTGCTGAATGAGTTTTTGAGCTTTTGAATGATAGATATTCCAAACCGGACAAACTCCACTGAGATGTGCAGCACAATATTGATCTAATTTCCAGATCTAGCCTACTTAATTTTTAATATTACGGCATGAGTCCAAAAAATCATGAGACACTTCAAAATATTTTTGATGACTTGTTGGCGAAACAACTGATCATAGCAACCCTCAATTCTTGCATTGTGCGTGTTTGTTGGCTTCTAAGAAAAACGTCGTTTGGAGCATGTTAAATACAAATTTTTCATTCTTAGACTTGAGGTCATCCTTGATAAATTGGGAGGGCTCCGTATCTTTTACAAACTTAACCTTCTATCCTCAATTTTGTACAATGCAAGTGACTAATGGAAGACTACATTCAAGATGGAAGGATTTCATGAATGGCAAGTGATGTCATTTGAATTGTGTTACATGTTAAGCACCTTATGTTGTACCTAATGATGTAAGTATTGAATCATTTTTATTATAAGTTTGTTGTGGTGTACTTCGCTGATGGTAGATCACCATATTCACTTAGTAGTAGACCCTGTATGCCATAAAAAAGAATAAATTGTAGCTCAATTCGAAGAAATGTTTTCTTATCGAGGAAGTCGTATTGTCGGGCTTCATCATCAACAGTCATAGCTCAATTTATGTCGTCTTTCTCATTCCTCGGTACTTATCTTTTCTGCTAAACTCAACTTTTTCGGGCAATTGAGCCTTTTCTGAGCCAGCTATGCAATGTAATCAAAATGTACCGTATTGCCTTGGAAGTTTTGGTTTACTGCAACTCGATATTTTTTAAAATTCGTTCTGTTTTGTAAATAAAATTCAATCCAGAATTAACTCATTGTGTATATATATTTGTTGATCCAGAATCTCTCCCAGCTCGCATCGATCAATTATGATTTGCTTAACAAGGGCTGGAAAGATGGTCAATCAAGACCAGATTTTTAATCTTGCTCTCTCGAAGTTCCCATTTTGTTAGGAGTGGAACAGTGGGGAATAAGAGCTTTGTCAACTATACATTTTCGTTGTAAATGTATGTTCATGCAATATTGCATTCTTTTGCTCCGTTTATATTAAATGTCAAACATAACACGCAATTGTTGTGTATTGACATATCTAACACCCAAAGTTTAATAGTTACATTTATAACACCCTAGTGCCATAAACCAATGCATGAAAAGGTGTATTTCACATACAAAGATGGTGATTTTGATATGATGTGAAAGATTTGAATGGTATGCATGTAAATATGAAAGTTTTGGTGTTAGATAAATAAATACATAAGAATTCCATGGTATGTATGTAAATGTCCCTAAATGTTTATTACCATCCTTATTCTGATTTCCGTCTCATGCAGAGGTAGGAGCTGAATCTGCTAATCCGGAGATTACTCACTTCGCTTTCTTGTGGAGATGTAAAGTTCTACACAATAGTTTTCTAGAGTTTTAGGGCTTGGGACAGTTCTACACTGGATAATGATTTTCCTCCCTCTCTCTCCCTCTCTCTCTATGGGTCTAGGTGACGAGTGGGTAGACAGTTGAGTTGTCGGTCGTATGTCTCATTTGTCCCAGGTTCGATTCCTGCGAGGATTGCTAACACGTGTGTGTAATTGTATTCCTTGCCATGGCACGGTGGTATGTATATGCATCTAAGTCTTGATAAAATTTTTATTTTGATTTATTTTAAGATCAATGCAATACATCTTTAAAAAATTAAAAATTTTAAAATCTATCATTAAAAGGAAAACATGTGCTCAATATTTAATATATATTTTCAAATATTTTAAAATTGGTTCTTATTTCAATTTTTTAATTTATTTTAAGGCCAATGCAATACATCTTAAAATAAATTAAAAAAAAATTAAGTACTCAATATTTTAAAATAGATTTTCAAATTTTTAAAAATTGGTGTTCATTTAAATTTTTTAATTTATTTTAAGATAGATTTTAAAATAAATTAAAAATTTTAAAAATCTATTATTACAAAATAAAATTAGTGCTCAATAATTAATAATAGATTTTTATCTTTTAAAAATTGATGCTCAATAAAAAATTGAAAATCTCAGCCAACTTGTCCACATGATTTATTTTTAGCTTTTAATATAGATATTTATATTTACACAAAAAAAAGGAAAAAATAGTGCTCAATATTCAACCGGCAGATTTTGAAATTAGTGGTCACGGTAGCTTCCACGCTGCCGCTTGTATGAAACAATTTTACATTTTACAGAAATTGAACGTTCAACGTTGATGTATGGGCAGTTTAATTAGTTCGGCGATGTTTTGAAAATGTAGTTGGTTTATTTTGATAAATTGTATTTTGATAGTTTATGTGTTTTCAAAATAATGTAAATAGCGTTTTCACACCCGCACCGATCTAAGCGCGGTGGTAGTTTTCTGGCTGCGGTCTAGTTTTTTCATAAAAATAAAAATTTGTAATAATTATCATACCTAGCTTATTAGCAGATTATTTTTAATCAGTTTATCAACAAATTATTCAGTAAGCTACAGCTACATCAAACAGACCCTTCGTATAATGACAAAAGCCTATGTATGACTGACTTTGTATAAAGCAGAAAAATTAATTGTGGGAAGCTAATTTTTTTTTAATAGTGGCAAATACTTTCATACAACTCAATTCTTAAGTGATTGCATGTCTTAGAGTTTGTTTGGGGCAATTGCAGCTTATTCATCTTATATTAATAAACTGCTTATCTTGATAATCTGCTGATGAGCGGCTGGTCTGAATAAACTGATTGACTGTTTGGTTTGTGCGTTTGAAAAACAACTGATTCTGAATAAATGACTAATATGTTCTGGATAAGTTGTTTAGTTGTTTGATTTGTATGTTTTGTAAACAGCTGATTTGCATATTTTTTTAGTTACATGAAAAATCTGACACACAAAAGTTGTAATGTTCTCAACAAAACTGCAATATCTATTCCTTAGCTTTTTTAAAACCAATTAACTCACTTCAGACTCATTCGACACATACAAACTACCCAAAAGTTGTTATTTACAAATTTGCCAACCTTCTTAATGCAACCATATAGGGGAGATAAAAATAAAAATTGATGAATTCATAGAAGAAAAATTTACTCATTTCCCAATCACAAAGAGGGGAATTGGACACTCACATGCACAGAGCGGGGAGGAAGGGATTCATGGACAATAAAACCAGTAAACTTAAAAAGTAAAGAAAAATGTTAAAAAAGCTAAATGTAGTAGTGTCCAACTATTAGTAACCTCATTCCAACCGATAAAAAACATTGACAATAATCATTTTAAGCTTCATTTAACATAAAAAACATTGACCGCTCAATCATATTCCAGCCAATAAAACAGATTGACCATAACCATTGCTTGACTTTCTGAGGCCGTCGAATCCCGTGCAACGTTGTCCGATTGGGATAACGTAGAATCTGAAGAGTTGTTAGCCCACCTGAACAAACCGCAGATGTCTGGTCCGTGTTTCCACCTCTTTATCCCACATGACAGATGATCTGACCTCTTTAATTTTACTCATTTTGATTGTGAGATAAACGTGCTAGCATGAAATTAATACAATTCAAGAGAGAAAATGTCAACCAAAAAATTAGATGGAATAATAAAGATCGTGTAAATTGAAAAGAATAACTAATATTGTATAAAGAATGTGCTAGGATTGCTAGAAGATAAACAATTAATCCTTAATACATCAGCATTATTAGAGTATAAAGAGGACAAAATGTCAGTCATTTGCGATACCAATGAAAGAGTTAACCACAACCACTCAAAGAACTGCACTTTTCACATCCTGCGGATAAACTGAAATCTAACATAAACTTTAACTGAAAACCTATATTTCACATTACTCCAAAGATATCACAAATTTATACAAAATAAACCAATCTATATTTCAAGTTATAAGAAAACAAGATAATTAAGAATTTTTATAAACATGCATATGTATATATGAATTAGATGTTCATGCATTTACGCATTTAGAAACTGAAATTTTACTCCCATTTTTTTCAAAACTCATCAAAATTAATCCTTCATCTGTGAGGAAATTGATGTATGTACAAGGAATTACCATTTTAAGTAGCAGATATGTGAATATATATGGATTGGATGGAATCCCATTGAGATAAAAGTATATCAAATTAGCAAGGCATAAAAAATGGAGTTCTGAGTAAGAAGATGATTGTACAGCAACTTTGTGACCCATCTGCAAGACAAACAAACCTAGCCAACACTGCCAACCATCGCCATCTTAACCGGCTGAAACAGAAACGCATAGATACAAGATGGGTTTTTATTTCTTATTTGAAAACATAAAAGATGAAAAAAAAAAAAAACAAAAAGTCACGGCAGTCATCTAAACCAGAACAAGCCACGATCATCTAAACGATAGTTTGCTAGAAGAACCCACGACAATCATCTAAACGAGAAAAAGCTACGATCATGCCAGAATGTCAATTGCAAGATAAGTAGTCAAGATTGCCTCAGATCATCATAAACAACATTACCCTTACGCTTAGATTTTTCGGCAATGAGGGGAAGGGAGGGGGGAGAGGAGGGAGGAATAGAGGAGAGCAGCTTCTCGGCGATAGAGCGGCGGCTAGGCACTGTCGATGGAAAAGTTAGGGCGCTGATGGGGGTTAGCGACGAGAACAGGGGCGTAAAAGCTGGTGTGCGAGCGCGGTAGGCAGGGCAATGCCAGATCTGCGTTTAGTTAAGCTGTAAAAGGTTGTTTTTAAAAACACTATTAAAACTCGCTAACCAAACAGTGAGGCGGTGTTTTCAAAAACGCCGTCACACTTTTAAGCTGCCCCAACGGATGCTTACACTTAATTTTATATTTTACATCTATACCGTCCAAATCTTTCATCATATTAAAATAATCACTTCGTTAATCCTTAAAAGTGAAATATACTTTTTATATATATGATAAGGTGAGATATATATATATATATATATATATATATATATATACACACGAGTTTATGTGTTAGATGTATAAATTCATATGAATTAAGTGATATGTATGTAAACCTTGCTTTTTTATTTATTTACATCAAATAGGTTTTCGACATCATTTTTACTTAAAACAAGTGGTGATGGTAAATTATCTCCTTTATATTGAGCATATTTTGTATATTAATAATAAAATGGGTAAAGTGTATTTATTTTATGGTAACCGATGAAGCATGCATTGTGTAAAGAAGTGTTGATTTCTGGCAACATGATATAATATGGATGCAAATTTGACATGGGATTAACCATTGGCTGTGGAAGATGAAAAAAGAAATTGTTAGGATACTTTGATGGCTTGTGGTAATTTTATTATATATGTTTGTAAAAGTCGTATTTACATGCATACCACTCATACTTGGGGTTGTCAAAATGACTCGTTGTTCACGAGCAACTCGTGTTCGGCTCGTTTAGAAGTTCGTGTTTGATTTGTTAGCTAAGTTAATGAGCGAACTTTTTTTTGTCCTTGATATAAAAACGAGCCGAATGCAAACAAAAGTTTGTTCGTTCTTATTCGGCTCGTTTTGGCTCGAAATATTACTCATCATATATATATATATATATATATATATTGATGAGTTGCATTTTTAAAAAACTTAATTGATTACAAGACTACAAATATTTATAATCTATTAAAAATTATTAAATAAAAAATATAATAAATTATAATAAATTATATTTAAATGATTGTTTTAATATAAATAATATGATTTAAATCTTACCCCAAACTTTAAGATCTTACGGCTACACAATTACGGTTGTCAAAACGACTCTTTGTTCGCTAACAACTCGCGTTCGGCTCGCTAAACAACAAACGAGCCAAACACAAACACACTTTATATGATCAAAATATAAACGAGCTGAACAAGAACAATGTATTTTTTAACGAGGCTCTCTCGTGTTCTGCTCGTTTACACCCCTACTCATACCTAGAATTAGTTTAACCAATTACATTACAGAGAACTGCAATATACATTCTGATGCATAAATAAAATTGCATATATGTAAAAATTAGGTGTTAGATAGGTAACAATATAGTAATTAAGTCGGATGTATGTAAATCTTATTTACTTTAAATGTCTAATATTGTAATTGTAGTAGAAATAATTTAATTATATTATATTCTATCTCAAATTCTAAGAAAATTTCAATCAAGCGAAATAATGTGGATCATTTGATTGAGTATTTTGAGATTTTAGCTAAATTTATTGAAATGATCTTCTAAAACTATAAATATGTCCTCATTCTTAACTTGAAGATGGAGGTGGGGAGAAGAAAATGAGCCAACTACTAAAGTTTAACTCCTGAAGGCTCGATCATTGTCGTCGGTCACCTGAGATTGAGGTTGACCACTAGAGTTCGTCACAGGCCACCAAAAATAAGCATTCACAGCAACTAACAATTGTTACAACCAGCTACGAATGTTAGATCCACCAAATATGACTTTCATAGCTGAAGCCGAACACTTATTGTCACATGATACAGTTCTTGTAGCATAATTATAATTGTTGTCAAAATCCTATTGTAAAATTATGATCGTCAATTTTTGTTATATCATCTTTCCTAATTCAAGAGAAGAAATGACCTTTGTACTTTCAATTTTCTAGTACATAATTTTCATTAAACTTAGGCCTTGTGATTTTTTCTCTATTTAGGGGTCTTCCATATCTAAAGTAAATTTGATTTTCCCTTGCTTCTTTATATGTGTGGGTTGAAAATTATATTGAGCTAAGACATGGGATTCCTCTATCATTGAGAATTTCTTAGTATGCAGCCACAATAATGTTTAATTAGAATAATTTTAACACAATATAAGTAAAAATTTGAAGAAACAAAGTGCAATCATAATAAAAATGCAGATAACAATTTTGGGAAAATATAATACAGCTATAACTGTTATATTGCAACATAGTTGCTCTTCTATGTTTTAGGTGAGTGTTCTAGCACTTCATATTGATAAAATTAATATCTTGTCATATTATTTATTAATTGATACGTCCTTAAAAAATTATGTTGATCTGCTCGAATCTCAATGTAATGTTGCTTGAAAGCTTAATAAATTAAATTTGAAAATGACTGCACTTTGATTTATGATCGAGTGAAAGGGACTTAGGGAGACGAACCAAATGACACAAAAAACAATTTGACCCGAGTTCAAGTGGCCTCAGATCTTGCACTTAAAGTATAGTTGAAAGTTTGAAATAAATTTTAGGAGACTAATGATCTCTAAATCTGGAAAAAAAAAATGTTCCATTCGTACGTCCATACGACCAATCATCGGCAGCCACGTCTCCCGTCGATGACGTGTATGACGACGTGGTCGTCGGTGCTTGGTTGTTCGGACGCACAGTGTCCGAACAGAATATTTTCTCCTAAATTTTGCGAGTTCATGGTCAAATTGAGTTTCTCGGCGAGTCGAATCCAACGAGCCTAAGATCATTTAATTATGACACCATTAAGCTACTTAAATGCTCATAAAATATTATCCATTCAAAGGGTTCACTTTAGGTCATCTGATAGAGTGATACATATTCATACAATATTTCGATAAGATGCTAGCCATAAAATCTATAAAATAAACCCCACTCTTTTTATGAGGGGGTATGGACCTGAAAGAGAAAGTTTAAAGAAGAGAACTATTGAGCTCCACCACTATCAAGCCATCCTCAACAGCTAGTGGTCGCCACTGTCGTACCCATGCACCTCTGCTCAACCATCACTCTTAAGACGTCGCCACCGCGGAATATTGTTGCCCTACCATCACTGTTTGGTTGCGACCACTACCAGACCACCATGTTGTCATCAGACCACAGTTGTCTGACCGTTGTTGTTGCCATACCATCGATGTCTAACTGTCGTCATCGAGTTGTCACCACTATTAGACCACCATTTGTGTAGCCCTTTTCCCACCTGTGGGTCAAGGGTTGTGTTTGTAAGCACCAATTTTTAGTGAATCTTTCAATTATGCCAGACCCCGTGATTTTTTCTCTTTCAAACTTTACTATGTAAACATATTCTGTTGTTTCTGCCCATCATTTTTTATTACCTGAGTGCGTGTTATATTCTAAGACAGTGTAGGACGTTAATTAACCGCTCTACTATCGTTAAATCTCTTGCACGCATCAACAAGATTATAATAAATATTTGCATGCATATCAAATCATTAAAAATGAGTCAATTCATAAAAAGATAGAGAGCAAAAAATAAAAGGTTGTGATTTAAATATTTTCATTCGTATTTGAATGTATTTGAGCATTACTCAAGTTATGATCAAACCTTGTCAATTGTGCTCGAGCATGATTCAAATGTTAATTATTTGAGTAAGATCAAACATTGTTTAAAATTAGTTTGAATATGATTCATACTTTGCTTATTTATGGTACAAATATGATTGTGATAGTACTCGATGTGATGTGTAATACATCCCAAGGTTAAGTCGTTAGTATGTAATTAAAATGTATGAACCAAATTTGAATCCTCTATCATAATTTCATACCTTATATACAACCACCTTGATATTAATTCAATTTTTGCTTGTTTATTTACAATTTTAAAATATTTTATTTTATTTTTTTTGAAAATAAGTCATGATGAAATTATGAAATTGCGCATCAGTCTCTTTTGTAATCTTACTATTATCTGCCGAACATTTGTAAATTAAGCTATTTTATATTAAATATCACTAATCACTGTCATGAAAGGAAAGTATAGGATGCCACATATGGTTGAACATATGATGACAGTTGAGATGATGATGGAGAATTTGGCATGTTGCCTTCCTACCATACATGATTATTAATGTGTTAAACAACGATTTAATGTGATAACAACTCATGTTCACATCAAATTACCTTGGTTTTTTTAATAAATGAAATCATGAATGGAATCAACAGATTTTTTTTTCCTTCAATTTTTTATCAATATAGCATTCAATCATCTTATCTTGATGTAGATTTATATCGTATTATTCGTGAGCTCATAAAGTATGGGGGAAATCCTATTTTAGAAGGAAGATATATAAGGAAATGGTGGATGTGTTGCTAGAGTTTGTGTCCTTTACTCTCTCATTCCCAATCCACAGGAAATGGCTTGTGGAAGATAGACATTGCTTGCATCATGGGTCTTCGAGGCCCTTAAGGTCTAAGGATCCTTACATCTTATCCATGTATACAATAGACCAATACACATGGATAGCTAAAGGAAATTCTAGCCTCAACTATCTCTGCTAATAACCAATTGTGTTGGGGACCACTACCATTCTCTAGAATACTCTATTTCTCATTCTATACATACATACATACATTTACTTTAATAGAGTTGGAGGGACATCACACAATTACTTTTTCTTTCTATTTATTATTGAGTAGCTTCTCACCTATAGCCATTCTATTTATGCATATTCAATACAACAACCTATACTCAATTGCCATAAAAGTTTAACATGGTATCAGAGAGTCCAGGAAGAGGATCAAGGTTCTTCATATTCTCTAAGCCCTAAGTTCTCTCCGCTCTTTCCCTCCTCTCCTCTTCTCTATTGCCAATGTCAGTGAATTCCACACAAACCATTCAGGAAGCTGCCAACGAGTCATTCGACATGACTGAAATCCTCATCCCCAAATCTCTCAAGTTTTTTTATGTTCAACACTCAAACCCAACACAACATCATCTTGAGACACATCATCTTCAATGAAATAGTATTTCCATATAAACAACCCATTCTCCCACTCTCCCACTACTCTTACTGATGTCTCACCTCATCTCCTTCTACCCATCTCCCATAAGCCCATCACATTCACAACACTTACCATATCTGCAACCACCCATCCCACTTCTCCATCTCTTCTAGAATTGACAACCACTACAACCTCCTTCTATACTATTCTAGGCACAACAATAACTCTAGCTCCAATTTCCAACGTACCCAAATTCCCCACTCTAGTGTCATCAACTCTATAGAATCCAACATCCAAATACCCCATGACAACTCACTTTCAAACCGGACCCCTCAAACTAAAGCAAATTCTAAACCTCAATACCACAATTAGCACACCACCTGATCTTACCACCTATCAACAAGCAAAACATCACCTCCACTGGTGTAAAGTCATGTCTGAGGAGTTTGAAGCACTTCAACGGAAAGAAATGCGGGTTCTTGTCGATTCACCTCCCCACTCTAACATTATTGGCTGCAAATGGACATACTGAAACAAATATTCTCAAGATGACAAACCCATCAAATTCATTACACAAGGCCTTCAATATACTGAAACTTTTAGCCCGAAAAAATGGACATACTGAACCAAATGAATGTGGGTTCAACAATCTGATGTCTCCAACGAATTTTTTCATGTACCTTAGGGTGAAATCATTCATTTGCATCAACATCAAAGTTTTTAAGCCGTCGAACTTGATACTCAAACCTTTGGATCAGAAGGCTATGTCTTAATTTCTTCATGGTTCTTTTGACCAAGGTATGTCTTCTTAAAAATTCTATTTACAGCATTAAACAAGCACCAAAAAAAGGTACTCAAACTTCATCTCCCACATGATCAATCATGGATTTCACTTGAGCTCGGTTGATCCCTCCCTCATTCTATGCAAGCAAAACCAAACAATCGTTTTTTTCCTTGTCTATGTTGATGATAGTCTCATCACGAGGAAAAACCCTTCCACCATCAACAATCTCATTAAAACTCTCAAATCCACATTTCACCTAAAGGAACTTGGTCACATTGCACCCTTCCTCAGCATTACAACTCAAACCACACCCTTCAGATATCATTTATCCCAAACTTCCTATATTCATCACCTTCTTCAACAACTTGGAAAGTCAAATTGCAAACCCATAACCACTCCACCTCCCCTTGAAATTCAACCCGATGACAAAACCGCACAAGAATTCCATGACCTCACATAATATCGACAACTAGCCGAATCTCTATAATTCAACAAATTCACCCGACCCGACATTGCCTTCACCGTCAATTACATTTACCAACAAATGCATCGTCCACTCATCTACCATTTTCAGCTAATCAAGTGACTACCAAGCTTTCTCAAGGGTACCGTTGACTTCGGACATCCTGTCATCAAAGGCAATCTACAACTCTGAACCTACTCCGACTATGACTGGGTCGGTGATTGCCAAGATCGCCGCTCCACCACCGACTTATGTGTTGTTTTTCGATAATACTCTCATATCATGGACTGTTCTGAAGCAAAAGGCTATCACATGATCCTCCACCAAAGCTGAATACTGGGCTCTAGCAGCAACTCCAACAGATGTCCTTTGGATTAGGAACCTTCTACAAGAATTCCACGTCCCTCTTACAACTCCTACACCGATTTTTTTATGACAACACCTCTGCAATCGCTATAGATCTCAATCATGTATTCCATACTCGAACGAAACATGTTGAGATCATTTACCACTTTATCAAGGACCACATCACATTGGGCGAAGTTCAGGTTCAACACATCAACTCCTCACATTAATTTGTTGTAATCTTCACCAAAAGACATTCCACTTCTATCTTCAACACACTTCGACATATGCTTATTGTCACTTCAGTTGATAGTCGGCTTGTAAGGGGATAATAGACCTAAGTTGATAGTCAGCTTGAGAGGGGATAATGGACCTATACCCATAGGTCGTAAAAGGAAATTTCAGCCTCCGCTATCTCTGCTAATAATCAACTCTATCGGGAACCACTACCATTCTCTAGAATATTCTATTTTTCATTTTATACATGTTGTGAAAAACGATAACAATAAAGCGAAAAAAATGGAACGAGAAAAAATTGCACGCAGAAAAAAACACCAGAGCTACACACAGATTTATGTGATTCGACAAATTTGCCTATGTCAATGGAGCTGCAGAGGATTTTATTTCTTCGATGAATTACACCGTCGAATGCCTCGACATTTACAAGAAAATTTATATTTTCTTTTCTTCTTTCCTCTCTCTCTCTCTCTCTTAAAGGACTTGACTTGACCTTGTTTGGCTTTGCTTGGTTTGGCTTTTCCTTTAAGTCAAAAGAGAGTATTTATAGAAATCATGAGAGCGATGGGTGGGAGGTAGGTGAGCGGTAAGTGGGATGTGGTAGATGAACGGTAGTTGGGAAACTAGGTGAGTGGTATGTGAGATTCTTAATTAGAAAGCTAATTAAATTTGGTGGGCCGGGTCTCCACATTACCCAACAATAAATGCATACATTTACTGTAATAGAATTGGGGGACATTACACTTTTACCTTTTCTTTGTATTTATTAGTGAGCAGCTCCTCACCTGTAACCATTCTCTTTATGCATATTCAATACAGCAAATTATACTCAATTTCCATGGAAGTACAGCAGTATTAAAACCTTTCCCGAAAAAGCATTACTATATTTCACCATACAACAACATATATATGTATCATATTCTGTGATAGAAAGAGCAACAAAATCTACTTTCAAAATAGCACAACCTCAGAGATAAGATTGCAGAGTTGTCGCTTATCTATATATATATATATATATATATATATCTTAAAAGTTTTTAAATGAAGCTAAATTAGCTTTGAACACTTAAATAAGGAAAAAATAGCTTTGTTTATGATGGAGTTTGCAGCTTCGTGTTGGCTTTTAAACAAGTGAAATGTATTAAACAGTCTTTCATTTATTTTAAAATTAGTGTAAAAATTACAATATTAATACTAAAAAAAAAAAGAAACGCATGAGGATTAGTTGCAATATTGACTATATTTTCTTTCTAGAGTTCACTTTGAGTACTGTACCCCTTTAAATGCTGGTATTTTGGTTGGATGAAAACGCATTATAATGTAGTTGATAAATTTTTTGGTGAATTTGGAATTCTTCCTGCACTCCTAAAACTCGTGTATTCCGAATTCATTGATTTGGGTGACTTCTAAATACACAGTAAACTACAGCATGTTGCCGCAACCATCATCACCTTGTCTTCATCGCTGCTGCCATTGCCGAGCATATTTTGCATTGATTTCATTCTTTTCAAACCGAACGCAATTATAATATCCTCCATTTGTTTTACACTAAACCAAACAATTCAAATTATTTCAAATAAACTACATTTAAATTACACTGTTCCTTGTCCACCTCAATTCTTTTTCAACAAATCAAACAAGCCTTTAATTGCAAGATAATTGAGTGATCTTGGCTAATTTGATTTTAAGATTTCTAATTCAAGTATTTATTAGTGATGATGTTATGAGTTTATTGCATTATTCAAATATTACTCATCAAGCCTCAAAATGAGCGGTCAGGTCATCTCTACCTTGATAACGATTGATAATGTTTTTAAAATACTAACAAATGAATGCTAGGTTGTGTGTGTGCGTGTCTATAAATATATATATATATATAAATTATCTATATATATATATATATATAATTTATATTATAATGATGTTTCCAACATATGTAAGTTTCTTCTATTTTTAATAAAAAACATGTAACATATTTGTATGGTGTCATATCCATATTCCAATATTTATTTTTGTATAACATGAAATATTCAAATGCATAGCAAACTAATTCGAAAATGAAATAAAGAATATTACTAAAAAAAGAAAATAAATGTATTCCTTTGTTTTTTCTTAAAAATTCAGAATATCACAGGACAAATAGTTTCTCTTATTTAGTAAAAATATTTACTCTCAAATGCTTTATAAAAACTAAATAATAAGAAAATCAACCATAAATATTACTATAAAAAAGTCATCCATATTTATATGATCTCGATCGCAGAGAATATACAACGTCCATCGGAATGAATACTCTTGCTTCTTTTCTCTCGGTCCTCGCATCAATATTCTCGTCCAACACTTTCCTAATGCGCTATTCTCCCAAACCCAACTTCCAATTTGAGTTTGACGCGGGTGTGCCCTAAGATCAACTAATCCATAATTAATGAAATCAAAGTAACTAAACTTCCATAATTGTCTTTTTTCGTTCATGTTGAGTAGAGGAGCTCGGACTTTTCTTGTCGATTTTAATTCATTCTCTTCATCTGAAAGGAGGAGCATGATTTGCTCTTCAATCTCTTTGTAGAAAATGTCGTTGGCTTGTTCATCCATATTTCAAAAACTGGGAACGAGATTAAAGAATAGGTGGTATGGTATGTGACTGAAACAAACAGTTAAACATTTATTAGAGGTGATTTTAGTAAAGAGAGATGTACGAGAGAGGAGAAGAAAGATGACATGAATTTGTGTGGTTGGAAAACATGGATTTCGAGCTCTTTACATGGATGAAGGGATCATATTTGAGGGCTAAGGGGTCGAGTATATATAAGCCCCAACTCGGAGTGCATGTCACCGTAGACTACGTGATTAATTATGAATCCATAATTAGTGGTGGTCCACAAGAACCTGACATTTGTCATATTTTTGTGGAGGATAAAATAGTTTTTCTTAGCGTCAAATTTACGGATGTCGATTATTTCTCTTTTGAGATTATTTCTCTTTTTTTACCGTCAAATCTCCTAAAACAGCTTTTTCATTTATTTGAATGCCAAGACTAATTTAGATGATTAATTCAGTTTGATTTAAAAAATATTATTAATAAATCTAATTGAGGTAGAATAATTTGCTAAAAATAGTTGTGAATGAATAGCTTAGCATATATTTATGATAGGGAGTGGTTGAATTGATTTATTTAACTTATTTAGATCTCGGGAAGTGGAGGATAAAACTCGATGCTAGCCTTGAATTGCTTGGTTTAGAGCTTTAGGTGTAATTTGAAGTGGATTTAAGGCCCCAAGTCTCGATTTTGTGGAAGTTTATCTTGGAGGAACATAAGGATATAAAGGAAGGAGCGAGAAAAAATAAGAGAATAATATCAAGAAAATAATAAGTAAATATGAAAGAATAAAGAATCCTTAGCCGTTTATTTTTTAGTACTTCATTCATGTTGATTAATGACATGCGTGCTTAGCTGAGAAATAATAATATTAAAAAAACAAATTCATTTCAAAATTTTAAATTATTATCTATTTATCATGCTATTATAATTGAGATTGTTCTTTGGGTTCTTCTCTGAACAATATAAGATTTAGCCATTTTAATTAATTTTTTTTATTTAATTTTCTTGATCCACATAACATGCTGCATGCTAAAAATACATCGCGGTAAAGCCTAGAACTGTCCCTATATTGCGTTATATTTCATATTACACATTTTGTACCAACAAATCAAATTAAAGTAGGAAAACTAAATTTAAATAAAATAAATAAATAAATAAATCAAACCATGCCAAATCCATTACGCACGTCATCATATCAAACCTCTTTCTGTGACAGATTGTTCACGTCAAAAAATCATTTTCAGTTAATATATTTAATTAAGTGAGGAGCACGTACGCATATTAAAAAAATTGATATGATTAGTCATCTTAATTTATTCTAACAAACAGGCTAATACGATGATGCGTGCTTAAACCAGATAATTAGCAGAGCTATTGAGAGAGGAAGAAATGACAAAAGAGATTAACCTCAAATGGGCTCCATTGCATCAATGGCTTCGTGGGCTGCTGAGAGCCCCTCACTCTTCTTGTGGTTAGTTTTCAATGAGAACGATGGCCAAAAAAAAAAAAGTCTGAAATTCCTCACAATTGTGTTGCTATTTATAGTAAAATATGAATTGCAGGTCTGCCCAATTCCGTATGTAACAGGTTTCTTTTGCTTGTTATTAGGGCTGTCAAAAAAGCTCGTTGTTCGCGAACAGTTCGTGTTCGGTTCGTCAATGAGTTCGCGTTCGATTCGTTCGATAAGTAAACGAGACGAACGTGAACAAATTTTTTTCGTTCGGTTAGTTAAACGAACCAAACACGAATAGTAATGCGTTCGTTCGTGTTCGAATCGTTATTGTTCGAAATATAAAATAATTTAAAATAAATAAATAAATATATATATAAATATATATATATATATATATATATATATATATATATATATATATATATATATATATGGTATTTTAAAAAATTAAATTTTATAAATTATAATATATAATAAATAAATAATAATAATATATTAATAAACTAGATTAATAATATACTAATATATATAATATAAATTATATAATTAATATAATATATTATTTATATATATTAATATTAGAGATGTCAAACAGGCTCATCGTTCGAGAACAGCTCGTGTTCGACTCGTTCGTTAAGAAACGAACACGAACAGTGACTTCACGAACAATTTCGAACACGAGCTTATTTCAAAGAGACTAAATTTCAAACGAATCAAACACGAACACAAGCTCTGTTAGTTCGTGTTCGATTTGTTTACACCCCTACTTGTTATTTCTAAAAATATGGTGTAAATCCTTAGTTAAGGGTCTTGCTTGTTTCGAAACTATCACATAATTAACCTAAACATTTATTTATCACCATTGCAACAATTGAAAAGTTAATTATTCCGATAAGAAGTTTGTTTAGTCATATAGAGTAATCATATTTCATATTATGCTAAACTTAACATAGTAGTATTAAATAGTACTTGTGTGTGCCAATACACACACACACATATATATATCTGCGTGAGCGGATAAGGTTATCCATTTTGGGTCGGTACCACACGAAGCAAGCGACATTTTTTTTACTGATATTTCTATCAAAGGAATGCATGCAAGGCAGTGCTAACAACAACTTTATTTAATTAAATTGATTGTCTCAACAAGACGAACCTAATGATATCAAAGTTGGTTCAATCTAGGTCCAATCAAATCTTGATCAAGCCGTTGAAGTATATTTATAGGCTTTAAATTTTTAATTGAATGATCAAACAAACTTTAAATTTGACATATTCAATGAAATCGAGCGTCTTAACAAGAGAAATTCAACGAGTTTAACATTGTAAAATTCTGAGGTCATTAAGACATTAAAATTATCAAAAAAACAAAACTATATAATCAAGGGTTCAATATAAGTTGTCTGATTTATTGGTTGGATGAGTGGTTTGATAAACAATGTAAATGAACATTTATATATCTATATGTGTATGTGTGTTCCTCTTATCGTGACTCTTTGGTTGAAAGAGTTTGTAAAACACTTGGGTCATGGGTTCGATATTGTCTATGTGTGGAATGGAATTCTTATGCACATGATGTTGATTGGATGGCTCATCTAATAGCCTCTAACGAATACTTTTTAAATATATATAAAAGCCTCAAAATTGTTTTGTTTACCATAGAAGCTGAAGCTATCAATTACTAAGGCTTGGTGTGTTGTATTGCTTGTTTAGATGACAAAATTCAGGAAAATTGATAAAAAAATATCATCATTGTTGTGTGCTAGAAGATTCGTAGTACTAAAATCCAAAACACGTAGATGATTGAAACGTATGAGGAGAAGACACAATAATTTTTTACATGAAAAAACTAGTATTCCCTACACTTTTCATTATAAAATTAATAAATCGGAAAAAGATGGCTTGTTTTGTGAAAGAATTTATCGACCCAAAAAAAGTGGGATTTGTGTTTGTGGAAATTTATGAGGAATTTGTGAAGAATGCGGAGGGGAATTTGTTGATTCTCGGATACAAAGGTACCAGATGGGATACATCAAACTGACATGTCTAGTGACTCATGTGAGATGTATTCGAAATGTCCTCCTAGTTATATTGCAAATCATTTAGATAAGCCCCTTACGGAATTAGAGGGCCTAGCATATTGCGATCTATAAATTTATAATTACAAAAATGCATCTATGTCCTGTACTTGTAAAGGAATTATCATACTATTAAACTAAATACAATACTTGTCCTTGCATAATAGACAAAACACTTCAAGAGTATCAAAAAAGTCATTGTATTTTGAGTACTGTGTTTGAAAGTATTCATCGTTGGAAGATATTGTCGGATTTTTAATGTTGAATTATTCGTCGTATGCAATACTTAGTAACATTATTTTCAATATACTTTGTCGTACTGTATTCAGAGATACGTAGTTACATAATTGAGTTCATTGATGTTGGCGAGCAGAGGGCGACTGACATTAGTCCTTAATAGTCGACAAACAATGGTCAACAATGGTCGGTAATTATGGAGGTTAAAGTTATCATCTGATCTTCAATTCATAAAACACTGAAATTTGACTCGTTCTCTTTCCCCTCATGTGAAGAGATGAGGTCTATTTGTAGATTCTAGGAGAGAGATTTTAGTAGAGACATTTTAGTCATTTAGTAAATAACTCTTATAATCATTGATCAAATGACACACATTGACTCCCTTTAATCATAGAGGTTTTTAATTAATTTTATCGTCTTAATGACTTCAGAATTGAGTGATATTGGGCTTGTTGTATTCATTTCTTCGAGACACTCTATTTGACTAGAGATACATCAAATTTTAGAGTTTATTTGATCCTCTAATTAATTACCAAAATCCTCCAAATATTATTTAATAGTTTGAACCAAGCTTGATTTGGCTCGGGTTAAAACAAATTTTACTCTTATTGTGTTCGTCTTGTCAAGACACTCAATTTGACTATAAGTTTACTAAAATTGTAGTTATTGGTGATTTTTTATTTGAAACAGAACTTCTTTTGCTCATAAAATATCTCACGATTCACGCTAAATAATGAAATTTTATGATAACATGTCAACGATTATTACTAACCATAATAATTTTTTTTTTATTGAATGGGGAATTTTCCTATGTACAACATAATAGTTTATATTTACATTTCTACTATCTAAACATTCATATCTACATACATGACATTCAAATCTTTGTTATCACATAAAAATATTATTATTATTTATTTTTTAAATGTAAAATATATTTTAATCAAACATAATTTTAGGACATCAAAATATTACAAATATAAATATACAAAATTACATATTGTACATGCAAGAAAATAAATAAGAATTATGTGGGATATTATCCCATACAAATGTACTTATTGAACAAAACCGAGTGAAGATAAAGATTGAAAAATCTCACAAACATCATCCCTCCCCACCACCGGTCCCACTCCACCGGTCCCACAAACGAATTACCAATTAAAGTCGCCGCGGCGCGTAGCCAAAACCATCCCACCACATACCCCTCAGCGACTAGGCCCCACCACATAACGACCCATGGGCCCACTCGAAATCCATCCTCCCTTCCCCTCAACCAATCGCATCGCACCAAAACGGATACCATTCTCCCGTCCAGCCAATCCCATCTTTCATTCCTCCACCCCCATTCCAACCCATCCACCACCCCAACTCTACCCCGCCGCAAAAACCACACTCCCCCCCTGTTTCTTTTAACCTTTAGCTCCCACAGCACAAGCCACGCAGCCATGAACGACCGAGAAAGAAAGCATCGCTCCACTGCCAACGCCGTCGGCGGAAGCACCGCACGTCCCTGCGACGGCTGCCTCCGCCGACGAGCTCGTTGGTACTGCGGCGCCGACGACGCTTTCCTCTGCCAAACGTGCGACTCCTCCGTCCACTCTGCTAATTCTCTCGCCCGTCGCCATCAGCGCCTTCGTCTCCACACAGCTTCGTTTTCCTCTTCGCCCTTGCGCTCGCCGCTGGCTTCACCGATCTCATGGCGAAAACGCAAGGCGCGCACCCCGCGGTCTTACCAGCAGCTGAAGAACACGAGGCCGGAGCCCCTCGTACCTGACCTTGAGAAAGAAGAGGAAGAAGATCTCGAGATGCAGTTGACGTACTGCGTGCCGGTGATGGATCCCATCTTCAACGGTTTCTGTTCGGGTAATTTAGAAGGTAAGCCGATGATGACGGATTTGGATCAACAGATGATGGGCGACGGCCCATCTATGGAGATGGGTATGGAGAATCTGGATGTGGAGTGTTTTATTGGGGAGGGATTTGGTGATATCCAGGAGAGCTCAGTATGTATGGACGGATTTAGGGGTGGGGATGAGGAGGATGTGAGTCGGATTAAGATTGAGTTTGATTTTGACGCATTTGGAGAAGAGATGGAGTTGTGCGCAGCTGGGCAGAGCGGCGGTGGTGTGGAGGAGAAGAACGAGGGAGGGTTGGGTGAAGGGGTTATGAAGAAGATGGGATTAAGGTTGGATTATGATGCGGTGATCGCTGCTTGTTCGCGAAGCGGATGTTCGCCCTGGGCCGGCGGTGACCGGCCGCGGTTTGATTCCGACGGTTACTTGCCTTCTGTAATGGTAATTTTATATATATAATACACAGTTGGTAGAGTTAGAGAAAATTTGATTGCTTGGAAGTTCATTTTATAGTAAGGTTTATTAGGAGAAAATGTTACATGATTGGAACACAATATTTTCTCCCTTGTTCGAAAGGATAAAAATATGACATTTGGATTTGTGAAGATAAAGTGGATCATGCCATACACTACAATCCCTAATATATTGTTCTTTTCAGAACATAATTGAAAAGCCTTAATTTTTGCATGGGAGTTGGGGTACATAGTCCATAGGAAAATTTTGCAGCCTGAAACTTATTTAAATATCTTTAACATGCTTGTTAAATTAAAATATGCATTTCCATCAAAATGCATTTCAAGTTTATGTTTGCTCTTTTTTCAAAATGAACTCATATATATATATATATATATATATATATATAGATGCATACATAGAGCTTCATCACTGTTAACTACGTCTATAATGAATGTTAGGCATGTGTTTTTTGTAAAATTTATTGATTCTAGGAAACAAAATATTATCTATAAATCTGAATCAAATTGATCAATGAAAAGAAAGGAAACCCTAAAGTTACTGATTTTCTTATAAAATTTGGTTGCGTCTGATTAATCTTTGATTTATTTAATGATAGGGTGTGACGGAAGGTGGAGCGAGGTGGAGCAAAGGGAGGTGGGGGGCAAACGGGGGAGAGGAAAGAGAAGCGAGAGTGACGAGATACAGAGAGAAGAGAAGGACGAGGTTGTTCTCCAAGAAGATACGCTACGAGGTGAGGAAACTGAACGCAGAGAAGCGGCCCAGGATGAAGGGCCGGTTCGTGAAACGAACCACCTTGTTGGCCGGTCCAGTGCAAGTTCCCTGCCAGTACTAGCTACCTGCCGTCGCGTGCATGATTGGAAGCTCAGTTTAGCTTGATTTAGTGTTCAGAAATAAAGCATGGCAGCAATGGAACAGTAGTGCTGCTGTTCTTTGTTATAAATAAACTAGCGTT
>NEWO01000003.1:2391864-2413162 GCA_003013225.1 Phalaenopsis aphrodite | reverse complement strand
GCAAAAAATAAAACTTTGCGGTTAGATATTTAAATACATAAAAATTGAATGGTATGCAGGTAAATACTTTCTCAATTTCACATAAAAATATATAATTGCTTTTATTTTAATTTTAATATATTTTTAGAAATTTGTAATTCAGCAATTTAAAAAATGGGTGTTTGACCCAAGTGTTCTTTTTTTTTTTTAATATTATTTAAATCGGACATTTCTTTGTCATGTGTGACATGTGTCGAAGTTGTGTTCATGTCTAACACGAATTTGAGAGTACTGTACTGCTCCTGAATTAACTGCGGACCTCCTTGTGTTGCATCTTCTTCGGGTGTTGCATTGTTTTCTATATCTACTTAGACCACACATGCATATCAAGAAAATTAAACAAAAATTCAATTACAAAGGCTAAAATTTATGTTCAAGGAAGAGGCCATGAAACAATCCCTACTGCAATTTAATCTACATTACATGCATGTCATTAACATATATACTAAACTTTACGAAAACAATCTTTTATTTACATTATAAGAATATATTAGGATATTCTACATGTTATATGTGAAATGTCCACAATCTCCACCCCTCAGATCTACAGGTCCACGAGCTCCGCGGAATCTACCGGCACAAGAAGAAGAGGGCGGGTTCGAATCTCGCTTAAAATTAAACTTTCAGCCGTACAATTAATTAATTTCTTGGCCAGCCGCAATGACATATATACATATAGATACATACATACTTGCATATATGTATAGATATATGTATGTAGATATATGTATGTATCTATATGTATGTGTGTGTGTGTGTGTGTCTATATATATATATATATATATATATATATATACATACATACATACATACATACTTACATATATGTATAGATAGATGTATGTACATATAGATGTATGTATGTATCTATGTGTGTGTGTGTGTGTACATGTATATTTGTGCGTGTGTGTGTGCCGCTAGCACATATAACCCTTTTTGCATAAAATGTTGCAAGCTCAGCTGAACAATCTGGATATTGAGTGTTGAGGCAGAAATATAGGTGGGGTAAAGAAAAAGCTTCGAGGTCAAGCATATGCAGCTCTACCTTCCGATGAACACGCTCCTTCGAATTGCTGGAGGTATGAAATTTGAGTTGAAAATACTATCCTAGATGGTTTTGTATGAAGGGATTATTCTAAAGTACAATCTATATAGAGCATTAGAACCATAACCATATAATTTGTTCAAAATCTGATACGACGACAACTCAGAATTTAATATCCTTCAAACTGAGTAATGATGGACTTGTTTGACTTTTCTCATTGTTATGCTCGATCTGATTATAAATATACATGATTAGAGATTGTTTGGTCTTTAAATTAATGTCCCAAAGCTCTCAACAATACTTGAATGGCTTGATTTGTGTTCATTTGTGGTCCGATTGTATCAATTTTGTTGTCCTTGGTTTTGTCGAGATTTTCAGTTTAACTATAAATTTGCTAGAATTTATACTATTCAAAGTACACTGATATTAATGCCTAATGAAGTAGATTATTAAGTGATATATCACAACCAATACAAATCTATTATGCTTCACAATTTTATATTGGGTGTTTATTTTTGTCAAATAAGATAAGGCAATTGCTAACCTTGGTGTGCATGTTCTTCTGTAGACATATGTGAGAAAATCATTAAGTTTTTTGTTCATCCTTCATTTCATGCATATGAATATATTTGAACATGCATAAAAGGGGCAAATAGAAATAAATTTAAGATTATTTTATTTAAAGGCGCTAATTGAAATAAAACAAAGATTATTTTACCTAAAAAAATATTTTTTTATCCTACATGTTTATGATGTCTATCTCTTACCTGTAACTTAAACTAAAATTGCTACAGCGAGAAAGAAAAAGTGAACATAGTTTTACAGAGAAGGAATTATATACATCTCAAGAAGATGAGAATTCAATAGCACGTCTTGATCAAAAGGTTTTATCTGAAGATGGGAATTCAATCTCAAATCTAGCTTTCACATAGTGGGTACTCATGGATCAAAATCTAAATACAACTTTATATTATACCATATCAATTTCCTTACTTACATATGTTTGGAACTTGAATCTTGCACTGAAGTTTGGCAAATAATCAATAAAAGACCGCAGTCTTCAAATAGATTAATAGTTGTTCAATTAAAGAATTAACTCCACAACACTACTTTGAAAGAAAGCTCAATGAATCCATGTCTTTTCAATATTAAAGGCAAGGCCGACATTCTTGCTGCAGCATGGTCATCATTAGAAATAGAAGATGTTACTCATTACATCCTTAACGGATTACCACCTCCATATCAACTTTTAAAATGACAATTTGCACAAATTTGTAACGAATAATTTTAGATTAACTTTATTCAATATTATGCAATGAAGAAGTTAATCTAGTTTAAGAGGCAACTAAAGCCCAATACAATTCAAATACCTTAGATCTACAACAAGCATTGTTTACAAAAAAAGGAATAGGAAGAGTTAGAAACACATCTGATTGAGGTTGTGATTGTTCATCATTTAATCAACACAGAAAATGTAGTGACACAGTCAATTCAAACAGATCAAACTCAGTCAACTCGCTAGAATGTCAAATTTGTGGTAAAAGATGCCATACAACTATAAATTGCCAGAATATACTTAATTAAAACTACACAAAGCATGTAAACAACAATAAAGCTTTGTTGGCAGGATAAGCTTTCAATTTAGATATTTGTTATCTTGGCTCAGGAGCAGTTGCTCATATTGCTGCTGAATTTAATCATCTTACACATCATACACCTTATTAGGGTGAACATAAAGTCATAGTAGGTAATGGCTAATCACTTTCCGTTAACAACGCTAGACAGGGAACCATATCAAGAAATTCACGTAAGTCTTATTATCAATTTTTATTTTCCTGTTCTTCAACTTACTCATAATATGTTGTATGTACAAAGATTAGTTGATGATAAATCATAATCTATTATATTTTGATCAAATGGTTTTCAAATTGTTGACAATCAGACCATCAAGGTTGTGCTTGACGGCCCTGGTGGAAAAGGACAACATTCTCCACAAACCAGACAACAATCTACTTTTCTGGCATCAAAGATTGAGACATCTAGCTTCTTCCATTCTTACATCATTAGCAAATGTTATTCACAATAAATATATCAATGCAAAGTCTTTTCAATACACCTCATGTAGTCTTGTAATGATGCATAAAACTATCATTAACTTCTTCCTCAAGTAGATCTTATGTACCTGCTGAAATCATTCAATCAGACATATAGGGTCTCTCTCTTGTATCTTCAAAGCAAGGACTACGCCACTGCTTATCATTCATGGATGATTTATCAATATTTACATGGTTCTATCCTTTAAAACATGAGTCTGAAACATATGAAAATTTTTTACAACTTTAACAAATGGTTGAAGAGATGGTTTAATACCAAAATCAAAATGATAATAATTGAAGTTGGACGAGAACATAGGAATAGTCATTTCAAAGCTACCTAGTCAATCAAGGAATCATATATCAGTGTAGTTGTCCCTATACTCTTGAACAAAATATGATATTTGAGAGAAAACAAAGACACATACTTGAAACTATCATGACATTCATGTTTTATGCAAATGTGTCATCCCCTCTTTCTGTAAATACAACTCTTACAGCAGTTTATATAATTATGTGGTTACTTATAATTAACAATAATAAACAATCACCCTTTCAACTCTTATATCAAAAACTTTCCAACTACCACATTTCAAAATGCGAACAGCGTAGATAATGGACAGACAACCAAGGCGTTCTACCATTGTACTATCAATCGTGTGGTCAAAAATCGGTTGATATACCATGGTGAGAGATTGGAACGATAGACCATGCCGACAGTTCTGATCGATCGGGGTGCAAGCAAGAATCATTGGTCACGGGTAATCGGTCAACCTGCATTTACCACGACGGGTGATATCTACACTCAACTGCGCGCCTTTGCCAACCAACCCATAGCGCAGTCGACACTTAGCCGGCCACCTCAGTCGACCTAATTCAAGCAAGTCGGCCAGATAAAAACACCTAGTATCAGAGTTTTCATCACCATGGCAATGCAGTATAGCTATCCAATAACCCAATTAAATGTTTCAAATGCTCTTCTCTATTGTATACTTTTAGAAAATGTAAACATGACACCACTATAGAGAATAATTGAGAAAATGTAAACATGACACCACTAAAGATCTTTAACAACCAGATTATTATGTCATCTGAAAAAAAGCTATATATGACCTTAAACAGGCCCCATGATAATGATTTAGCACCCTAACATATTACTTATAACAGTTTGGTTTTCTAAGTAGTTAACTAGATCTATCTCTCTTTACTTAAAATCAACAAAATAACAAAATGTATCTACTTATATATGCAAATGATATTTATCCAATTGTGTCAGTAACCTTTATGGCGCCATCCTTCCTAGCGATAAGTGATATGGGAGTAATAATGGAAACGATACAGGTGAAGAAGAGCAAAGGAGTTTGTAATTGACTGATTTTAACATTGCAACATATTCAAGAGGTTGACAAGAACGAAGATTCCAAGTTACGCAAGTCTTCGGTAACACTAATGACTATGAGAGCAATTTAGAATACAGGGCTAGGATTCTTGATCGAGTAGCGTCACATAGATGAGAATGGTAATTAATAAGTTGTTGGATGAGTTGTTTGGGGCAGTGGTATTCTCCATGATTGACTGGAAGTCAAAGTATCCTAAGATTCAGATGCGACCAAAGGATCTGCACAAGAAGGCATTTCGGGATGGAGAGGGTCACTACAAGTTTCTATTTAAATGGAAAGGATTGTCAAAAGATGATGTTATGTGGGAGCCATACGACTTGATCNCATTTCGGGATGGAGAGGGTCACTACAAGTTTCTATTTAAATGGAAAGGATTGTCAAAAGATGATGTTATGTGGGAGCCATACGACTTGATCTAAAAATAATTTTTTTCCACCTTGAGGATAATGTCTTTTTGGAAGAAAACTAATGTTAGGACGGTGCTTAAGAGTGTTTTAGTCTTTATTAGCCTAAGGACAATTTAGTCATTTCTCATTTATTATTGCTTAGCATAAACAGAGCCAATATGCTTAGGGTTAGTGTTATGTATGAGATCGGGTCTTGAGTCCAAGGATTAGGGATTGGGAGAGATTTCCTATCTCTCTAATCGTAGGATTGGAGAGAAATGACCTAACACTCAAATTATAGGTGCTCATCTTTAAGTATTCCAGTAATATTGTTGAAGTTATTGAAAAAAATGATAATTTATTCTCGCCTAATTTCTGCCGAGTTTCCTATGAGAGCCCCTGGGAAACCTTTCATTAAGTAATTGATCTGGCATTCCGATTAATCGCTTCTTATCTTTAAATAATGATTAATTGTGGCCTTGAAATTCAGTGCTTTGCCAAGTAGTGAATCTGCGCTTCTGAATCGTGAATGACTATTCTATGGGTTTTAAAGATGTAGAATTTAAGTGAAAAGCAAACTTTAATTTGATAATACGAGCTGATAGGGATATGCCATTTATTTCTAATAGGTTTACAATTAAAAATCTGCTTAATTTTACTGTTTTTTCCTTATCACCCTTGAAATTCTGTGGCTTGCAAATATGTGAATTTGCAGGTTCTGAATTGTGAATGATTATAATCTAGAATATAAGGGGACTAATTTGATTATAAAAGCTGGCAGGAAGACACTTCTTCAATTCTTATAGGTTTAAAAGTGTTTTGGGATGCAGAAGTCAAAGTTATTTTCTAACTACACTCACCTAAATAATAGATTTTACAAATTGCAATAGTTTAAAAATGTGTTTTACAATATAAAGCAACCAAATTTAGTTTAAAAAATGATGTTCTATTTTGGTGAGAGCTAATTGCAACCAAGTTAGGAATCAAAGCACTCCATTGCTCCATTGAAGATATTGGTCATGGCGAAATTTTTTATGTGATGTTAAGGATTTTAGCAGTATGATGTCAAGACTTTGTACATGTAAATACATAACTTTTGTGTGCTATTTATATAAATGCCCATATATTGTATTAGAATAAGATTATTTTTAGGAAACAACTCTTTTATTTTACATATTACCTTTACCTGTCATCCTTTAATGCAAGGAAATTATTAAATACTATTAAACCATTAAAAAAATGGAGAAAGCCATTTATAATTAGACTGTGCTCATTCCTAAATTGGATCAAATTACTTGACAATCATGAGCTAAATTTAAACAGATTGAAATCAAATCAGTATTAATTTGGATACGGGAATCGGGGATGCAGCTGCGGTTGGGCATGATGGAATAATGGGGTATTTACATACATACCACATAAATTATATATATTTATATATATCTAACATTTAAACTTTCAAATGAACATGCAAAACACCTAATTTTTTGTAACATCACATCAAAAGTACCACTTTTATTAACTGTTTAAACTGAAATGTATATTTCATGTATAGATTTATAATCTTAAAGTGTTATAAATATAGATATCAAGCTTTGGGTGTTATATATTTAAATGCATGAGACTTTTCTGGTACGCGTGTAAATTTCCCTTTAATAATTTAGGGGCTAACTATGGATATGTCATTGATTTTAAGTTCTCCATCATATTCAAGGCGTCCGATCAAAATCCTTATGCTTTATGGATTTTTTTGGGACGTTTATTTTTATTTTTATTTTTATTTTTCTGGGTAATTACTTATAAATCACCCAAAATATTGGTATTTTTTAATTAATCGCTCAGGTGACTTTTTTGAACTACCGAATCAATGTATTTAGACTTTTTTAAAAATGAAAAATATGGGTTGGGGTTATTCAATGATTTTTGATATTTGAGTGAGAATTTGAAAATTGGATGAAAGAGGGTGGTTGATTTGCAAATAGCAAGTTTCAGGTAGTCTGAATGTGAATGTTGCCTTGTTTTTTAAATAACTATAAGAAAATTAATATCTTTTTTTTTTTGGTAAGAAAATAAGAACATAATATTTATAATAACTTTTAAAGAAAGTTTTTGTTAGGTATGGCTCATATATTATATAAGGGACATATCCTGGAGCCGAGCGGAAACATCTGTCCAATTGGAGGAGTTTTTAGTTATGTGGGTTGGAGGTGTGGGAGTCATGCCCCCGTGGTGCTGTACATGGGTACTTTTGCAGCAGGATGATCATTCAGTTGTGATGTACGTTGATTATGACTATGCGAGTGATTTGTATGACAAAAAAGTCTACAACTGGGTATGTGTTTACTCTTGGTGGAGGGCCTATATGTTGGAAATCAACAATTCATTCTATTTTGACATTATCTACAACTAAAGCTGATTACATGGCAGTAGCTGAAGCTGCTGAAGAAGTCTTATGACTTTCTCGGCTAGTAAAGGAACTGGGTGTTGAGCAAGGAGTAGTTCAGTTGCATTATGATAGTCAAAGTGCTATTTATCTAGCTAAGAACCAGATGTACCAAGCGAGAACCAAGCATATTGATATCATGTTTCACAATATCAGAGAATTGATTGTTTTTGGTGAGATACTGTTGCAGAAGGTTCATATCGATGAAAATGAAGCTGATATGTTGACTAAGCCAGTTACTATCAACAAGTTCTTGCATTGCTTGGACTTGTTGAATGGTCGCAGTTGCTAGACAACAAGGTAGCCCAACGCACTTCGATGCATGTAAGAAACTCCAATGTATTTTCTTTCTTCTAAGGGGCTGAATATTCGCCGACGTGGAGATTTATTAGGTATAACTCATATATCATATAAGGGACAGATCCTGGAGCGAAAACATTTGTCCAATTAGAGGAGTTAATTAATTTTATAACATTTACATTTTTCTCAAATAATTCTTGAAAGAGAGGAATATAATGTTTTGCTTACAGTTTTATCTTTTAAATTATCACCATTTTACTTCTGGAAAGTCTATATGCATATTACATATTTTATATTTATATATTTGCATATTTAATATCTAATTTTTGAGATTTACTCATACAACATCCATTTTCTTAGAAGTGAATACATCTTTTTATGTGTATGCTTTGATATGATTATAACACTAAAATATTATATAAATAAATATAAATGTTTCGATATTAGAAGGGTAAATATATAGTGTTGAATTTGATATTGTCTGTGAAACACACCTAAGGAATAGAGGGTAAATAAGAAGAGGAAGATAGAAAGAGAGAGAAAGAAGGAGAGGAGGAGAGAGAGGAGCGGAGGAGAGAGAGGAGCAATAATGAACATGAAAGATATTCAATAGTGTGATAGTGTCCATTCTTCATAAAATGTTTCCCCTTGATATTATATTTTTACCTCATTTAGAAAGTATGAGTACTAGGGTATTTTTTATGTTTTATAAGTATGGGTTTATCGTTCGATTGAATTTTGGCTCAGGCGGCTAAATTAGTTGACTTCGGGTCGATGGGGTTAGCTTGGTCGCTATAAGGTTCGATCAGCTGATCCGACCTGGTTAACTATCTTCTATCCCTAATGAGGAGTATTTTGGGTTTTTGCAGGATGGTATGAGATAATTTATGGAGCTAGATATTCCTTTGGATCGGATCTTCGGGAAGATAGGCTATTGTATTGAGCTGCGACATTCCTGTATTAGATGACTCAAACGCTCTCCTATCTTGTTTCCAGCTAGACGAGTCGCACTTGAATCATTTGATCGACTTCTTTTCTATGTCGTGGCTTGGTCGGTTTCAGCCTAATTGGCTTGACTCACATAACTTTGCCCATTCGGTCAGGTGAACCTCACTTCACTTAGCCGAGGGTCTGCCTCCATCGTGCTCTTCTCTCTCTTCTCTTTTAAAGTGTTAGCCCACTTTAAAATCAGTGCAGACAACTTTTATATGCACACATATAAATTATGTTGGCTGTTTGCAAATCCTTATATTTAATTATAGTTTTCTTTTAACGAGGAGAGATTTGTTGGGGGTAATAGTTGCACAACATTAATGCCTGAATTCAAAAGTCTTACAATTAGCTTAAATTGACTACAACGATATCAAACAGATCATTAAAAAGGCAGAAGTAGTTGCCACATAACTCACGAGTAAAAAAACTAAGTAAAGCATAAACAATTTTAATTTATGATGCATTATTCGTGTGGCATTATGTTGCATTTATACCACACCTAATAATTATATTAATCTATTTCTTAAGCAAGATTACATTGGTTAATCACCTCCAAATTTGTGCATATCATGCAATAATTAATTATGAGCATTGAAAGCTTCTTCTCTTGCCACTATTGAGACATTAAAAGTTATAAATGTTGCTGGAAATGCTTAGTTGATGGTACAATTTTCTAGCATTCAACCTCCCAACTACCCACAGCAAAAAATATCAAATACTAAACAAATAAATCCGTATGGGCAAATATTAATATCTCACCCTCCCTCCAATGGAAGAAATGTAATAATAAATTCATAATGTTGCTTTCAAAATAGCATTTATTATTGCCTGTCATGATTAATAATATTTCAGAAATTTAAAGAAAAAAAATGGAATTATTAAGCTCTAAATGCACTTAACATGCACTATTTATTGCTTCATGTGACATGTCCTATTTTGTTCTCAAAATCTGTAAAAATATTTGATGTAATTTTGATTATTTATGGGGATTATAATGGGCATTATTTAATATGAGGGACTTATGTAATAGATGATGTATCCACATAAATAAGAGGCTGTTGAATGCACTTCTGAAAGTTGCTGAATTTAAGAGGTTTGATAATGATTTCAGTATCTTCAGAATTGAAAATTTTATTTTTGAAAGTAATGTTGTAATTTAAAGAATGTTAAGGACTTTGGTGGTTTATTTATTTAATTATTTCGAAGAGATTTTTTTTTATTTTCAAAAAGATGAATTATGATAAAAATTTTAACATTAAATAAGCTTGGAGCTAAGAAGTTTTACTTCAAGTAAAAACATAAACAAAAAAAGCTAAAATTAAAAAATGAAAAATAGAATTCAAATTTGATCCTAAAGAGCACCTAAAGTTTTGAATTGATAAAATTTTGAAAAAAATTATATTTGTACCTAATAAAATAAATTGGAGGCATGGTCAAGACAATCATCAATAAAAGTAACTATATGTTAATACAAGATGCACTTAGACAAGCAAATTAACTGCAATGGTCGATTAGAACAAACACCTTCCATTTGAAAGGAAGCTTGTATATCTTTCCATATTGGTAGCAAACACTGCACTAATAACTTTGTTGGAGGAAATCCAACAATTAAATTCTTATGTTGCATCTCATCATATAAACCATCATGATTAACATATGACAATCTTGCATGCCACAAATCGTTAGTATCATGTATGAAATATTTATCGACATTAAAAATTCTAAACAAACATAACATCTAGCTTACTCATTATTTGTTTAGTGATATGCTTGCCAAAAATACTAACAATGAAGAAAATTCTCCATGTATGAGGCTCAAACAATATGGAATATTTTTGTATGTATCATTTGAGAAATATGAAGCAAATTTTTCTTCATGTTAGAAATTTAATAAACATTATTGAAAGATAAAGATAGGCCAATACATGATGGAAGAAATAAATCCATAACTTTGGTGTTATGATGAATTGTATCATAGCAATGTTAAGTATTACTATCAGAATAAGCATGCATGTTAAAGTATTTTTTATGACAAGTGAGAGGATTATAAGAAAAACACTTATATGTAAAATCAAAATAAAAAAAAAATTGAGCAATATGATATAAAATAGCCTAACAAATTCTTCCATATCCCTCTTGATCTCTACTTGAAACAATAATTGATTGCTTAAATATGTCTTGATAATCTTAATTTTTATGGTGAAACTTTCAATTTCTATAATAAATTTCATTGAACTTGAGATTTTCCCATGCTTAGCATTTTCATTCTCATAATCATTCAAAGTTGTCATATCTTAATCTATATTCAAAGTTTATTTTACTCTATTAATAAAAAAAAGAAGGTGATCTTCCTTGAATGAGCGAGTCAATAAATTGCCCACTTAAAAGATTATTGCTTTTTGACAAACAAATTAATCTCTTAGAAATAAAATTTGATATTTTATAGCCCAATCAAATATCACATATGTATGATAATCTTTGTTCAAAATACAAATAAATATCTTCATTTCTTAGCTCATCAAGTATTAATCAAAAGTCTTCAACGCTTACATCATCATACAAAAACTTAAGGGTCTATTTGGTATAGTTTTCTATCTGCTTTGCACTTCAGACCATCACCACTATTTGAGAAATTATATTTTTTGTTGTTTTCTAGAATTTTTTGTGGTTGAAAGCTGTTTTTTACTACCAATTAAATATGTTAAGTGTGTTCGCAATAAAAAAGCTAAAAAGTTGATTTCCCCACCACAATTTTACATCTTTTAAAAGTTGTAGCTGCCCCAAATGAACCCTAAAAAATTATTTTCTAAAGTATTATCCTAGCTTTAAGAAAAAAGAAAAAAAAGAGAGATTGTTATGTTTCCTTTTTCAATGGAACAATCTAATTCTCTAAAATTTGGAATTAATGTCTCATTGGTTCCAAAAGCTAGCAAAAATAAAATAAAATTCATTTTGCATGAGGTTTTCTCTCTCTCTCTCTCTCTCTCTCTCTCTTTGTTTAATTTACATAAGATTATGTTTATGCAAAACAAATAATTTGGAGCATAAGCCTAACTTATCGATTTGATATTACATTTTGACGGCATGATAATTGTATTGTTATCAACCATATCTCATAGATCTTCACTTACCCATTATGATGAGATGTGATAAAAATATTCAATGTCATAATTGCAATCAACATTCATGAACAATTTTACATGCTTGAACATAAAGTAACTTTATGGGGTAATATGGTAACGGATGTAAGTAAAATTAAATTCAAATCTTGTCTCACATAATAATAATAATAATAATAATAATTCAAGATTAGAAAATTCCCTCTCAATTTTATCCTAAATCTCATATTTACTAAATTTTGTTGTGGGCAAAATTTGATGTCATTCTAGGGAAGAATAGATCTATTGCCATAAATTCTAATATCATTCTATGGAAAAATAAAATCAATAAAATTGAAGCTATGACGAAATAAAATTTGAAAAAAAAATAATATTTATGTCGATATAAGTTAAAAATTAGAACCACAATATAATATAAACAGTTGCCAAATCGTGCATGGATAAAACTTAAACTTTTTGGTTTAAAGCACAAACATAAAGAATAAATGTGCTTAGCCAAATCTACACTCAATCAAAGTTATCATTAGTTGCATAATAATTAACTCCAATCTGACTCTCAGTTATAAGTCATTGAACTAGTCTGAAGGAGTCATGATATAGCATCTTACAAAGCCATTTGCTTGAAGGAGTCATGAAGTAGCATCTTGCAAAGCCATTTGCCTAAAGAACTCATTAATTTGCTTGAAATAGTCTCCAACCGACTAAGGGTCAGTTTGGGGCAACTGTAGCTGTTTGATAAAACAACTGTGACGCTACTGCATAATAAATTGTTGTTAATAAAGTTGAAATAGCTATCAAAATTTTTTTTTTAATTTTCAAAATCTCAAATTTATAATGACACTACAACGTCACCGCACCGCTACCCTAATCACCTTAAGGCATAGTACTCATCCTCAATATAAAAATCATTAAGGATCTATTCCAACTAATTGAAAACACGTTGAATTTATTCTCAACTTATACGACCAATTACACTAAGTCCAATCCATGAAGTGATCTACGTAATTATATTATATAATCATATCCATAATCTCAACACCGATCCTCATCTAATGATTCGATGGTCAGGTGCGGGGATGTACAATATCAAACATTTAGTTGAAACTCTATCACATCAAAGTTTATCATAAAGTACTCATATGATTATTTCTCAAATCTCTCTTCACTTAAAACTCAATTTGCTTATCTCTCACCCTTTGCTCTTTATGTTTGATTCATTGATCTCATAAGGTTTTGGCACCCTTTCCTGAATAACACTGGAAGAAATATAGACAACCAAGACACACACATATTTTGAGCTCGTTAGCTTTATTTCATGTTCCATAAAGTCAAACAATTATCCGTTTAACAGATAATTCAACGTGTTAACATCATTCAAATTAGACCATTGGCCGACCAAATAAAATCCACACTCTTATTTAATAATAAATTCAAAAGCATTTAATATGTTAGAGTTCACGATGATTCCCCATTGTTGCTTCTTTCACAGACACACTCAACAAAGAATTTGCCTTTGTCTATACAGCACATTAACCACACATTTATTATGTGTGGAAATGCATCTACCATTGCTCGTCACGACATCATCTTAACAATTAGGTGCTGCTACGCGCCATCTCTTATTACTGCTTTATTTCATGAAAGTTCATAACTGCATGTAATCCTGATATCTCCTGTCGAGTAAAAATTTATTTAAAAAGCACAAAGCTTTCAACACTCTGCTTTGGGGAGCGAGACCAGAAGCCAAAGGCTCTAATTATTAGAGTTGATGGTGATGGTGCAAACTTAATTTAATGGTGTGCATGCATGTTTTGTGGATAGCATATATCAATATTAGTGTCGATGATGACATGTATCAATTTTTTTTTTAGGATAATGAATATCAATTTAATTAATGTTGAAAGTGTGCACTTACGTTGATTCAATGTTGTACGTCATTGTTGTCAGTGACGACATGTTTTAGCGTTAATGTTGATGACTAGTCATGAAATCTAATAAAGGTAGTCCGCAGAAGTAGAAGATAGTCAGACAACACTGATCAGAAGACTGTTGCAGATGACTAATGTGGCTAGGTGATAGTGATTGCTAGCAAAGATCGTTGGCCAAGTGATGATAATACTGCAACAATGGTGAAGCACTGACAATCAAATGATGACGACCAAGCAACAGTGATCGAGTGATGACAACCTGGTAATAACTGTCGAGCAATGATAGTCAAGCGATGACAGCTTTTGCACCTATCTTTGGGCATAGCTATGAAATTATTCTAATATCTAATTAGCTCTCTTGAATTTCAAGAATCTCCTTCATGTGAATAATTACAGCTATTTATAAATTCTATAGTGGCTATAAGATAATTTTAGCTAAAATCTCAAAAAATTATGAAATGGTCGATATTGATTTTAATAAATATAAATTATTGTATTTGTATTTAAGTACCTTAATGAAATATAATTGAACAAATCTTGGGCTTGTTTGATTCTTTTCATTGAGATGCTTACTTTCATTGTGAACACACAAAATTTGAAACTCATTTGGTCAATTTATAATATCATGAAAACTTTAATTACTCGGTAAGTATTCGATTTGGATTCATTTTAAACTTTATTGAAATTATTTTTGATGTTGCTAAGCTCGTATCATCAAAACATTTGTTGAAATCAATATTTAAATCATCTTAAATCTAATTTTAGAATTTTTCTATTGTAATCTAACATAAAGATTAGTATTAGACCAATATATATATATATTTACGATCTCTCTCTCTCACTATATATATATATATATATATATATATATATATATATATATATATATATATATATATATATATATATATATATATATATATATATATATATATGTATGTATTTACATGAAAAAATTACATAGAGACCACTTATTTCTTATGTATTTACATATTTAACACAAAAATTTTTAATTTTTTAGGTATTACCACCTAACGTAGCTATGCTTGAAAAATTTGTATTTCATCTTTAGAAAATTTTAAAAGTAATATTTTTGATGTGATAAAAAAGAATTAGTTGGTATACATGTAAAATAGAGAAGTTTAGGTGTTAGATGTGCAGATATATAGAATTTGGCCGGTGTTATGTATGAAAATGCCCATATATTTCCTTATGTCATATGAAATAAAATGATCATTGTTTACATAAAATATTTTTTTATAAACAAAAAAAATATATAATCATAGAATATCCCTTAATAATGAGTGAATATGAAAGATGAAGTTCTTTATCTACACTTACTAATGATTAGGCAAATATTATACTGATTATCAACATCTATCATTATGTAAATTTCTAACTTTTGATGATGGCCTCAAGTTTATCTTATGCTTCAAGCTCCTCTCAATGTGAAAGATGAGGGATTTTTTTATAGTTTCTAAAAGTGACAAGTCAATTATTTTTATTAAAATTCTCAAACTCTCACTCAAAAAATCATGTTATTTCTTTTGATTATAAATTATTTTTAAGTATTTAAGTACCTTAATGTCATGATAATTAAATGATTTTATGTTTGAATTGGATACCTCTATGCAAGATGCTTAGTAAGATTATAAACATATCAAATATATTGATTGTTTATCACCTCATATAGTATTATAAACTTTCAAATTAAGGTTTAAGTATTATAATTAAATTAGATTGCCATAATTTTGTATGTAAGTTGAGTCATATAAACTAGGTTAAAGTTGTTTAAGTTGATTCAATTTTAACTATGAGTGTAAGTGTAATTTTAGATCAACTTTAGCCAAACCAACCAACGAAATAAACTCACGGGTAGGGCCAAATCACACCTAAGCCAGCCTTAATTTCCCCAAGGTTTAAAGTGGCATGCCCACTAAAATCCTAACTGTAAAGGATGAGCTATGGTAAGATAGAGTTCACTCGAGACTGAATGACAAAGATTGAGCCAAACTACACCATGATCATTCAGACCAGATCATGCCTGGCCAATCACCTAGGGGCTCTAGGAAGGGAACCCAGGCTTAGAGGGGACAGACCAAAAGCCATATAGAGATTAAATAAAATTATAAATTTGAATAATTTAATATAATTATGATATTCACATACAATAAAAAATAATAAACATGCACATATTAAAAAACACAATTAAAATTAATTTTAAAATAAAATTGATACTAAATTACAACACTATACTTTAATTTAAGATAATTAAAAAATTTACTATAATATATAAGAGTAAAGTTTTTAAATAGTCATGGTCATTTATATGGTACATTTTAATCTCGAAATTTACAAAAATATTAGAAATTGAGATAACCACACTCTTTTAATTGGGAAACTGTGAGACAGATAGAAAACTATTATAACTCAATTTTAAAATAATTAAAAATTATTTTATTTTTTTTATAAATATGAAGATTAAAATGTTCCTATATAAATAATTAGGGATTATTTTGACAGTTCAATATATAATATATCAAATGAAGAAATCAAAAATATATTTTTAGCCATTCGTAAGCTCACATTTGAAAGCTGAGGGCGCTCAGCAAATTGGTTCACCCATCCCAAGGAGAGCAGGGAGAAAATATGAAAGTCCCGGCTTTAAATCGCGTCGGTTACCTTTACCACTCCCTCATTACTCTCCCTCTCTAAAGAAGGAGGAAGCAGGGCAACGATCGCAGAGGAGAGAGAAAGTGTGTGCGGGTGTAGTGGAGGAGTGTTGAGGAAATAAATTCATAGCAGACCCGGAAATTAATCGGTGCTTAATAAGGGGGGATGTTGAGTGAAATCGTCCCGGATTACCGCCGTTCTCTGCGACGCGGCAGCTGCTCTTTCTATTTCTGTGAGGATAGTGGAGGAACACCAAGAGGGAGCGAGGCTGCGAACCTGGAAGCGAAGGATACAGGCTTCCAAACGCTCTTATCTGCACTCCAAGTTCAACTTTGCATTGGCTCCACTTGGATTAAGTTGAGCAGTGAGGGAGGAGAATAACGGCATTACTCTGCTTCTCTGTGAGAAAAAGGGGCAATTTTGATAGGAGCAATGGATTCCGGAGATGAGCAGGATGTGTCGGTGCCGAGGGGGAAGAAGAAGAGATACCACCGGCATACCCCTCGCCAGATTCAGGAGCTCGAATCGTATGCCGCCTCATATTTCTCTTCTTTACTCCTTTGTTATTGGTTTTTTTTTTTTCTTTTTGAGAATCTGTTCCTTAAATGAAAGGTAAAAATGGAAGACTTTTTTGGTGAGATTGCAGAATTTTCAAGATGTGTCCGCATCCAGACGAGAAGCAGAGGATGCAGCTAAGCCGGGATTTAGGTCTGGAGCCACGACAGATCAAATTTTGGTTCCAGAATCGCAGGACTCAAATGAAGGCAAGAAATTTCTCTGTTTTTTTCATGTTGTACTGCTTTTTTTTTTTTTTTTTTTTTTGTTTGAAAGATCGATTCTTTGAGGTGAGGAGAGGTGAGAAGGAGTCTCCTTTGGCTGTTTCAGGTTCAACATGAGAGGTCGGATAATTGTGTTCTGCGCTCGGAGAACGATAGGATCAGATGCGAGAACATTGCTATGAGTGAGGCACTGAAAAACATAATCTGCCCAACATGCGGGACCTCACAATCTTCTGAGGATTCCTACTTTGATGAACAGAAGCTGCGCATGGAGAATGCCAGGTTAAAAGACGAGGTGATCTCCTATCCTTATTATGAAATTAAAACTCTTTTATTTTCTTACATCAAATAATTCTATTTAAGTACCAAATGAGAATCATCATCTCATCGTATCTGTCTGTATTTTTCATTTAATGGATTGTTATTACGCTAGATATTATTGTAAAATGTGTTCTTGGTTGTTTTTCTTGTCTTGAACTGGCATTGTTGCTTTTCATGATTAGGGTTAGGTGATTTTTATTTATTATTGAATCTTATTTATTGATATTTGGTTGCAGCCACTGAGGTGAAATTTAATGCTCCTGGTTGGATTGTTCTTAAGTTTCATTCAGTGCAATTTGATTAAGTTTTGCTAAACTGCACATCTGAGGAGTAATAATGTTTAATTGTTAGAAAAATATGATGAATTTAAGGAAGGTTTATTGTTCCCTATGTTGATCCATTAGATCTTTTCAAGAGTCTTATTGCATTATTTCGTCTGATTAATCTGTTGAAGCTTCAACTGTCGGTAGATGATTTGTTGACCTTTAATCTACATTATCATTAAGATCTGATCCCTTATGTGATAGAACCATAGAATGTCTGAATCGGTTCTCAACAGGGCAGTTTTTGTAATTCTAGTTCTAGCTGCCAATTAGTCATTTTTACAGAGGCAGGCTATTATTTTTCTAGTTTAAAACTTCATATTTTTTTCTTTGTTTCAGCTTGATCGGGTTTCATCAATTACATCGAAGTATCTAGGAAGACCTGCAATGCAGCTTCTTCCAATTCAAACTTTATCAGCTTCTTCAGTCGATCTTGCCGTTGGTGGCTATGAGAACACTGAGTTCCCCCCTTCCCTCGACCTCGATTTGCTTGGCATTGGCCTTCAATCGATGTCATTCCCATTCCCAACAGTTTCAGATGTCGAGAGGCCGATGATGCTGGAACTCGCAACCCGATCGATGGAGGAGCTCATCAGGCTTGCAAGAACAAATGAGCCTCTTTGGACTAGAATTGATAGCGATGGCAGGGAAAATCTCAACCTTGAAACCTATGATGCCTTGTTTCCAAGGCCAGGGCAGCAGTTCAGGAGCGCCGATACTCGTGTCGAAACTTCACGGGGTTCAGGAGATGTGATCATGAATTCCTTTGCATTAGTTGATATGTTTATGGACTCGGTGAGATTTCTTTTGATTCGTTTCCTAATTATTTCACTTTCTTTGTTAATCCAATTACATTGCTGTTTGTTATAGAGCAAATGGATGGAGCTATTTCCTACAATTGTGTCAAATGCAAGGACTATTGACGTTCTCATGTCAGGAATGGATGGAAGCAGGAGTGGAGCCTTAGTTTTGGTGAGCACAAAGTGCCTAAATTGCCATTCTTCCTGTTCTCCCATTTTTTTTCTTTTTCGTCGTCTAATTCATGAGGATGCAGATGTTTGGTGAATTTCTGGGGCTATCGCCAGTGGTTCCGTCTCGCGAGTTCTGCTTCCTCCGCTACTGTCAGCAGCTCGAGCAGGGATTATGGGCCATTTCAGATGTATCTATCCCTTCTCCAAAAGTTCATTTTCTTCCTTCCCCAAAGCGCAGGCTGCCTTCTGGTTGCTTGATTCAAGACATGCCAAATGGTTATTCTAAGGTATTTCTTCATGCCATGAATATGAATATTTTTTAGCTTTTTTTAAACGTTTATCTGAATCTATTATTTTTAATGAATAAAGATTGTATGGGTTGAACACATGGAGATTGAAGAAAAGAATCCAACCCACCAGCTCTACCATGATTTAGTTGATAGTGGGATAGCATTTGGAGCACAGAGATGGGTTGCCACTTTACAACGAATGTGTAGGCGGATTTCGTGCCTAAATTCGCCAAGGGATCTTGGAGGAGGTATGAAATTATATAATTAATGATATAATTAGAGAGGTTCTTACTGAAAATTTCCATACTTTGGAGGGATATAACAGTAAACCTCTTTAATTATATCATTAGCTCAGCAAGTTATTCTCCTAAATCTACATTTATTTTTGGTCTGGCATTCAGTTTTTCCCAATGATGATGGAAAGAGGAGCATGATGAGGCTTTCTCAGAGAATGGTGAGCAACTTCTGCTCTACTTTGGGTTCATACAATGGCTACAGATGGACTGCACCGGCCGGACTGAATGATGTTGGTGTTAGGGTTACCGTTCACAGGTGCTCCGACCCCGGACAACCTAATGGAGTCTTTCTCTGTGCTGCAACTTCCTTGTGGCTACCTTACTCCCCTCATTCTGTCTTCAGCTTTTTGAGAGATGAGCAGTCTCGGGTTCAGGTTTCCTAACATTTTGCCTTCTTTTTACAAAATTTTTCAATATAACTCATTTCAGCATTGTTTGTCTCCCTATTTTGTTCTCCCTTGGTGTTTAATTTATAATTTTTTACTCATATTTTTGTGATGCAAACTCATGGAACTTCATTTTAATTGAAGTGGGATGTTCTATCACGTGGAAAAGCTGTTCAAGAGGTTACTCGCATACCGAATGGTCAACACCCTGGAAACTGCATCTCTCTCCTTCGAGTAATCTCTGAAAACATTATCTCCATCCATCTCCTTTTCCCAAATGTTTTTTTAAAGTAGCATTTACATACATAGCACACAATTCTTATGTTTTTTCATCTCCCATCTAATAACTCATATTTGTGCATATGACAGTCGATCTTTAATATCACTTCAAAAATAGTCATATTACCACTTTTTAAAAGTGAAATACACATTTTCATGCATATGTTTGATGCACAAAGTGCTATGCATATAAATATGAAAGCAAGTTTAGGTGTGATATATGTAAATAGATTAGAATTGTGTGCTAGGTATGTAAATTTTCTTCTTTTTTAAACTCACTCACACTAAGATTTGAACTCAAGTCATTGTGCTTAGAGAAACAAAACACATTTATACTTTCTCTACAACTGATTATTTTGTCTTCTCCTTTCATAAAATCAAACAGGCTGCCATGAATCCTCCCAATATGAATGACAGAAGCATGCTTATACTACAAGAGAGCTGCACGGATCCCTCAGGCTCACTTGTAGTCTATGCATCTATAGAAGTGCCTTCCATCAACATCGCCATCAATGGAGAAGACCCATCGTTCATCCCCCTTCTGCCATCGGGATTCGTCGTGTTTCCCGACGGCAGGTCGGGTGCTGGCATTAATGCAACTTCAAGCTTGAATCCGCTGAGAGTACCGTCTGGCTCAGTGCTCACCGTCGCCTTTCAGATCATGGTGAGCAGTTTGCCATCAGCGAAGCTAAGCCATGAGTCGGTCATGACGGTTAACAATGTCATCAGCACAACGGTTCAGCAAATAAAGTCTGCTTTGCGTTCTCTTGATCCTTGACATAAAGGACTCTAATGATATTCTGAAACCATTGATGTTTAGTTTAGACGAAATACAATTTGTTGTTGTAGTTTGAGTAAAAATGTAAATTGTTCACTGGATTTGTGAAGCTCTGCTTTTCAGTTGAATATAGTGATGTTTTTAGTCTGCTGCTGAGATTGTTGGGATAGGTTCTAGCACTTAGTTTTTTAAATTCCTTCTGTGTTTAAAAAAGTTTAGTTGAATGGAGATAGGTTTTTCAGGATTTGAGTTCTAGATATGTTGTAGTTTCTATAATGTTGTTGGAATTAATCAAAAGAAAAGTTCTTCACTGATGTATTTTAGTTTTTTTGTTCTATTCTCTTCTTATTGCTACGTGGCTGAACTGAACTGAAACTAACTGTAGTAAGAGAAAGTAAAGCAGATAGCTCATTCATATCACTTCAAAATAATGTTAAATCTTTAGGATATGTGGAG
>NEWO01000003.1:2346243-2391484 GCA_003013225.1 Phalaenopsis aphrodite | reverse complement strand
TATTAAATTCATAATAGTGTTTGGTTCGATTGAGGTTAAATTCATTTAAATTTAACATAAGTATTTGACATTTTATTCTAGTTGAGCTATGCTATTGTTTTCTTCTCAAGTTAAATACATTAAATTCACCAAATATTCAATTTATTAAATCGGGATTTACACTTCGGAATTTAACAGAATGGAGAAGAAAAAGAATTTAACGGAGCACTAGACCGGAGCTGTTTGGGATTAATTTTTGTTTTTGGGTTTTTGAAAATAAAAAATAAGAAACAAACAAAAGATAGTGTTTGGTTATCGTTTTGTATTATTCCTATCTTTTTAATTTTTTGGAGGAATACTTGTGTTTTTTTAAAAAAGGTTCTTGTTTGTTTTTAAAACAACGAACACAATGAGTCCCTTAGCCTGCCGCCATCGCAGTGGGCCCCTGCTAGTCGTTGTCTGCTACCCCCCGCGTCCCGTCGTTGGCTGCCCGAGCTAGCCGTCGGCCTTTACTCGTCGGGTTCGCTCGCCGCCATCACCGATCACCCCCATGCTGCTACCAAATGGCCGTTGCCCGCCTCTCGCCGCCGGCCTGCTCACATATATTACTTCTTGCTGGGTGGAGTAAGGAAGATAATGTATGTGTCATGGGCAGCAGAACTTAATACTAGACCACACGTGTACTCAACCGTTTTATAAAAACTTATAGTTTTTTCCTTAACAAAAACAAAAGAAAACTCAATTGTTGAACTTTAAGTTTTCTTATGAACACGTCTCAAGAGTTAGAGCCGAGTGAAGAAGGAAACGAGAGATTAATAGACAAATCTCAGTAGACGAACCGAGGAAAAGAGCCCCTGATTTTTTTCAGGGCGCATTCCTCATTCAAAATATGTAACATATGTACCTTTTGAGTTTACAGTAATCTGGGTGTAAAGTATCTTCTGATCGAGAAAAGTAAATTTTTTGTGATTTTATTATGTTGTATTTGCTTTGATGATGAGTCGTTGGTCTTTCTTTGTACTTCAATTGATTTACTGCTTTTGTCTTTTGCTTAGCAGAATCGATCCTGTTGTTCGATAAAAAGGGCCACACCATATTGGTTGCTCGAAAAATACGTTCCTTGAGTTTCAAAAATCTACCTATCACCCAATCTATCCGACCAAGTTCTCTGAGTGTCAGAGGGACATGTTCCGACCAAGTTTCATGATTGAACATCGATTAAACTCGCCATTACGCGCGATCAGGTCAAGCTCCTCAAACAATGAGGAACAATGGCTGAGTGATATGGTGGGCTTAACATCACACGTCATGCCACTTGCCCTTCTCGCATTAGTATTGAATGTTGTTATGACTTGAAAAAAGTTCTCTTTCTCTCTCATTATCGGGAAAGTTAGTCGTCATCCTCTCCCATCAATGCACTTTTGACAAGCTTGTGTCAGGAGAACACAGTTGTGATTGCTGACCATCCCCCCTATATAATGGGGAATGGAGACTTTGCTTGTCGTGCCCTCATTCAAAAGGAAGTTGATGGCTAGTGCGATGTAGATACAGCCGACTTTGCGAGGAGTTGAAGACGATGCTGACTTTCCGCTGATGGGAGTGACGGTCCCTGTCTGAGCTCCGTTTTAGTTTTCCTTTTCTTTGAGTCGCATGTTGAAGTAGGGAACTTTCTTCAAGTCAGGTGCCGAGCGCGACTTCGGTCAGGGTCGCACTCCTCTTGAAGTCCTCTCCGTGAATGTGTGTGTTAGATCCCAATTAAGAAAAGTGCTCAGCACACTCCTAAGGAATGCAATACATCCATTCAGATGTTATCATACCAACACTCGTGCATCGAATCCCATTAGAATTATGCACTTAAGCGTGCTTGGGCAAGAGCGGTACTAGGATGCGTGACCTTTTGAAAAGTCCTCTTGTTGGTAAACTATTTTTCTCATTCTCCCCCGTAAGGCAAGCAACACGATCTTGCACATGGTTTCCTTCCTTACGCCAGAGAAGCTAAACAATGGGTCGGTTGGTGTTGTCAACTTGTTGATTTTGAGTTCCTATTTGTCGAACACGTTTTGAACTGAAGGTTAACCGAGCTTCTGATGTCAATCAAGCTGTTGCCCACTTGGTTGTTGTTTATGAGGGTTGTGACAATGATCGCCTCATTGTATGAGTTTCCTTTTAGAGGATATCTACATCTGTAAAACTGGTGGGAGGGTGGGTACGAAAGTAAGAGGTGACGAAACATACCTCCCCTGATCTTTGCCTCTTAAGGCTAGACGGTCATAGTAACCCTCCTCCTCCATCCAACATGGCTAGAATGATTCCATCCATGTGAAGCTTACCTACCTGCACTAGAGCGTCATGCGAGCTCCTTTGTTGGGGCCTTTCCTCTGTAATTGGATGTGTGCTTCCGTAGCGATGAACTCCTTCAACTCTTCGACCCTAATGAGCTCCTCTACTAGATTTTTGAGATGACGACACTCGTTCTTGTCGTGCACGTGGTCTCGATGGTAGGCCCAATATTTGTTCAGATTGCACAGGGTTGTTGCAATCTTCAACGGAGGGACTTTCTTAAAATAGTCATTATTTTGAATGATCTGGACTAGCTCAGCCATCGACATGTTCAAAGGTGTCGACCCTTGCATCTCTCAATGCAAAAATGTGGTCGTTAGTAGTACTGAGCCGGGTGACGGTCAAAACAGTACCTCTAATTCTCGTTACCCTGGTTGCTTCCCTGTTTATCCCGGGACCTAGGGTCATCGTTTGGTTGATATTCATGGGCTTGATTGCTTTTCTGTCTTCCGCCATCATCCCATTCCTTTCGCTTCTGTGCTCGGTGGGTGGATGACTCTCATTTAACTTTCGAGGAGTCCATAAGTTCCTCCCTTAGTGGCAATGTAATCGTTAGCAAACTTCAAGAGCTTCACAAAGGTTCTTGGTTTTAATAGGTTTATGTCGTACCAGAATCACTTGCTATAAACCCCTTACTTTAGATCATCCAGGCGATGAGTGGCTCCAAGCTCTTTACCTCCAGTATTTCCTTCCGGAAGCGTGTGATGTAACCACATGCTTTCATTTCCTCCCTTAAGTTGTATCTTTTCTCAGCTTCTGAACGTTGGTGAAGTGCGTCAAGAAGAGATTTCTGAACTCATAAAAGGATGATATAACTTCATCGGACATGCTGTTAAATCACCAGAGAGCGGATTCTTTCAAGGTGGTTAGAAAAAGTCGACACTTAATGGCGTCGTCGATATGCAACACTCCGACAGATGACTCAAAGAAAGTTAGGTGGTTGGCTGACTCACTATTTCTTTTATATATGATCAAAGTGAGGAACCTTGAGCTTCATTGGAGGTATGGTTTTTAAAATTCTTCAGGAGAATGTGCTACCTATAACCTGCCAAGTAAGCATTCTCATTTGTTCCATGTGATGGGGGACTGCCTACGTTGATGTGGTGCTGTCTGTCGGTTGAGAATCTTTGGGTCCCTCGGTTGGTCGGTCATCGGGCCAACTGTGGGGCGTTGACGAATGGTCGAGGGGAGGCTCTGGGGGTGAGTTCCCCTAGACTCTCCCTTCATGGGAGATGGTCAGGCATTTTTTAGGATTAGGGTTGCCCGAAGAGCCTCGAGTAGTGCTCAAACCTTTTCTTGTATGTCTCAACATACCATCTCTCTATTGAATTCCATAGATAAATGGCTCACTGTAGGGATTCTCCTTCGTAGTTGACTCCACTTCTCTTCTGAGGCATGTCCACATTTACCGCACCACATTTCATGATGTTAAAGGCAGAGTTGTCTCTTGTGAACAAGCCCCAAGAGTTAGAGTCAAGAGAAGGAGGAAGAGAGAGAGAGAGAGAGAGAGAGAGAGAGAGAGAGAGAGAGTAATCAGACGAATCCCAGTAGAGGAGCCGAGGAGAAGAGTCCCATTTTTCTTTTTGTGCATCCTATTTATAAATACATATTTGTACAATTATAGAAATGAGGGAATGATTATGAAAACCTCCCTTAATACGGTTAACTGTGCTAATTTTATACCAAATATGTATTACGACTTGAATTTGAATATTGCAGCAACCACTTGACCGACACACTTGAGTTCGGTCGACTAAGATGACTGATCGAGTGGTGATTCTGCCTATCAAAGTAAAATCCGGTCGGTCAATTAGTTGCGGTCAGATGCCCTTTTGAGGGATTTTGATTTTTCGGGACAGTAGGTATGGTCTGCAGATTGAAACCCTGGGCAAGGTGTGTCAGTTGAATTCGACGAGACTATCAGTCGTGGAAGGTTCGACTCAGGCCATGCTCTTTTGGTTGGATGTCTCGATTTTCCAACCATAATTCAGGACCGCTCGATTGCTTTGAGGTTCATGTCGATAATTTTAGTGCATATACAGATCAAATATGTTTTATATTTTTTATTTTTAAAAGTATATAAATCATAATAATACAAAACACATTTTATAAAAACAGAAAACAAAAAATAAAATAGAACTAAAATAAAATATAAAAATAAAAAAAAGAAAGTGAAGGCCTACCATTTCACTTTTTTATATTTGGTTGGATTTATCGTGGAATGATAAATCGTACCAAAACAGACGCTCTAGAAAATTAGAAAAAAAAAAGGTTAAACAGGAAAGGAAAATGGGGTGAGGCGCAGGCAAGGGCTTCTATCACGCTCCGGCAGGTTTTGCGCCGGTGATTGAAATACGTAAGAGGAAGAATATGCCGCCGAAGCAGGATAGCACCGAAGGCATTTTCTTCATTCTCATCTCCATCTTCTCCATTTCTCCCCATTTCACAGCTTCAGTACTATAGATAGTTTTTCAACCCTTCGCATACCTTACCATTTTTTTTACTGCTCCAGGCATTGTTCTCGGCTTTGTGAACGAGGTATCTTCAGCATTCTGATATTTTCACCTTTTTTCATTAAAAACGTGTTGATTGCTGCCATCTTTCGCATCTTTGTTTTGTTTAGGTGCTGTGGATATAAGTATGAATCGATTATTTTAGTTTTGCATGTATTTGTTGCCTGAGCGGGAGTTGTCGGGATCTTAAAATTTGTCTGTTATTCATCTGGAGTAGGGCTTTCCTCACATCAACTCTGTTGTAGATTATGAGTTCTGCGTTTGAGATTTCCGCTGAAGTATTTTACCAGAGGGTGTATATATAAAGAACAATCGAATCGAATGATTGTTTGTGATCGTCGACATATCACATAATGTATAATAAGGTTTGGTTTCTTGTAGATGAAAACCATGTTTTAGAGAATGGGGATGTTGTTTCACTCGGTTTGAATTTGAAATTGAAATCCTCACTCTTGAGGGGGTTTTGAGGTGGTTTTTGTTGTTTGAAATCGATGTTGCTGTCCAACTAGATTTTTTTAAATGATAGATTCAACAAATTCAATGATTTTTTAAAATATGTTTTTTTAACTTCAAATAGTTTAATGAACCCTTATTTTGGATGAGGGGATGTGCATATATGGATAATTTGACCAAGCCGATATGATTGTGGTATTTGTTGGCTTCCCATTCAGCTAAATTGGTGATGTAAGGGGCTGAACTATATTCCTGCTTAGGGTTTAGGGTTGGATGATATAAGATGAGGGCTTTCCATTCTCCTGGGTTGCTATAGTGAGATGACAAAGCAGCAATATAACAATTATTCTGATCTTTTGAACAATAATTATTGTTCAACTTTGGTGCATTAGAAGTGATGTTGCACATTCTTTGAGTGTCCTATAAAATTCACTCATTAAATGAAAATTTTCTAAGTCTATGCTTGTACATTCACTCACTAGATGACCTTTGCTTTTCATTGTATAAGCACTGGTGATTTCTTCTGGTCTAAGATTAAGTTAATTTGTTTAATTTCACTTGATATTTCAATTGGGACCAAACATTTCTTGCTGCAAATGCCAAGTTTTGATTCTTGGACTTAATTGCATGGAAAGAAGATGCTTGATGATTACACTACCATGGGCGTAATTGATTAATGTTTACTAGCAAATTGATTTTTATTTTGTTGTTACATTTTTTTATAAGAAAATATAATTGCATTATGCTGCTTTTTTCATTTACTTTATTTGCAACTGTCACAGTTTAATCTACTAGATTAATCTACTTTTCCATTTAAATAGTTTGTTTTATGCATTGAACCTTTATTTTTCTAAATAATGTGATTAAAACTTAATCACGATCTTTTGATATAGCAAATTAAATATTTTTGTTTTCATCAGACTTTGTGGCATCCCTTTCTGAGTTCTTCCAAAGAGTGAGTTCTTTTTTTTTTTCTATATTGCTCTATATAATATGTTTTTAAAGAATTAATTGCTCTAAAAAACCTACCCATTTCATTAACACTTGGGGCTTTGATAGAGACTTACAACATTTACAAATAAATCCTTGAACTTTTTCTATTTGCAAATAGAACCCTACATTAAATACCAATCTCAACACTTCCCCTCAAAATGGGCAAAAGATATCCACTAAGCCCATCTTGTCAAACAACCGATACAAATCTAATGAGCTATGTCTTTTGCTGAGGCAATCAACCACTTGCTCTCTAGTGGCTACATGACTTAGCTTCATTAGATCGTTATTTAGCTTTTCCTTGATGAAGAACCTGTCAATCTCCACATTTTTTGTTCTTTCATGTTGCACCGGGTTGTTGGCGATGCTGATTGCTGACTTGTTGTCGCACCACAACTTCATTTGAACTTCTTAGTCCACCTTGAGCTATACCAACAAGACTCTCAACCACATTATCTCAGTGACTTCTAAGGCCATGACCCTATACTCTGCCTCTGTTGTTGACCTCATTACTAGTTACTGTTTCTTGATTTTTAAAAAGACCAACTTGCCTCTTACAAACATGAAGCATCTAGATGCAGACATTCTATCATCTTTACAACTCGCCCAGTCAGAGTCACAATAGCCCTCAGTGCTTATGTGTCTATTCTTCCTGAAGATGAACCCTTTCTCTGATGCACTCTTCAGTTACCTGAGAATTTGATATACTGCATTCATGTGATCTTCCTTGGATCATGCATTTAGTGACTCACCACACTTACTGCAAATGATATGTCGGGACGCGTGTGACTAAGACAGATGAGACGACCTACCAACCTCTAGTCCCTCTCATAATCAAATAACTCTCCTGCCTCTGCGCTCAACTTCCCCTTCTAATTAATTGATAAAATTGCAAGTTTGCATCTCAGCATGTCTGTCTCTTTGAGTAAGTCTAGCACATACTTCCTTTGAGATAAAACAATGCTCTTTGCTCCACGAGCTAACTCAATTCCGAGGAAGTATCGAAGCTTTCACAGGTCCTTTACATCAAACTCTTTGCCCAAACTTACCTTCAGCCGAGCAATCTCTCCCTCACCTCTAGTGACAATCTTATCATTCACATACACAACAAGAATAGTAATGTGACCACCACGTCGTCGAAAGACTGTCGTGTGGTAAGCATTGATCTGTTGATAACTAATGTCTACCATTGCTTTCCTGTACCTATCAATCCAAGCTCGATGAGACCGTTTTAAATCATACGACGACTTTCTCAATCTACATACCTTACCCATTTTTTGGATCGTGTTGAAGCATGGAGGTATCTTCATGTACACCTTCTTTAGCAGTTCCCACAGGAAACACATTCTTCACATCCAGTTGATGTAAACTCCATCCACCATTCATAGCTAGAGAGACAAGTGTACTGACTGCGTCCATTTTTGTCACTGGTGCAAATATCTCATCATATTAAATGTCATATGTCTAGTTATACCCTTTTTCCATCAACCGTGCTTTATAGCAATAAATTTTTTCCTTCTGAGGTTTTCTTCACTATACAAACCCATTTGCATCTGACTATTTTTTTCCTTATTTGTTGCAACACGAGTTCCCATGTCCTGTTCTTATCGAGAGAATTAAGTTCCTCCAGCATTGCAACCTTCCACTTTGGATTATCTTTAGCTACCCGCCAATACTTGGGTATAAAGATAGTGTCCAAAGATGTAATGAATGCTTCATGTAAATGTGACATGTTATATGAGGCAAACTGAGCAATGTCACGTGAGAAGCCAAAATGATCAGGAGAATAGCGATCAAGAGGATGACCCGTACTGCTGCAAGAGGCCCTCCTTAAAGTTATGGGAATGTGAGGAGAAGAGAGAGGAATCATGTCACATGTGTAGTCGAATTCTGAGGTGGATGGTGAGGTGTCTCAGGAGTCGTGGTGGACCGGATCAAGAAACTTGACGCGACAGACATTATTCTCTCATTCTGCCATTTTCTATTTGTATACACCCTCGGCTCCCTTTGAGCTTGAGTCTCACCACATTCGGTCTCATTTTTCTCATTTTCTAATTCTTCCTCAGTCGATCTTTCTCACACAATGGGATAAGACGTCGTTCCCAGCTATACCAATCTTTCACCATCACTATTATCCCTCTCTCGCCTCATACCTCCAACGTTCGACGAGTCACCAAAGGGTGAGGTCACCTTAAAGGTGTAGTATGGTTCAAATTCTCTAAAAGTCATCCATACTCACAAAGTTTTTTCTCTATTGAGCTTCAACAAACATATTGTGTATTCATTGGGCTGACAAGTACTCCCTAAACGTCTTGTTGGTATATTTTATGTAGTTATCAGACCTCAATAACTTCACCACTACACCATAATGAGTTTGAACCATATGAGAGTTTTCAAAGCAAGCATGCACATCATATTTATTTCTTATCACATATAACCAAGTAATACGAGAAAAAACAATCAACGAAAGTCACAAAATGTCTGTAACAATTTATTGAAGTTGTTGAACAAAGTCCCCATACATATGGGTGCACCTAATCAAAAACACAAGAACTCCTATTACCAGAACTAACATAAGAGCTCCTAGTGTGCTTATCAAACTCACATGCATCACACAGGTTTATGTTTATTTTTCTTTTCATACAAAAACAAATACAAATGACTCAATAAACTAAATGAAGAGTGTCACATACACTTGTGCTGTAGCAACAACACATCCTCCACACTCCTTCTAGATTTTCCTACTCTGACACTTTCTACCATGGATGTTAAGACTTTGTCCATCCCCTTTCTATCCATGTACCAGAGTCCATTATATCACGTGCTAGTCCCATGTCTCCGACCACTCCCATTGTCTTGAAAGATCACATTAGGAATATCAAATAAAACATCATATTTTAGTTGGAGCATAATGAAATTAATGGATAAAAAGGTTCACTAGAAAGGAATAATCATGCAAAATATAGGATATAGCCATAAAATTGGTACACTTTTCTGCACTCTTACCAAACACAGGCTGTGTTGTACTATTAACGGTTTGAATGCTCTTTGGAACTGCTAGGTAAGTAAATGAAGATAACTTACTAGCAACTCCTGTCACAAATTGAGATGCACCAAAATCTGCAATCTATTCTGGTTATCTTGTGGTGGATATAAAGGTAAGAGAATGTGTATCACGAGTACCTCTGGCTGAATGAGCATAAGTAGCATTATCTCCTTTGGATGACAATAAGGCGGATACATCCTCAACACGTAACATGCCTCTCTGCTTCCTCTTTAACATCTTTATGAGCTTGTGATCCATATCGGTAAAGACCATCTCTGTCTCTCCTTATTCTTCACTACCATCAGATTCGCCCGGTGATCCCCTCTTCCACTTCTTTGGCCCCCAAGGTTATGCCACGACTTTTAGACTGTCCAAATTCACCCGTCTCTCTCTTCTTGAGTGACTTTAGCCATGCCTTGTTCATTTGTCCCACCTGTCCACATTTGTAGCACCTGCTGGTCTCCCTCTGGGCAAATGTCGTACCTGAGCTCGAGGTAGCCAAAGCTGATATACCTGGAAGTCTACTCTGTTAAAAGTGTAGCCTCATGCGACTCTCTTCCTGCAACATAGCAGCGATGGCCTCATCCGGTGAAGGAATTGTTGCATGGGCTAGGAGGACCAATCTTCTCTTATCAAAAGCCGAGTTTTTATAAGTTTGAAACTGCATAGTCCTCATCTGTGCAAAAATCTCTCCCTTCTTGCACCCAAGATCACTACAGCTTGACATAGGCAAGAAGTAATCAAGATCTTGTCATAACCACTCCAACCATATGGAGTACTCCTAAAACGATTCATCACCCTGTACCATTGCCTCTATGTCACGCTGAATCATAAAAATCCTCATGTTTTTCTTAGACCTAGCATAGGTCATCTTTAGCTTTGCCCAGATGCCATTCACCTTTCAATCGCTATCCACTGATGTAGCAATCAATGGAACCATCGAGGTTAGTAGCTAGGTTTAAATCAATTCAATTGCGGTCCTCCACTTATCCCCTTCAGCGCTGTCACTTTTTGGTTCGGTCCCTGTTAGGTATCCTTCTACTTTCTTCCATACTAGAGAAGCCTCAATTCGACCCGACCAACTTAGATAAGTGGCCGATCCATCGAGCTTCAAATCGGCAGAAAGGGATCTAGTTTCACCTGCTTCAGAGCATGTGTTGACTTAGCGGCTCCCGTCGAGACCCTGGCTCCATGTATTAACCCAATCAAGGCCTTCATAACTTCAGGATCTATCTTTCCCGAAAATTTCAATCTTTTATCTTATGTACTATCTCCAACTCTTGACATCTTCAAGCATATAAGCCTAGAACACATAGAACACACACGACCTTTTATCCAGAGCTGTTTGATATCGTCGAATCCTTCACTTGCTCCATCCTTTGCAAGCCTCATTGAATGCCCCCTTGCAGATCTGTGCTATCTACTTTGCCCTAAGCCGAAACTTCTGCTTCGTTTCCTTCCCGCCTTACGCGCGAGCTAGTTGCATCGCTCGTTCCTTCTAGAACTGTTCGAAATCGTCAAATCCTACGCCTGCTCCATCCTTTGCATGCCTCTTCGAACGCCCCCCCTTGCAGATCTGTGCTATTTGCTCTGCCCTAAGTCGAAACTTCTGCTTCGTTTTCTTCCTGCCTTACACATGGGCTAGTTGCACTGCTCGTTCCTTCTAAAGCTGTTCGAATGAATCCCACGCCTGCTCCATTCTTTGTAAGCCTCATCAAGCTTTATTTCCTTCTCGCTTTACGCGCGAGCCAGCTGCACTGCTCGTTCCTTTCTTCTTGCACCGAACCTCCCACCATCAACCCCGCACGCAAAATTGCAGGATCCTTGTGCCCAAAACCTCGCCACAGAGTTGCTACTTCCTTGCCACTCCACTGCTCATTTAGTTTCTGTTGCACGCTCCTTTCTTCTGCATCGCCTCACACAGTGTCGTTTCTAAATGCTGGAACTGGTAACCTGTAATCCACACATAGGGCACTGTAGCAATCGCTAGGGTTTGATCTCTGATATTATAAAGAATTAATTTCTCTGAAAAACCTACCCATTTTATTAATGGTTGGGCTTATATAGAGTCTTACAACATTTATAAATAAATCTCTAGACTTCTTTTATTTACAAATAGAACCTTACACTACATACAAATCTCAACAATTTTCATCAAATTTTATATTCTTCTCATCATCATCATCAACAATAATTCAACATTATTGTCCTGTCTTTTTGAGATTGGCTTCTTGAATCATTCATTTCCATTCATTCCTACTAATTTTTGTATGTGATGCTAAGCCTATTTCTCACAAACTTGCTTGAACAATTTTTGTTGACATTGTGTCTATTTACTCATTTTTTCTTTTTGATCTCTTTCCATTGATTTTATCTAATTGTCTAATGATACATTATATACCTGTCATTATACTAATCTAAATATCTAAGTATATTTTTAACTACTTTATCTTTAATAGATATTTGTTCAACATTTTTTTTAATATATTTATTTATCAATATTTACTATAAGCGTGGTGTTTTTTGTTTAATTTTTCTTTTTCTTTACTTATGTATTAGACTTTTTGAACTCTAGTAAATGGTCTTTAGGGGCACCATTTAGATGTCAAAATGATGTTGCTGAATGTTTGTTAGTCTTGTTGAGCGATGTCATCTTAGTGCGTGAGAGTTCGGCACTCAGTGCATGGGCACTTGGCAATGGGTGCCAACTACCAGATATCGGTGTTGACCGCTTGAAGCTTGGCATTGACTTTCTGGTGTTTTCCTTGGTTCTAGGCCCAACCAGAACTGTCGACCTAGCTTTGGTGGGTTTGGGAGGCACTTTTTCTGAGAAACACATGCAACCTATTTAAATCACCAGGAGTGAAAAAGAATATAAAATAAAAATATCGATGTACAAAGAAAATTATAGTCACATATTACATATTTCACTATTGCTAGGTTGAAGAGAATCAAAGCTCAAAATTTTCTTATGCAACATAAAAATGAGCCCCTCCTTTTCTAAAAGAAAAATGGGCAACATAAAAATACAATAGAATCACCGAAACACATATAATGAAATAACTTGCAATTGTTTGCTACTTTTGTGGAACCTTCGAGAGAAGGGCTCTTTGCCTTCTTTGAACCTCTATATGATGGCCTTATTGTAAGAGATCCACTATTAAATATGTGTAGTGCATTTTCTTTGTAGGATAAAAACTAGGTTTCACAACTCAACAATATCTCATATAGAGACTTAATCAATCATCACATTTCCTATAGTGACATTGATTCCTTATCCTTAGAGGAGTCAACGCAAAGTTGTGTGATCAAAATACTTTTTGTAAACATATTGTCTATATTAAGCTCATTAATACCCCACAATAAAATGAGTAGTTGAGAGAAAGAATAGACATCTCATTGAGTTATCCCGCAAAATTATGATGTCTTATTAAGTTCCAAAATATTTTTGGGGGAAATCAGTACTTATTGCAACATACTTTACCAACTGAATGTTTATCCAGGTACTTAACTTCAAAATATCTCTTCATGTTTTGATGGACACCTATCCTCACATCAGAGCATTTTCTTCTATCTTACATCTTAAAATCTTTAGGCGCGAACTTTTTATTCACGTCCATCCCTAAAGTCGCACAAAACTTGACCAAAGTTCTATCTAATATATTTTTTATGGGCATGCTGCCAACAAAAAGGGTATAAATGCCACTCGACTGTTACCATAAAATACTACAACTCCATGGATGCCACATTTTTTTAAAAAATTAATTAATCATAATACCCCAAATTTGATGTATGGGGAAGAGTGCAAATGAATACAAATTTTTGGATGCGCTTGATGACACTTACACTCCCTCACAATCTACTCAATCTAGCCCTCCTATCCTGATGGAGGATGTCCAATCAATTCAATCAACCCAACTTAAAGTCCAAAACCAAAAACTTCTGGTGTACACAATGATGAAAAATCTTGAGGAGGTGAAAGATAATTTGCAAGGAAATAAATGCTCAAACCAAAATCTGAGTCTGCTTTCACCTGAAATTTTGCCTGAGGAGTTTGGTACTCATGAGTTATCCCGTCATTTTCTGATTCTGGTGACAAAGGATAGCTGCATTAGTATCCAATTTCAGAATATGTAGTTTATGGGAAGCGATTCTTATCATACAAAGCTTTTGTTTCTAACATTGATAGTATTTAGATTTCGAAGTCCATTCAAGAAGCTTTGAGTAGGTGAGCTAGCTTATCAATTTCAGTTCAATAATGGGTGTTTTGCTGTCAAAAGTTATTATTTTTTTAAAATGCAAGGTCAAAAAAAGCTAACCTAGTTGTGGATGCTTTGAGTAAATGGGCTAGCTTACCAATTTCAGTTCAATCTAGTATTACTGTACTGGAAAGTAATTCAATTATGTATTCCCAACATTTCTCTCTGTCAACAACTAACTCAAGGCCTGCATGTTCGTGGTCTGGTAGCCCACGCATGGAGAGACAATTCTAGCACCTTTTCAATCCTAATTTTCTTATCCAAACTTTATCAAGATGTCTACTGGTTTGTTGAGAGGCGTTTGATTTGGCAAACATTCAAAGGAACGTCACAATACACAGGATTATATGCCCCTCATTCTTTCCTGGATTCCATTTGGGAGAATGGATAAGATGGTTGTTGAGTTCGGAAAAAAATTTACAGAATGTGAAGAACAAATTGACCTAGAATACCCAAATCTGTAAGCAACAAGCATGCCAACATCATAAATGAAATACATTTATTGTTTGTGATTTGGTTACAATTCACCTTCGTGAAGGAAGATTTCTAGCAGGAACATACTCTGAACTGCAGCCATGTAAAATTGGACCACTCTCCGTTGCTAAATGCCTCAATGACATCCCTTTCATTGTATCATTGCCAGCCCATTTGAACTTTTCACCTACTTCCAATGTTAATTGATCTCCATACATCACCTACCTAACTGTGAACAAACACTGCACCCAACTCAGATTGAGCTTCCTCTGAATTGAGAACTAATGTGGTTCTATATTTCTGTTCTCTACTAATTGTTAATCAAGCCCTAGTTACTATGAAACTAACTTTGCGTCTGCTTTTATATGGTGGGTAGGTTTTATTTGCCAATGAGATGGCCGCACATCATACTGTAGTCAAATATTTTTTTCTGCAAAAGAAATGTTTCCTTTCCACTTTTCTTTTTCCGCATGATACCGGTTTCAAAACCATTAAACTAGCTTTCATTTGGGATCTAATATTCATTTATAGTAAGCTTAATGCAAGGAAGTTATGTTCGGTACCAATACCTAAACCTTCATACATGCCCTTTTCTAACCTTAATGAAATAAACAAATCGGCTATTTTTCCATTTAGTCTAATATAATCCTAATGCTTGACTAATATTTCTCCAATTCAGATAAAGTTTGAGAATCCTTGATCTCAAGTTTGCTTAGTTCTTTTTGCTATGTATGGCGCTATCATCTTTATCATTTTCTGGATGTTTGAAAAAGAATTGCGTAGTTGTACCACTATTCTTTAACCTGCTAATAAATCAGTGTCGTAAATACTCTCATCTCAACAACACTTACTGTCTAAATGTTCTTGTGATTGGAAAAATGATCAAAAGATTTTAATTTGTGCTTCTGAATTGAATCTTTTTCAATTTTTTTCTTAGCCAGGAATTTTTGTCATCACTGGGCAACCTTGTTACAGATCCTGAAATATTTTTAGTTTCTTATCATTTGTTTTACGTATCAGTATTTTGATAAATTAACTAGTGCCTTAAATTTAGATGTTCACTGCATGCTTTGGACTAACACAATTTTTCTATTGTCAGCAAAATAGACCACTGAATTCCCAAAATGTTGCTGATGCGCTGCAAAAGTATAATCTCAAAAAATCTGCTATCCAGAAAGCTTTGGATACACTCGCCGACACTGGGCAGATTTCTTTTAAGGAGTATGGCAAACAGAAGATTTACCTTGCTCGGCAAGATCAGTTCAAGATACTCAGCAGTCAAGAGCTTGATCAGATGAAGAGGGAAAATAGCCAATTACAAGAGCAGATTAATTCCCAAAAGCAGGCTGTAAGCGAGATTGAGGCTGGTAAGCTAAAATGATGATAATTTTACTCTCTTAAAGGCACTGTTACAGTTTAAACGTGTTTTCTTTATTCAGAAATTCGAGTTCTGCAATCAAATTTGACATTGGAGGAAATACGGTCAAAGCAGTCAAAACTACAAACAGAGGCAACCAAAATCACATTTTTCTTAACAATTCCTCTTAATAATCTGTCTTTGAAGGAGCCTAAAACATATTTACTTCAGGTTAATGAAATGGAGGCAAAGCTGGAGAAATTGCGGAATGGGGTCATTTTAGTGAAACCAGAAGAGAAAAAATTGATTGAACAGACATTCAGTGAAAAAATGAACCATTGGAGGAAGCGGAAGAGGATTTTCAAAGATTTGTGGGATGCCATAACAGAGAATTCACCAAAGGATGCCAAAGAATTCAAGGTGTTTTACCTGAGCCATCACCCTTCTCATTTCCTTAGATTTTTTTAACACTCCATCACTGATGACAGGAGGAGCTTGGCCTCGAATATGATGAAGATGTTGGAGTTAGCCTGCAATCCTATAGTGAACTGCTGAATACCAATAAGAAAAGAAGAACAGCACAATGATTTATTCCACTATACTCTTTCTTACGTTTGGATTCAGTTTTGTAAAGGGATGTTTAAGCTAATTCGAATGCATGTATTTTTCCAAACAGTAATAGATAGAAATGTAATACTTTTGTGGACTATTTAGTCACTACTTACTGTTATACTACTTGTTTAATCTTAAAAGATACAACTCGTAACTATGGATAAAGTTTGCTTCTGCATTGGATTTGCTTGGATGCTCTGTATATTCTTCTGCAGTATTTCATCTCGGGGATCCCTTACCCATAGTAGGAAAGTGAGCTGCCAAGTTATTTCTTGACTCCTAACGGACACCAAGAATTTTAACTCCCAGCTCCGAATCTGTCTCCATCAAAGTAGATTCTTGCCTGGGTCTCATGAGCTGTTAATTCTCTGAAACTCCACACTCTGCTCTCTGGTAAAACGTCTTCTCCCGTCTTCTCCAAATCCATTTCAGGAAATCTCACTTTGCTTTTGTAGAAGCCATTATCAATGGAACTGGACCTTGAAGCTAAAGGTGAGTAATCTCCTGATCTGTTCGGATTCAACCCTTGCTCCTGTAATCTCCATTTTGAAGCCTGAATATGTTGCTTCTCTTGCACGGTATTTCCCACCAAGTGTTTGATGTGGTCCTCAGGCTTCATTCTCATACAAGGGCTCTCATTGCAGGAGCATCTTTTCCCAGCTTCAGACTGGAATAGCTTGACAGCAGCCTTCGCCGCGACTGCAGCATACGAGGCTGACTCAAATGCAGCCTGAGCGGCACTCACTACATCTTCGTACTCATCTTGAGCCCTCACCTTCACATTATCATCCCAACAACCAGCAGAATCGAGGTGCGGTGTTGCCATCTCTTTTACTTGGTTTTCAGTCCACTGGCTAGCAGACTCATCTACCTGCATGTTTGTATCACATATTTTTCATGATTTGATTCTACATTTGAGTTGATAAACTTCTGCATTGTACCTAACCTTTGAAAGCTCTGAGAAATGGCTGTTGATGAGTTCCAGCTTGACTCCTTTCTCCATAGCAATCTCTTTCATCACATTAACCCTGCTTTCCAAGCTCGGTGATCGTAAGGAGAATTTCTGCACCATCTGTGGGGAAGATGAGCAACCAACTAATTAAAGCAATTTTTTTATCGCATAATTACACAAGTTAGCATCAGGTTATGCATATTGACATTATAAAGCTAAATTTTAATTCTCATTATCACCTAAAATGACCGGTCAACATAAAAATTCACGATCTTTCGGTTTCACTCATATAATTGTTGAATTATGCTTTGTCTGTGAATCACACATTGAAGGTTGAAGCGTAAGAAAGAAGAGAGATGAAGAGAGAAATGCACAATAATGTACAATAAAAACGTCATGTCTATATGAAAATGATTCCCTATTTATAGAAAAAAAGGGTACAATGTGTGAAGTTACATGTTTGCCCTTGCTTTAATAGGGGATATTTTAGATATTTTATATGTATGATTTTATAGCTTTGTCGATTGAGCTCGATGTGCCTTGGATTGGTAAGTCCTGCTCGGTCGGCTATGTTGAGTTGAGGTTACTAGTCAACCTTCAATCGATTTTGGGTCGGCAAGGCTGGCGCGATTGACTAGGCTGTGCTATCGGCTGATCTAGTATGATTGTCGACCTTCGATTCTTGCTGGGGGGCTCCTTGTCTATAGAGTTTGGGCAAAGAGTGTATCACCTTAACTCGATAGCCGATAGGTGGCCCACTCCCCAACGTGGAGAGCTGGAGAAATGACAGACTTCTTATGACATGGTTATTTCTTGATCTTTGATAAGGAGCAGCTGGGGTGTCCGCGGGATGATTGATGATACCGAGGAGCTGAGTCTTTCCTCGGAACTAATATATTGAAAGGACGATTATCTGCTGCGATATGCCTTTCCAATGATGGTTGTCTTGCTTGCCTGTCTGTTCTTTCTTGGTTTGATGGGTTTCGGCTCAAACCATTTGGACACATTTAGTTTTATTGGCTTAGACTCAGATGACTGTGTCCCGTTGGCTTTGGCCTTGGCTTTGGTTCAGGTTGCTATATCCGGTTGGACAAGCGGGTCTGCTGATCTTTTATTGGTGGGCCCTTCTAAGTTGTACTTTTTTGCCATTTGATCCGTTAGATCTTTTCAAGATTCATTGTGGTGCATTCCCGTTGTACACCATTATAAACATTATACATCAATGGCCTAATAATTTTTCATGCATGTATGTTGTTTGGAAAATGATTTATTAGCTTGTTGGCTATTAATGTTTTTGTATACGTTGGCTGTCTATTAATGGTACTTTTGTAATGTTTTTTACACTCACTCGAAAGTATATATTTTCAATATTTTCATGTTTAAAATAGTTATATGTATTATAATTTTAAGAAAATTTAAATACATGCCTTGCAATTCCTATCACCTAAAAGTAGATGTTTGCACTTAGAGCACCTTAGTGTCGTAAATTTATGCATATAAATGTGTATTTTAAATTTTAACAAGATAATAATAGGGATATTTTGATGTGATGTTAAAATGATTTTGAGTGATATGCATCTACATTTCATTTTTTTAGGGCCGGTGAACTTCGAGCATAAGACAATTTGGCGAGCTAAGAAATGTCCGATTACCGGGCCATCACCACTTCTATTATAACATGTACTATTGGTTCATTGACTTACTAACATTGTCGAGAAAAAAAGTTCTCTCAATGTATTCCTACTTTCCCGAAGAGTCGAAACTCCCTTAGAAAATAATGTGCTTTTTTGTAGGATTTAATCTTCATAATTTTGAAGTGTCATAATCTTAACGGCATGAATATATAAATGGGAATGTTGATCATCAAAATATGAAATTAAAATGATTAGTAAAGTTCGTTAATAAGAAAGTTTATAACATTTGATCTATGTTCTAGCAATAATATGAACATCACCTTTTTTTCTTTTTAAGTATACTCTCCTTATGCTTAAAGAGAAATACTCTTTTCACCAATAAATTTATGTTATTTCTAACATAATATTTTTTTAGCAGAATATTCGTATTATATATCATAAAAATATGTTGAATGAAACATAATGTGTTTAAATTTTGTTAAATTTGTGAACAAAAAAGTCCTTAAATTAGCACAGCAATAATAATGCACTGAAAAGTGGCGTTGAAATATGCCAGGATTCATATACAAGACATGTTTGCCAAAATAATTTGGGGCATTTAAAATTTTAAATACAACTCACAGAATTCTTGTTTACATTCATATCACTCAAATCATTAACATCAGCTCTCACTAATTTCTCCAAAAATGAAATACGATTTTTTTTTTTTAATGCAGAGTTTTATCTCATCAAGTTATTATAAATGTAAATATATAATTTTGGGTGTTAGTTATGTAAATATAAAACATTTGTATGCTGTGTATATAAATTTTCCAAATAATTTTCATTTCATTTCCGTACTGTATATTTTAATATGATTATATAAAATATGAAAAGCAATATTCCCCGTAATGAAAATTCATATGCACCTTTGCGTTGACTCCACAGTTGCTGCGCAGCTCTACAGCGGCCACTGTAAAATCTTTGCCGAACAGCGACGAGAGGATTTTACGAACCTCTTGCAGCTCCGGCAGGTCACCGCACCGCGAAGCGGCAAAGCAGAGAGCCGCCGCAGCCTCCTTTAGCTCCTCAGGGCACTCCCTGCACTCCCCCAAACATTGCATCTCATTACTGATAATTCTAGAGAGATCAAAGAGATGAATTTACGCACGTACTTGTGCTGCTTCAGCAGGAAAGCGTGGCCGCTGAGGGAATGGCAGTAGCTCTCCACCATAGCGAAGCCATCAGCCATGTTCTGCTCCTTGATCAAAAGCTCCGCCTGCATTCGAAATCCACAAAAAACAGGTGATTATAATATAAAGCAGCAAGGGATCGCGTGTCTGTAAAATTGGCGTACGCGAATGAGAGCACGGTCTTGCTGGTTAAGAAGGAGGAGCTGGATTATGTCGGAGCGAGCATGGGAGCAGCGGGCGTTGCGCTGGTTGCGGAGGACGGAGAGGCGGCAGACGGTTAGGCTGAGGAGACTCTTCAGTTTCCAGATTTGCCGCGATTTCTTTCTCTTGAAAAGAGAATTGAACAGGTACCTTCTCAATCCCATGCTCTTGTTTTTCTTCTGCCTGGTTATTTTCTTCTTATTGATCTTGATTTTTATATTCTCCCCATTTTGTGCTAAAAATTTTAGTTGTGGGATGTGTAAATATATGAGAATTGTGTGTTATGTATGTAAATGCCACTAGGCAACAAGAAATCATATTTATTATTATTAGGTAAGTTTGCACACATAGTGCACAATTTTTATATATTTACATATCTGACAGCTAAAGTTTGATATTTAGGCTTATAACATTTTGGTAGTATAAATCTATATATCTATATATGAAAAGATATATTTGACTTTTAAGCAGTTAGTAGTAATTGTATTTTTAATGCGATGTTACAGATTTGAGGGGTATGTTGTAAATATATGAGAATTGTATGGTATGTATGTTAATTTCTTTTATTATTAGTTTTGTTAGCTGAGTTTATTCTGAAATATAATTGTTAAAGAAATGATATATGCATTGATAAGGTTAGCAGACTCAATTAGAACGAACTCTACACAACTCACTAATTTAGAAGAATGATGTCATTGGACGCTTCATCTCGTAGTTATATTATCAGATATCTCATCCTTCATTTGAAATTTGAAACTTGACATGATTTTTGTAAATCCTTTGATGGCGATAAATTTACTCGATTTATTTAATTTACAGCAATCATAATCTTAGTTTTCCTTTTGAGTGGTCTTTTTTTTTAATCATTAGACATTTAAACTTATAAATAACAAGATATTTGTCATATTTAGGCATCATTCTGGGCTTTCTGACAATAATTTAGTCTGATTAATTTCAAAAAGAAAATTTTTGTGACCTTCCAGTGTGCTCTTATCATCGGACAACCTTCTAATCCTCAATCTGAAAACTTCTCTCTTACTTTATTTCTCTGTTTATATTCTTGGTATTTGTTTATTCTTTTAGTTTTTTTTATATGATCTGCTGATTTATTTAAAGTCAACGGATATTGTTATTGTTATTATTATTGTAATTTAAGAAAAAATAAGAGTTGAAACGACAATTTAAACTAAGCGAAATTATTCATTACTACACTCTTGTTTTACTCGCATTCTTCAATCAGTCAAAAAGGGCCCCATCGCATGACCCTAAAAGCATAAAGACTCACTTTGTGGGTCGGAAATCAACATATTTTTTTTAGGATGAGTAAAATGTTGTATTTATGATTTTTACTTGGCGGGTATATTATAATTGATATACTTTTTTTTGGTCATTTATTGTATGGCCCAATTCTCCTCTATGTAAAGAATATAAGGCTCATGTGAGAGTTATTCTATGGAGAAGTGTTGAGTTGTAACCTCAAGCCGTTTTTGTTTCTCCCCATCCAATGCTAGAATCCCTCTCTTTGTGGACTCAAGCCAATCACCAAACCACTTAAATATTTTATATTTGAATGTTGTTGTGTGAATCTGTACGGTTCCATATTATTTTTGCATAACATAAAATCATTAAATATTTAATTATCTTTAAATATTTGATAAAAAATATATATGGAATGAGCAGAGGATAAAATTACTAGGTTACATAAACTTCAATAAAAACAATATATAACAATTAAAATTTCAGGAACAATTGTCCAATTTCTGACCACAAAAGTTCCAAAAAAAAAAAAAAACGATATCTTCACCAAGTAATGACTTCCATTAGCAGGAATTGGTTACCAAAAAAAAAGTACTATCAGTTTCACATTTTCAAAGCTGTTCAACCGATTATTATTTCTAAACTATGCCTCAGTCTTCAGCGCAACACCCATCACGTCCGCTAAATTTCTCCGGGTTTGGTTGTCATATCGTAATGAGAGGAGAAGAACCGCACAGGACAAATTAAACTTTTTTTCCAGAGTCCACCTGCCTGCCCCTGTATTCAGAAATAAAATTATTACGAGCTGTTAGCTGCCCGTTTGTACAATGGTGGTTAATCACCGGCTGTCACGTCCTCTGTTGATGACATATATGACAACATGATTATTATGAGCTATTAGCAGCCCGTTTGTGCTATGATGGTTAATCACGGACTGTCACGTCCTCTGTTGATGGCGTATAAGCCAACATGACTATCGGTGGTTGTCTATCCGGACGTGCGGTGTTTGGACATAATATTTTCACTTGAATGAAGTCACGTGTCATGGATCGCGGCAGTGCATCCATAACATAGATAATTTCCCCTACATGCGGGAAACTTTCTTCACAATGTGTCTTTCTAGAATATTAAAAGCCAACTTTCCCATACTTTATTCTATATATTCTTCATTCTTCCATTTTTTCTTCTTATATTATTTTTATGAAGACATTTCTACATGTCATTTAGTTTTATGTATTTATGTATCAAACTTCATTATATATTTTACATTCTAAAATTAAAATATTGATGTTTTTTATGTGATATGAAAGCTTTGAATAACATAAATATAAAATGTAAAGGCATTGAATATGTAAATACACAGGGATTAAGTGGGATGCATGTAAATGCCTCCTATTTTTTATTACCCTAGTAATAACTCTTATTTCTCTGAATAAAATCTTATTATAATATTTGCTATGCTTATTTTGATATCAATAAGCCCGTTCAGCTACATAGTTCTCTCCTTTTTTTATTTCAGCATGAGGCCTTGCTAGGGCTGTCAAAGAAAGTTCACGTTTCACTAGTTTTTTGCTCGCTAAATATGTCATATTAGTTCCATTCGTTAATCAAGTGATTCGAGGATGAATAATATTGTGTAGGATTGTTAAACTCGTCGAACACAAACAGCTTATTTTAACTCAATTTTAAAAAGTAAATAAATAATATTTTATATTAAATTTTCATAATATTATTAAAAAATGTCAAATAATACTATTTATTAAACCATTCGAGTTAATTTTAGACTAAACACGAACTAAAATGAACGAAGGAATTCAAATCGAGTCAAATAGAACGCTATTCACTTTGAGCACGACATAATTTCCAAAAAAAAAGAAAATCAAATGAATTGAATACAAACAAACACTTGAAAGTCCCAAGTTTTATACACCCTTAATTGGGTAAAGCTAATTCAACATAATTAATGCAAAAAAAAAAAAATAAAACGAATTATTTATTTTTCATAACGTATATGTTAACCTGGTACTGAAGCTCTGGATAAGTTAAATATTACTCTTTAGAACTATGAAAAGACTCGGTGCTAATTGCAGCGAGCCAAATGGACATATTACCTTTTTTTTTTCTTAAAATTAATATTTTTACCGCTCATCAAATAAATTATGAAAAAATACATATAGTTGCAAGCGAATAATACATTGAAATACGGAATTATTTTTGTCAATACAACATAGCTCGTGTCATTTTTTTGTCGGAATTATATATATATATATATATATATATATATATATATATATATATATATATATATATATATATATATATATATATATATATATAAAATTAATATGCATTGCATTCATGCAAAAATAAATTGGCCGGGTCAACAATTGAGAATTTATTTTACATTCCGAATAAATAATTTATCCCATTTTTCTTCTAAAATAATTTTCCATTTGTCTGAAGAATTCGTTATGTGGGATACGATTAGTCTATTGGAAGGCTACATATAATTATTATGAACAATATTATATATAATTTCTTAAGTAGATTTATATTTATCTATCTAATATTATTCATTCAACATATTTGCATAAATCTAATGACGGCACAATATTCCATTAGCATGCAGGGTGACATGAGAAAAAAAATATTACATCAGAAGTCATGATGTAGAAATGCATCAAGATTTCAATGAAATTGTACCATGTGTCTAAAAGAGGCAGACCATAGATTAAAGTATAATTTTTTTTTTTAATTTTGTGAGTCCGTCGTGCGACGTGACACAATTTTATTGGAGTTCTGGTACATTTCTGCATGAGAACTGTTGATGTAATATTTTCTCCCGACACGACATGTTAAGATTTTTTTTTCTTAAACAAATTTTGAGTGAATTTAATAAAAAACACACAGCATATCTCTAAAAATAAAAATGATACGATCAACATTATTAGTAAACTTATTAACTTACCTTATTATCTAATATAGAAATAAACCAATATAACATCCCATAACAAAATTCAATATTTAGACTTATAACCTTTTACTTGTACAAACTTACATATGAAAATATATATTTCACTTTTTAACAATTAATAATAGTGACGTATTTGATGCAACATTAATAAATTGAGTTGCAAGCATGTAAATATAAAAGATTAGGTAAATTTGCAAATACATAACAGTTGTACGGTATGTATGTAAATGCCTCTAAAGACAAACCTATAGTACGATGGATTATTGTTGAAATGTGTGGTCGCAAACACACCCAATTGCTGGTGTTTAAGTTGGCAGTTTTTATGATCTATACTGAGCCTAGAAATCAAATTAGAGATCAACAATTAATTGCTCAACATTTGGAAAACGTAACAACTACTCTATTTATAGATTAGAAATAAAACTACTATGCCAAAATAAGTGGAACTAACAAAGCAATGAAAAAATAGTTATGTCCTTCTATTTCAACAAGGTTACAAAAACCAATTTTAACAAATCTTAGTATATAAGAAATCACAACTCATTATCATTATCACCACCACCATTATTTCAGAAACACTTATGTTAATTGCATGATCTCCTTGACCACTTGTAATATTGAATATCTATAAAATTTTATGAGGTAGATAGGTATCAACTTCTCTTCTTAGAATGACTCTCAAAATTATAAATGAAACCCTCGATCAACCTACATGTTGTGCATTAAGGCCAAACTTATGCTAAGTAGCACCCTCTATGCCAAATTTTTCTCAATAATAATCGCAATCTCATACTTTGATTTTCGTTTTTTTATCCTTTTAGCAAAATATCCTTTAAAAAACTTTTATTCATCGATTAGTTTATAAGACTAACTTTAATCTTAGCAATTGTTAAAAAAACTCATTGTCACATTTGATAAACTATTAAGAAAATGAAATTTAATGCTTTGAATTACATAAATTAAAATCATTATAGTTAGGTCATAATTATTTAACCATAATTTTTTTAATAAAAGGATAATTTTGCCTCTATCTAATATGAAAAATATGGTGGTCTATGGAAAAAACTCTGCTAGTAAAGACGAGAGAAGGCAAAAGAAATGGTTCACAATTGGAGAGCAGAGAGAAGATGGATCGAATGTTAATGAATAAAAAAAAAGTGGGTTAAGAATGTTGAGAGTTGTGTAATAAAAGAGTTTTATCGGGTTTACTTGTAAAATATTGTAACCCCTATTTAAACACATTTGTTGAATGAAATGGAGAATTTTGGCTTAGTCACTTTCAATTTGGTATTACAACCAACAATAACTGCCCGCATTGTTCGCATCCTGCCGCTCCTTATCGGCATCGATCACCGCTCTCGTTCTTCAGGACCCGCCACTCGTGCTTCTACCCTCGACGTCCAGTGCAGGAGACAAACTTGCGTCTCGTACGGGAGACGCGTTACGCGTCCAACGTGCAGGAGACACGTCCTACGTCCAGTGCCAACCAATGCCTTCCAGGTCGTGACCATCCCAGCTACCGTCGTCGTGTGTCTTGGGTCGTTGCTACCGTTTGTCCAAGTCACTGCCACAACTTCCTTTCTAGGCCGCCGCCGCTACACCTGCTACAGTCTGGCTGTCACACAAAGATGATCCCGATCTTGATGATGAGATAGATCAAAATTGGGTCTAAAGGAGGAATGGAATTGTTCATGGTTTGTATGACCTAGAAGAGAGTCCAGGTGATCGAAGATGGCAAGAGATGAAGATAGTGAGGGGAGTAAAGGATTGGATATTTAAGGAACGATTGATCCTAAGGTTCTGAGGGTAATTGTAGGGCTCTTAAAATAAGTCAGTGCCTTGACACTAACCATGAATTCAACACAAGCTTTGATGGAAGTGAAGCTAGGTCTCCCTCCCGTGGATCTGAAGCTTGATACACCGACCACTTTTTGGAGTTGGTCACGTCAGATTGAGGCAGCTTTAGTAGGGAAGAGACTAGAGAGATATTTGACCGAGGATGAACGACAAAGTGATAGTGCTGAGAGGGATAAGTGGAGGATCACTCACGCCTTAGTCTATACCTAGCTACTCAACTTAATGGTTCCATCAACCGCATCCTCAGTCAATGGCATTCAAAAAGTGAGAGGCATTTGGACAAAGTTGAAGAAGATTTATGCTGGTGCTGAGAATCATGTGAGGTTATTCTAGACTCAACACGAGATAGAAGCTGTAAAATGTGTATTCGTGGGTTATTCAGCTACTCAGAAGGATTATGTTTGTTGGAGCCTAATTGAGAATGAAATTTTTGTGATTATGGATGTGTTATTCAGAGAGTTTGAACTATACTATACTTTGGATGTAAATTTACCCTTCGGTGACTCAACAAACACAAGAGATATGAGACAAGAGAAAGTGAGTAGTAGTGGTGCAAGTGGGAGCAATTCCATGTCCTGTGATGTGCGATGAATCTTTTAAGGAGACAAAAATCGAGGAGATTAACCTCAGTGGTAGAAGGATCCATGGTACATGTGAGCTGAGGGTGTATATATGGATGAAGAAGCAAACTGAGGGAACAAAGTTTGTAATGTCAACAATTTCCTTTTCCCGGTCTTCCTCAACTCTTGAGACACCTGCATCATCCACCTTTGATTTAAAGAATCTAGGTGATATTATTCCTCATCCATCCACTCCTACCACCTCAACATTAAGGAGAACCTCCCGCAGTAATGTGAGACATTCTCCTGATCTATTTGGATGGGAACTAGACATTGGGAACTTTATTTTTAATTTGTAACATCTCACCTTTTCATGGAGCATTCATTGCATCATTGCACTATGTCGCTATACCCAAGTGTTGGCAGGTTGCTAAAAAGGATCTCAAGTGGAAAACGATGATGCATGAAGAGCTTAAAGCTCTTGATAAAAATTGAACATGGGAGATTGTACGCCTACCAACAGGGAAGAATACCAGCAGGGAAGAAGGCAGTTGGATGCAATTGGATCTTCATAGTAAAGCAAACTCCAAAAGGGAAAGCGGATGCACAAATCATGACTAGTGGTAGAAGGGTACAATCATACATACGACATTGATTACGATGAAACTTTTGCACCAGTAATAAAGATGAGCACACTAAGGACATAGACTTCTATGACTGTGAATTATGGATGGAGATTCTATCATCTAGAGGTGAAGTATGCTTTTCTTTATGAAGAGCTACTGGAGGAGGTATATATTGAGATACCGTCAGAATTGAGTACATCCCAGACAATGGGCAAGGTGTGTAGGCTTAGTAAGTCAATGTGTGGCTTAAAACAATCTTCTTGAGCCTGTTTTGAAAAGTTTAGAATGTCGATGGTTGGCATGTGATATTTTTAGATCAATGCAGATCACCCAGTGTCTTTTGAAAACATGAGGGTCACACTATCATACTTGTTGTGTATTTAGATGACATAATTATCACTGGTGATGATGAGGTAAAGTTTGCTCAATTGAAGGGAAGATTGGGAAAGTAATTTGAAGTAAGTGATCTAGGACAACTCAGATACTTTTTTGGGATTGAAGTTGTCCATGGACTTGAGAGGATGGTCCTATCCTAGAGAAAATATGTATTGGATTTTCTTAGGAAGACATGTATGCAAGGGCACAAGTCTGCAGTCTCTCCAATTGATTAGAAGGTCAAGCTCAATATAGAGGTAAGTGAATCAGTTGATCAAGAGAGGTACCAGAGGTTGGTAGGCCACTTAATCAATCGATGTCACACTCAACTCGATATTTCATTTACAGTAAGCATGGTGAGTTGTTATATACATGATCCAAGGAATAGTCATATGGATGCAGTGTATCAGATTCTGAGGAATCTAAAGAGTGCACCAGATAAATGATTGATATTCAGTAAGAATGAACGTGCTTCCCTTTTCTATATTCTAACAATTATTCTGAGAGTATGTTGACTTATTCGAGGAACCCAAATCAATACACGTCAAGCCACTAAGGAGAGCACCAAATCGTCCTGATTCTAAGAACTACTCAAGTAAGCATATGACCTTATAGATAATCCAATTACAAAAAAATCAACCATTTATTGAGTAGTCCATAAAATGCTACAATCTCATCATTAATTCTCTTTTTCAAGAAGAAGGATGAGAAATGAAGTTATTGTGTCGATTCTAGTCTTTATTCAAGCCATTTTACTAAAAAATTTCTCATTCCAACAATTGATGAAATGCTAGATGAATTATAAGACTCTTCTTTCTAATCTAAACTTGTATTTTAGTTTGGTTGCAATCAAGTTCACATGGGAAAAGAGGATATGCATAACACTGCACTCTGGACTCACGAGGGCTACTACGAACTTATTATGATGCCTAATAGGTTTATGAATGCTGCAACCACTTTTCAAAACCTTTTGAATAGTATTCGTAAATAATATTTACACCAAGTTGTTATAGTTTTTTTTTTGCAACTTTCTTGTTCGTAGAACTTAGAATTAAGTGCACCTTGAACAGATGCAGATAATATTCAACATCCTCCATTCTAACAAATTACATCTTTAATGGCATTCACTGAGGTCACATTTAAGTGGCATCGATACTTGTTGGTAAGGCTGAAAGGTCATTTTCGAATAACTTGTGTTTGCCTCGCTAAGTAACTAGTGGTAGATTAATTTGTTAAGAAAACTTATGAAAAACAAACAAATTTTTTAAGCTCGATTTATAAATAGTCAAACACAAACAAAGACTTTTTTGTTCGTCTTTGGCTCGTGCTCGAATTAACTAAATAATAAATAAATAATAATATTATAATAACTATATATTAATTTTTCTATAATATATTTAAAAATATTATATTTTATTATTTTTTATATAAGTTTAGTTAACATTGTAAATTAAAAAATAAATATTTTGTTTTGGATATGTAAGTACATAAGAATGTATCTAAATGATAGGAAAAAAATTGTTCTATAAAAGACGAACATGAAAACTTAAACTACTACAGCCTTATTGCATGCTGTCCACCCCTGCCGTCGCACCTTCCCGGTCCCACTCACCGTCCCCTCCTGCCTGCATCCACCTCACAATAAAATGAATTTATAGATACATAAAAGATGTGTGCTATTAATGTAAATGCCCAAAGAATCAGTGTCTCCCGCTTGCCTCGACCTCGGGGTCCGCATTCCCTCCCTTCCTCCCCTTAATTTCACGTCTGAAATTTTCAAAGTGCACCTAATTTAGGATATGTTTGGGGCAATTGTAGTTTATTTACAATCTGCTGACAAGCAGTTAATCCAGTTAAACTGTTGATAATCAGCTAATCCAGATAAGCTGGTTGACTGTTTGATTTGTACTGTTGGAAAACAGCTGATTTCCAGCTGATTGTGGATAAATGATCATTCTGTCTCTGTACAGTTATGTTATTTGCAACAGGATTATCATATCAATATATTTGATATTTGAGAAGTGAAAAGCCAGTTCCAAACACATGTAATCCCAACAAGAAATAATAAATTGAGGCAATCACACCAAAACCTTCCCCGTCCATGCATTGGTAGGAGTCTCGTACACTGGGTTATTACTTACTAATCAACAAACAAATATTTGAGCTTTTCAAATACGTAATAAACATAGTTATTATATGCCATAATATATGGGCTTGATCAAAGGTTATTATAAAAAAAAAAGGGTATGGCTTAGAAAATTTATGCGTGATAACTCTGCACTAAAAAAGTATAAATACATATAGCTTTATGTAACAATCTGCATTGGACCAAAAGGTTTCTTCCAATCTAACGGGATCCAAATATATAAACAAATAAGTAATCATTCCATCACTTTTTTTGGAAATAGCTGATGTAATATAAAATGCAACAAAGTTAACAGCCACTTAATCTGGTAATTGAATGGAGAACAATTCCTAAAAATTATAAGTAACAATGCTTCCTTCATAATCAACTAATCGAATTCCGCCAAAATACCACTTTAGAGAAAAACCTGTCCCAAACGGACTCTTAGGGTCTATAAATAATCAATCCAATTTGTCATGCAGGCTTTCAATGCTTGTGCTTGATTCAGTGTTTGGGTCATGCACGTGTGACTATAGAAAAACTAAAATTTGAAAAACTAAGTTTGAATGGAGTCAAACATAAACTTAATTCAAACAAATGAGTTTGAATCGAGCCAAACACAAATAGACCTTTCACGAGCCATTTTGAACACGAGGCGAACACGAACAAAAAAAATTTGAAAGAGTCGAACTTGAGCAAGTCGAACATGAACAAGCATGAGGCTTGCTCAAGTTCAGCTCGTTCACACTCCTACTTATTGGTCTCCCAGTTTATTATATGAGTTGAAAAGAAAATCATCAATGTTTTGTTAACACAAATCATTCAGACTACGAATCAACGTAACATTTTCTACTCAAAACATTGGGGTATGATTTTTCAATTGAATATAAGCCACACAAATCCTATAAGGCCGCTAACACTTAGCCTCAAATGCATAAAAAGTCTACAAATAGAGAGTCCATCTTGTTGACCATGTTAATTACAACTCTTTTCTCTTCTATAATAATCCTCCTCCATGAAGAAACATCTCACTAACTTGAACTTGTTCAACTTAGAAGCCAAATGGAAGAGCATTTGGAGAATTACAATGAATGTATTACATCAGATGGGCGAATAAAAGAACTAACAGGATTGTTGTAGCTTCAAACTCTACACTAAAGAAACTTTGTTAGAGTTACATCATATTAGAGTTAGCATGGGTCACGGTGGGATTCATTTCTTTTGGCCACGATAACTATGGACCAATGAATCTCATTTACCTCATTATTTAGCTTCTATTACCGAAATGCACGTTGAAAATTATGATAGTTGTTGTTTGCCTAATCAAATATACTCATTTAGATGTCACAAAGCTCCTACTAATCACTTATGTTGTTGATGACATATTAATCTCTAAAATTTGTTGCCATCATGGAATTCCAAAGATGATTATATCATTTAGTGACAATATTGTTGATCTCACTTTTGATCACATAGAACTTGCACTAACATCACTCTTTAGTTTGGCGCAACAAAATTGGTCAAAAAGGAACTTGCTCATTTCCTTGGCTTGGTGTGGTCATGCCAGGCCTGAGTGTGAACACGCCTGAAACTATCATGCCAGGCCTGAGCATGACCACACCCAAAACTTCATCGGCGTAGTCTTGCCTAGCCTAGCGTGACCACGCCCGGCCTAGGCGTGACCACACCGTGAAGTTCATCAGCGTGGTCATGCTGGCCCTAAGTGTGACCACGCTTACACAAACATGGCAGCGATCCGCGACCTTCATCAATGGATCAGGACAAGAACTATCACACAATTTTGCCGACAACGATCTGTGACTCACTAACCGTCAGATTAATCTTCACTGTCGGTGCGCCACTCAATCAGACGACTCCTGAGGGCTCCACCACCATCTTCCAAGCCTATAAATAGGTAACTTACTGAAGGAAAAAAAAGAGTCAAACTCTCTGAAACTTACTTCAAGCAGAGGAAGAAGAAGAAGAGAAGCAATTCTCCGACAAGCCTACTCCTCATTCAGTGAAGCCTTCTTCTACTTGTAAGTCTCCTCCTTAGTGTCATTATAACCCAACTTAGGTCTAGCCCACACCCAAACCCAAACACTAGATCTAACCCAACTCAGGTCTAGCTCAAACCCTAATCCTAATCCTAACTCAACTTAGGTCTAGCCCACACCCTAAACCAAACACCAGACCTAACCCAAATCAAGTCGAAGCCATCCCGGGTCAACCCAACTTAACCCGGTTTTAACCTAAATCAAACCTAACCATACCTAGGTCTGGGTCAGCTTTCCTTAATCAGGGTCAAACTCAAACCAAATGTAAACCAACCCAGGTCAAATCCAAATCAAACATAAGCCAACCTGAGTCAAACCAAATCAAACTTAACGTAACTCGGGTTAACCCGGTTTAATATAGGTCAAACCCAAATCAAATCTAAGCCAACTCGAGTCAACTGAGCTTATCCCTGGTCAAACTCAATTCAAACCTAAGCCAACTCTTGTCAACTCATCTTAACTTGGGTCAGCTCGAATTAAATCCAAACTCAACCCAAGCCAGCCCAAGCCCTACCTGAGCCTAAACCAGCCGGCTCATACAATACCTCAGCTCAACCTCAACCCAAGTCTAATCCAAGGCTGAATATTGCTTTACATGTGTTATTCCATATATCGTTTCATGTATAGTTTCATGCCTTTTTACTTCATATTTCAAAACAAAATTAACAAAAAAATGCATAAAACAAAAACCAAGGTGAAAACCTCTTAGAAGATGGTTTCTCCACAAACATCGAAAATCAAATCCTTAAGTAGAACTCAAAACATAGAGAACCTTAATTTCTCAGATTGACTGACAAATCTAGGAATCAAACAAGACATTAATGCAATTAATTGACTTCAAATAAATCTAAAACACATCAAGCTAAAGCATGAGAACTGAACCTAGGTTTATCCAACATGAACTTTAGGTTAGCTAACTTACCACTGAATCGAGGGTCATATACTTACCCCAAGCTAGTATGAGTATAGAAGCTTATGTTAGTTTAGGTATATATTTAGTGCTAAGGACTATGACATGCAAAAAAACATACCTACCCCCTGAGACTAGAGGGGTTACCTTAGAATGAAGTAACCCATGATTATTGATGAAGGTATTTTAGATTGCTTTGAAACTACGAAGCCTCCATGCTCCGCTACTTAAGGGAAATTCTTGGGTATGAGGCTGGTCATGGTCGACGGATAACAATATTCTTGAGACGACAAAAAAGCCATGAGCATCTTGAAAGGGGATGTTATTCCCAAAATATTGGTTAGTCCACCCATAGAATTGGTTGTAGAGTCCAAGGTGTCATTTGTATCTAGAAATCTTTTCATATCTGACTCTATCCTTTGCTTAGGGTTTCCAATCACTCATGTCAATCAAATCAAGTATCCCTAATCTATCTTTTGACTTCACCTAGTCAGTTCAAATTTATTAAATCTTTCTAAAGCTTTCTTATTTATTGGGTCTTTTTCATGACATGTAGTCATTAGATTGTAAGCCTCATCCTTTTGGACATAATTCTTCTAATTTGGACACCCACTCCAGTTATGAAAGTCGGATCTCTAGCATTTCAACTTATCATATTAATCAATACTTTTTCTTAGGTCTCACAGCTCTAAGGATGTAGTTAGCTACGAAGGCTTGCCCTTATACGGAATGAGACCTCAACATTAATATAAACCTTACCTTACACCTGTATGATAAGGGAAGAAACCTAGTTCCGCAGAGTCCAAAAATTTCTTTCATTTGAATGACAGAATCCATTCTGAGCTAATGTCTCTGTCATTCAAGATAGTATATTATTCTTTGAAATGAAATATTTGATCATTCCGATAGGAATCTTTTGAGGTCAATGGTGGCCCTTATCAAACAAAATATCTCGGCAAACAAATTCATGAGCTCCTTCTGGCAAAGTTTTTTCACAGAAATCAATACTAACTTGAATTACAATTTAAACCACCATCTAGAGACTGATGGGAAAATGAAATTTACTAGTAAATCCCTCAACAATATTTATGTTGGTACATCATGGACAGACTGTCCAAGCTTTATTCCATGCCTTGGGTACTCTAATAATACTACACTCCACTTCACTCCACAATCGATATGGCCCCTTGTCAAGTTCTTCATGGCTTGCGTTCCCAACTCATAATTTAATATTTGGTATGAAATGTTGAGCCTCTTGAAGTTCATGATTGGTTGTGTGAATACGATCTGAATATGTAAAATCTTTGTACTAAACTTGCTCGCGCACAATATTATATGAAACAAGAAGATTATAACTGTTGCCATGATGTTGAACTAAGCTTAAGTGATTTTGTGCTCTTCAAGATGAAGCCGCATAAACAAAATACTCTAAGATAGAAACAAAACACAAAAGTAAGTTGTTGCTATTTACGCCCCTTCCAAGTGCATGTGCTGGTTGGGCAAGTTACCTACAAGATTGACTTACCATCTTAATCATAAATTCACCCGATTTTTCACAACTCCTTACTCAAAGTATATAAAGATACTTCTTGTTTACACCCCAACCAAGAGTCTTTAAAGTATTGGAATAATGATTTAGTGCTCCACCCAATCTGCATACTCAATTTCGATCATGCACACATAATTGATCACGATGAACTGCAACACCTCATTAAATGGGAAGGGTTGTCTACAAATAAATCCATTTGGATAAGTAATGAAGAATTTTTAGCCACTTATCCACATATTTTACTTGAGGACAAGGCCAATTTTTTTGGCAAGAATGGAAATTGTTGTGAAACAGCCTGATGCAATCAGAGTTAGGAATAAAGCATTAAACTATAACATCACATCATGAGCAAGATAATCCAATATTTCAGATTCTCGGATCAATTAGATCTTTTTTTGGTGAGCTTAATTAACCAAAACCATCAATTTAGAAGTTTTATTATCATTATAGACTAGAATATAAGATATTGAGAATATGCTATCAATTATAAAAAAAAAGTAGATGTTTTATTTCATATTGACTTGGGATAAGTATAGTTTGTGGGCAAAAATTTGAATCATTTAAGTTCGTAAAAAGCAAGTTGAATTTGACATGAATTACCTTTATAAGAAAATAGTGTGATAAAATTGCAAAAAGATTTGAGTAATAGTTGTACTAAGAAGAAAAGAGTAGAGACCCCATTCAAATAAGATGATTTAATAATACTTAAGCAATTTGTCATATACAATAAAACTATGGAAATCATTTCATATAAGAAAAATTAAGATCAAAGATGATAACATTAACAAAAACATTTTTGTCAAATAAAGAAAGCATAAAATATTAAAATAAAAGTTAGATAGAAAGATATTCATGCATAATAAATTTAACACACCCATATAACCTTTCATTTGCAAGCTAAAAATGGATTACATTTCTCATTCATACGAACATAACTTAAAATTACTAAAACAATATCAATATGAAAACTTTATTCCAAGCATGCAAATAACATTGATAATAGTCACTGCAGTGAACCCACACGTAACAATAACCAACATAAAAAAAACATACAAGATTTATTATAAATAAGCAAAGATTCTAAGGATTAATCAATAACATCTATCGACCTACATTGCTCAATAAGCCTTGATGGCTATCTTCATTCCAATGCCGCAATGACCGAAGATGCCACAAATAAAGTAGTTGTAGCCTCTTTTGAGTTCGATATGATCATTTCCAGATTCATAGACCTTCACATTAGCCGGCACTCGACAAAATGTATAGTCTTCTGCATTCACCTTTATCACATTGTGCTCACCAGGAATGTACTTGAAGACTATCAATTGACAAAAATTAAGCAATTTTAAGCTAATTGATGATGCTAATTGACAAATTTGAAAACAAGTAGAAGAACATAGAATTTACCTAGAATATCTCCTGCATAAAATTTCTTGCCATCGGACCAATTGGAAGTCATTTTATAGGTCCATTGCTGATTGTCGCCAACATAGTATTTGTGGTGCCCAACAGTAAGACCAATGTTGCTAATGATTAATGTAAGCACCATTACCATGCAAATAATTATACCTCGCCTTAGAGCCATGTGTGGGGATTTGTAAGACTCGGGGTGATTTAAGCAAGGAGCTAGTAGAGAAAAAGAAGAGATTGATGAAAGAAATAATAGCTTTTGATTTCTTTAAATAGGCAGGATGAGTAGACATATTCTCACATCAATATTCAAAGAAATTAAATATTACAAATGCGGCTAAAAATACGATGCTATCAAAATTATACAATGCTGAACGTAATTAATAGTTAACTTTGGCCTACACCAACATGCAGACTGATTACACTCACTGGCAAACAAGAAATAGCTGTGTGATTGTGTAGAGAGCAATGGAAGCTTTGTGCTGAGTCGTTGCCATTGTAAGCTATAGTAATTAACCGGCTATTCATTAGCTTAATTAATTTTTACAAAAATTGTTATGTGAAGCAGGTATAAATTGTTTCGAACAATGTGATATCCGTCTCCATTAATTTGTTGTTTATGGCTTTTTATTTTATTAAATGATTGGTTTTTACTGCTGCTACATAGCTGGCTGGCAAGTAACAATCAAAGGCTGCGTTCATGAACTACAATCGGGAAACGGCCACCAGGCCCAGCACGCAAATTGTACATTAAAAAAATGTATATATATATTTCGAATTAAATGGTTTACGAATTCAGGCTGCATTTGGATATCTTGGGAGTGGACTGTTTTTTTTTCTATTTTATTTGAGAAGTTGAGCTTTAATAACAATTAGATTAAAAAATAGAAGTTTGTGATTAGAGCGTGCTTTAAAAATTGAGTCTTGACAATGTTCTCTATAGGATTGTAAAAATTTAGAAAGAAAGTGAAGCTTTCAGAAGGAACTGAAGTCCAACATCACTTTCACTATCACCGATCACCATCGACTGCTAATAAACAACTCTGACCGTCATTGATTTTCGTTGTCCATCATTGACCACTGCAAACCATCGTCGACCACCACATGCCGGCCTCCACTGATCGTCATCGGCTGCTACTCACTTCTTACAACAAGTTCATTTGCACGTCGACGTTGTGATTCAGAACACTTTGTAACCCTTTCCTACTGTTGGTATCAATTTTTTATATCACGAGTGTAAGGTATCCACATGCACGAAACATGATACCTTACGGTCTGTTCGTAACATACAATAGTTAAGACACCCACCCAGGACCTTTCGACGTGTGTTGAGGGGCGCGTAGCTAAGGACATTCTGCTTGGCTTCGACTTTTGCTTAGGAAAAAGGATGTCGACATTCTGCACGTCAGACGACTCTGATCGGGTTAGCGGATATTATGTGTCGTATCGCGCACGAATTGGCCCGATCATCAGCAAAGTTGTTAAGATAACCCCAGACAATGAAACAAACTACGACAACGTGTCCCGAACATCAATTTTACTTAGGAAGGAAACCTATAATGCCAGGGTTCCGTGCGAGTGCTAAAAGTGCGCAAATTGAGAAATTTAAATATAAATTATTATTATTATTATTATTATTATTATTATAAAAGGTTAAAATCTCTAAATCCCTAACGCACAGGAGATGTCTCTCCCAACTCGTCTCCCCGATCGCGTGCCCTTGCTCCTCTTGGCCGAACTCCCTTCACTGCCAAATTGCTCGCGCCGCCTCCCTTCACAGGCAGACGACGTTGCCGGTGAGCTCGCAGGACCTCGTCCCCCTCTCCAACGTCGGCATCCCCTTCCTTCGACCTAAAGACCTCTTTCGTGGATTTTACGTTGCACCGAGCCTCTTGTCGTGAATCTCACGCCACCAACCGTTTCTCACCGGTGGAAGTTGACCACCTCCTCCTCACGTTGGAGAGCTCGTTTCCTCTTTTTATCCTGCGTGAAATAACCAACGATTCTCTGCCATTTTTTCACGCACAGTCAACCATAGGCGACCCTTTTTCTCCTCATTCCCAGCCGCCAGTGGACCGACTGTTGACCTCATTTTTTGTTGAGGTCTAGTTTTTCCTCTTTAGTAGCCTAGGGTTTAGCCATAATACTTTCCTGTTGACTATTCATAGAGGACTAGAAAATAAACCCTCACAATTAGAAATTTCAAATCCTTCTTTACTCAACTTGAAGTTCCACATATTGATCATAACTTCTAGCACTTAGTAGGTCAATATGGAGGAGCTCAAGAAGAGTCCCCCATAGGATGGTCAGACCTTAGGATTAACCCTGGGTGAGCTGGTTTTGTTGGTGTTAACTTGCACACACTACACTCTCTCACATACCCCAAACCCTAGGATCTCTTAGGTTGGTCTCCTGACTCCTTTTAGAGAGCTCATATGAATGACCATATGCCCACAGTTTTTGGCTAAGAGGGTTAGAGCCAGCATATTGAGCATCCAAAATGAGCCATCACATGGCTCCTATTGGATTGGTATGACTTCATGGCTTGTTGGCACATTTTGGTCCAATATCATCATATTACCAAAATATCCCAACAGCCCAAATCTTTGCCAAAAATTCTACAATTACCCAAAATAGCCAAATTTGTCCAAAAATCATCTCAACACCCTCACCACTACCTAAGTTGACTAAAATTCACCAAAATTACCAAATTCCCAAAATACCCCAAAAAATTGCCAAATTTACCAAAATGCCTCTCATAACAAAAGAAATTCCAAAATTCCAAAATCATCCCAAATATCTCCAATTTCAATTTTTATCACCAATTTGATCCAATTTGACCAAAAGCCCCAATTTGCCCTTAAAGACCAAAATGTCCCCAAATTAACAATAATTTTGGCCCAATTGACCTCAATCTTGCCCAATCTCAATTCCAAATCAAAATTTAGTATCCCAATCCTAATCTATATAAAATTCAAGCCCAATTTGACACAATTGCAAGCTCAATTTCACCCAAATCAAAAAGCTCCAATTTTGACTATAAGTCTTCCCCAAATTAACCTCCCAATTCAATTCAAAATCACTTGAAATTCTTCCAAAGCCTTCATGGCATATTCCTACACCAAGCTCAACATTCAATTGCCCCAAATTCAATTTCAATTTTAGAAGCCCAAATACTTAAGTGATTCTAAAAAGCCCAAATTCAATTAAAAACCAACATGATGAATTTTATCCCCATCATCCATTTAATTAAAATCACACCTAAAGTTGTAAATCTAAAATCAAATCATTCCAAATCAAGCATCATGCCAAAATCCACTAAAATATCTTATAAATTCAAAAATCCCTTCTCATGAAAATTAGTCAAGCCACATGCAAGCCATGAAGCCACTCCCAAGCCATAGAAAAGCCATGAGAGCCTTGCCACCTCATCAAACTATTAATGCCAAGAGGACAAGCCACTTTCAAGCTTCCTTAAAAAGGTTTTAACCCCTCCCAAGAATCACTCTAACCCATGTTTAGCCAAATCTCTTTGGATGGTGATTTATCCCCGATGCCTTTCCACATGGCCAACTCCAATTGACTTCACCAAACCCAAGCCCCGACCTCCCTGGACTGGATGGTGACCTGAGCTTGGTCGGTCGACCATTTAGGCTGCTTGAAAAGCCATGACCAAGTGTTCCCCCAAGGATAAAACTCAAAATTAAACCCATCCAAGCTGTCTCATCCCAATTGGATTTTTGCACCTTGCTGACATCCACATAAGCAACCTAAAGCACCCACCAATTGCCAATGGTGGCCTCTCCTTCCCCCTTTATTTAAACCCACCCTCCATGGCCAAGAGAAGAGAGCTTGAAATCCCTTGAGGAGACTCTGCCAAATTGCTTCCAGAGCTTCCTCAAGGCCTTTTGAGTTCAACCCAACCATCCTTAGCCACTCAAATTCACTGCTCGAGCTCAATTTTGGAGCTCAATCCCTAGGCCAAAACAGGACATCCCCAAATACTCCACCAAATTCAAATTAATTGCACCCACACCATCCCCACAGTGAGAGAATAAGATCTCCCATAGGAGCCTCATCACCAGAGCACCGTAGAGTGGACTTTGATCAACACCCCAAACCGGCCTTGGTCGAAATGATACCTAGGCATTTCACCACGGCTTGAGGCTTCATCTAGGAGCTCTTTGTACTCAAGGAAAGCTTTTGGAAGCACATAATCGATGCCTCACCGCTTGGGCAAAAGGAATTGAACTCCCCCTCAAACCGAGCTTCATTTGATTCTACATGCTTATAGACTTGGTTTAAGGCTTGATCAATAGTATGGATATGTTCTCCTAGTCAATACGAGTCTATAGGAACAAACCACATTTAATTTGGTTGAGTATCGAGAGTGATATTAAGCCTAGAAGTTGGACGGTTCTCGGGCTAGGGATTTGGGGACGATGAACGGATGCAGTATGTTTCCGCGTGTATCGAGCGAACATTCGTGTTGGAGCCGAACAAAGGAGTGGAGCATGAACTGCGGGCCGAGTCAGCGCTGAGGTGTCTGACTATGTCGAATGGGAGCGCGCCGTGTGGAGCTTTGGAGTCGTCATAGGATTGTGTGACGCCACATCACTTAAGTAGGAAAATAAGGATTTTCTTATTTAAATAAATAGCTAGAACTTAAAAAATCCATAATTTTGTGTAGAAAAGTCATAAAAATAAAATAAAAATATCATATTGCTCAGTGAACAGAGGAGAATAATTTGGAAATAGTTTCATATTTTTTTTGATGCATGTATTATTTTTAATTAATTAATTGTGTTTTCCTCATTTTGATTCTCCATTTGCATGGACATTTCACCATGACTTGATTTTTGGGTCTTTGATTCTACATGTTATGAGGATGCTTTCTCTTATTTTTCCAAGGTTATGAGAGGTCTCTAGGCATAGATAATCTAATTTTCAAATTAATAGTCCCTGTTCTGGTATAAAAATCATAATAATTAAAATATTCATCAGAAAAATACAAAACTTGTTTTGTAGGTTTACTTGGTGAAAGGATCCTAGAAAAAAATATAAACTTGATTTAAATCATTTAAAAAAACCCTAATTGTCATTAACCCTAAAAATAAAAAATAAAATTAATTTAGAGTGATTATAAATGTAAATGACATAAAAACTATTCCACACTATAATTTAATGTTAAATGAGCGCCCATAAAAAATTCAAGTCAATTGGAGTAAAATTTATCCACTCAAATGGATTAATTAAGTGAAATCACATTTTTGGCATTAAAATAATTCTATAATTAAAATACAACTCAAAAAATTATAAAATTAGTTTTGGGAGCACCTTATGATGAGAAGAACCTACGAAAAATAAAATTTGAATTGAAATAAATTCTTCATTTTTAAGCTATTTTTAGCATTTAAATAATTAAAAATTAATTAAAAATCATAAAAATTGCAAAAATGGTAAAAAAAATACATTAAAATGTCTCATTTGACTTCTTGATCACTTGGGATTAATTAAAATAATTTTTATAATTTTCTAAGTCAGACATTAATTTCAAAGGCTAAAAAAATGAATTTTGCTTTAATTTTTCACTAAAATAATTCCAATAATTAAAATATAAATAAAAAAATTTAAATTTTGTTTTTTTGGGTTTTATGGACTCAAAGAGATTTAATAAAAATATAAAACTTAATTTTCCACTTAAATATTATTTTATATTTAATTAATGCTCAAAACCAACAAATAATTCTAATAATTAAATTAAATCTCTAAAAAACATGAAAATTGGTCTAAGTGGTACTCTAACCTAGGCAAACTTCTAATTATTTTCTTAAGGATAGAGGTTTTTTTTTAATTAAGTTATTCAATTTTCATTGAAAATCCCTAATTTTGCATTAAAAATAATTATAAAATTAAATAAAATTTAGAAAAATCACATTTTCTCTTCTGATGTTTTAATTAACCTATAAGTAAGGTAACATAAAATTCTCAAGTCATTTGAGTCTAATTTAATAAATTATGGGGTATTAAGGCCTTAAGGGCAAAAATGTAATTTTGGAATTTAAGACTTAATTAATATTTAGGCTTAACCAAAAGGGCTAAATGGGAAACAAATGTTCTACTTCATCTTGTTATTCTATCAAGTAGAAATTGCTTTGCGACTCGAATTTTGCTCGAATTAGCTAGAGAGGAACTAAATAAAATATTGAATTTTTTGCACAATAAAGAGTTGATTCAGCTGAGAAAAAAAAAAAATAAATTTGTGGTAAGTAGATCATTTTGGAGCTAGAGAGAACATGCATTGGCTCCCTAGCGATAGCCAACTAATTAAAACAAGAGATCAATAAATAAATGTAGTTAAGATGCATATGTCAATGGATGAAACTGATTGATAAGAAAATGGGTAACTAGTACGAAAAAAGGAAGTCAAATCAATTAAATTCTATTGGCCATCATATCACGACTTAGCTCAGTCACTAAAGCAAGTATGCTGCATGGATTTAATGCAATAAATGATTAGTTATAAATGTTGATCAAACGAGAAAGAGTGGCCATCCAGTAAAAATTTTCACATATTTTGATATCTCAACACAAAATTTCATCGTTTGGCATGAATTTCCCAAGATAGTTTTTGATAAAAAATATTCCAATTCAAATTAAAAATGATCCGAAGCTTCGATTTCAGTAAGCTTATAGTCAAATTGACCATCTTGATGAAACAAACTCAATGATACCAAAATTGGTCCAATCCGACTTCAATCAAGCATGGATCAGGACTTCAAATCACATTTGGAGGTTTTGGGTAGCTAGATAGAGGATCAAATGAACTCCAAATTTAATGTACCTATATTAAAATCTAACATCTCGATGAGAGGAATCCGAATGTTGACCTAATATGACATATGTGGCAAATTACAACTATAACACTCCACTATAACTTATGTGGCCAACTACTGTCATTATAGACTCATACTACGACCTTTGTAATCAGCTATTATCATTGCAGTCTTCCACTATAGGGTATGTGATCAACTGTTGTCATTGTAGCCTCCCACCATAGTCTATATGGGCAACTGTTATCATTGCAACCTTTCACTTTAATCTATATGAACAATTTTTGTCATTGTAGCCTCCCATTACAACCTTTGTGACAAACAACTATAATTTCAACCTTCCACTATGACCTATGTGATCAACTACTGTAATGACAGTCTTCAACTACTGCTTTTGCAGTCATCTGATGTCATTGTCGCCTTCTACTGTGACCTATATGTTTAACTGCTGTAATTGCAGTTTTCCACTATGAAGATCTCTCTAGTCAACTGACACTATTGTAGCTTCCAGCCATAGCTTATGTGACCAACTACAACTTATCTAGTTAACTTCTACTACAATTTTCAACTATGGTTATTATGGCCAACTGACGCTATCACAACCATTGACTCTCCAGCCTTTCTAACAAACTACTACATTCATAGCAATCTACAACGGCCTTTGCCGCCTAATATTTTATTATCACCAATAACTACATTTTTTTAACCTAATGTTGACTTTTAAATATGGATGAATATTGTACATCTATGATTAACATTGTAACTTCATCTTCCTGAATTTTGAAGAAGAGCGAACCTATATACTTTTAATTTTATAGTAGATTTGTTTAAATGGTCTGGGCCTCATGGTTTTTTTCATTTTCAGGATTTTTATTCATAAAAATTCCTAGTGTTTCCTCCCACTTTTGTTATCTTTATTTGTGTTAGATTTTTGTGCAACACGAAAACATTAAATTATTACTCTACATCCGAAAATCATCTGACAAACAACAATTTTGTAACATATCACATAATATAGCCAGCAATAATTATTAAGCTTTGTATGAATTTTTTCCTAACTAATTAAAACCAAAATTTGTGGCATATTTGCTTTTCAATTATCTATAATACAGCTTGATAATATTTTATCTTATTGATAATAAATTATCAATGAAAAAACAAGAGTTCAGAAGTAATAAAAATTTAGTGTAGGAGTGCATGATAAATGATCAAAAGAGAGATTCTTGCGTAAAAAAATACAAAATATTTATATTATAACTACAAAAAGAATGAAATTTCGATTATTTTTCATCATAAGATGAAATTGCATTGTCTTATAATGCTGATCAAATGTAATTTTATTTTGATTATTAAACTTGCACTTCTAAAATGAATTATTCTGAACAAAATCTGTTGATACAGATTAAATCATCCAAATCATCAATTTGAGTCGGTCTTTTCTTTTTTTCCCATCAATTTGAGTGATTTGATGAATAATGTTGAAATAAACCATCAATATTATAAAATTTGAAGTTTTATTTTATATTGGGTTGAGGCAGTAATGGTTTGTGGGCCAAAATATGAATTGAACTAGTCCTTCAAAGTGAAGTTAAATTAGACTTGAGCAAAAATTATATTAAATTTGTTTGATATAATTAAAAATAAATAAAAAATTCTTAATAGTTATATTAAGAACATAAGAATTGGACTCCTTTAAATATAGAAGTTGATATGGTAATAAATTTAAATAAATGGTCATGTATAGAGATGTCAAAATTTGACTCGACACACCGACACGACTCAAACTCGACCGAAAAATTCTGGTTAGGATTTTCGGGTCCGGTTCGAGCAAGAGAATACGACCCATTTACTATTCGGGTTGAGTTTGGGTTGAACTCAAATCCTAAACGTGACTCAAATAAGCATGAATGCTCAGGTCATGTTCGGGTTGGTGGGTCTAGCTCGGGTTTAGATCTTATTATTCGAGTTAGGTTTGGGTTTTATTCTATTTAGGATTCAAGTCAAATCATTTTTGGGTCGGATCCAAATTCGACCAGCTGACCCAAATTAATACCCCTAGTCATATACACCAAAAAAATAGGAAATTACCTCATATCGAAAAAAAGAACTCAGATGATAACATATAAGAAGTAGTTTTCTTAAAATAGATTAAGCCAAAAATACAATAAGTTAATGTTTGATGGAAGGATAATCATGCAAAATAAATTCAAAACTCCCCTATAAAAAATCAGTTATTAGCTAAAAATGGATTGCATTTCCCATTCCCAAATGCAGAACATAACACCTATTAAAACACCTTCAATATCAAAACTCTATTTCAAAAATTTTATTCCACGCATGAAAATAACATTGATCATTCTCAAATCAAACATAATAATCACCATGTTGCACACACCCATACATAACATTAACCAAGCTAAAAAAACATACAAGATTTATTATAACTAATCAAACCGTCTAAGGATTACTAGGTAACATCCATCAACCTACAAATCTCAATTAGCATAGATCTTCATCTTCAATCCAGCACCACAATGGTTATATTTGCTGCAGATGAAGTAGTTGTAGCCTCTTTTGAGTTTGATAGGATCTCTCCCAGTATCGTAGATCTTGGAATCACTTGCCACATTGCACTTTTCGAAGTCTTGTCGTCTTTTCAGCACAACCACATTGTGCTCACCGGTATTGTAGTTGAATTCTATTAGTTAACCAATATCATGCAA
>NEWO01000003.1:2310135-2321847 GCA_003013225.1 Phalaenopsis aphrodite | reverse complement strand
AAAAGGTTTTTAACCATTTTAATGAATCACTCTAACCTATGTTAAACTAAATCTCTTTGGATGGTGACTCATCCCTAATGATTAAGCTGAACCTCCTGATTTTCTTCATCACCCAAACCTTCCTTGAGGGTGAATCCAACCTAAACCCTTCCCCCATACTATTTTGATCCAAGACCTTTACACATGACCAACCCAAATTGACTTCACCAAAACGAAGCCCTGACCTCCTTGAGTCAGATAGTGATTTCTCCCTGGCCAGCCGGCCACCTTGGCTGCCGAAAAAGCCAAGCTCAAACGCTCCTCCTAGGCTAAAACCCAAAGTTAAACCCATCCAAGCTGCCTCATTCGAATTCGATTGTTGCACATTTTTTCCTTCCACATAAGCAACTTAGGACACCCACCAATTGCCCCAGATAGCTTGTCCTTCTCCCTCTATTTAAACTCACTTCATGGCCAAGACGAGAGAGCTTGAAATTTCTTGGAGAGACTCTGTCAAATTGCTTCCAGAGCTTCCTTATGACCTCTTGAGTTTAATCCCCACATCCTTAGCCACTCAAGCCCACTGCCTGAGCTCAATTTTGGAGCTGAAATTCAAGGTCGAAACAGGACACCCCCAAAACTCCACTAAATTCAAATTAATTGCACCCACACCACCCCCACAGTGAGAGATGAAGATCCCCCACCAAAGCCCCATCACCAGACCACTATAGGGTGGACTTTGATCAACACACCAAATCGGCCTTTGTCGAATTTGGGTCTAGGCATTTCACCATTGCTTAAGTCTTCATGTAGGAGCTCTTTGGACTCAAGATAACTCATGCAGCTCCCAACTCCATCCTTCGCGGCCTACGAAAGTCATTGAAACTTGCCCCCACGACTTACCTGGTTCACAGACCGGCGAGTGAGACATTTTTCCCGACTGTTTTGTTTTGTTTGCTTCAAAAAACCGACGAGTGAGACATTTTTCCCGACGTGTATGTTGTCACTGTTATCGACCAAGCAACCGTCGATTATACAACCGATGATTACCGATGACTAGAATTTTCTCAAAAAAAAACTACGACATTAAATCATGGGATAACCGTCGATATATATACACCGTTGAAATATTAGTCGATTTGGAATTAGCGACAAACATTTTACATATGAGCTTAAAACCAATTATAAGCCATCAGTAACAATAAAATCAACAGTTTTTATCATCATAACCGACAGATTGTGAATGTCGGAAAAAACCCAATTTCTTGTAGTTAATTGATCAAATTGATTGCAATCAAAATTCTAAATCTAAAAAACCAACCCAATCAAAATTTCAATAAAAGGGAACAAAAGTTTAATTGGGTTTAAATGGGTCAGCTATAAATAAATCAAAATTTAGTTGTTAGTTAGAGTTCTAGTATGAACGAATCTAAGAAACTACATATATTATAAGTATAATATCAATTTAATTTCACAATCCTCCTTTTAATTTCAATTTTATCAATTTTCCAGTTTGTTCAATTAAAAGAAAATTAAAGCTGAACCAAATATTTTAAAAAATGAATATTCAGTTTTAAAAATAAAAAATAAAAAATAAAAATGTTTTTTTGAAATTAAACCGAATCAACCAAACTTACGGTTTAGCTCAATTTTTCAGTTTCAACTAAACAATGCACACTGTCCTTAAAGATTCAAAGGGGTGATGTTTATTTTTTTAAATTTATTTATACAAAAAATAAAAGAATGTCATATGATTATATTTGGATTAAATTTCTTATTCATCAAGATTAAATACTTTATCTATTCTCTAAGATATTTTATAGCTGAGCTTCACAACTGTAAGAGAATCAGTAAATTGATTATATCTTAATATTTAAATATTTGGTTTAGGTTAATTAGGATCAAGTTATGGCAACTTGATCAAACTAGAATAATAAAATAAACTTGTGCAAATCCATATTAATTCACTGAANATGTTTAATTCCGAAAGCCCAATTTCAATCAAAAGCCCACATGATGATTTTCCTTCTCATCATCCGTTTGATCAAAATCACTCCCTAAGTTTTAAATTCATGGCCTATTCCAAATCAAGCATCATGCCAAACTTCACCAAAAATATCAAATAAATCCAAAATCCCTTCTCATGAAAATTAGCCAAGCCATATGTAAGCCATGAAGCCACTCTAAAGCCATAGGTGAGCCATGAGTGCCTTGCCACCTCATCAAACTATTAATGGAAAGAGGACAAGTCACTTTTAGGCCTCTTTAAAAAGGTTTTTAACCATTTTAATGAATCACTTTAACCTATGTTAAGCTAAATCTCTTTGGATGGTGACTCATCCCTAATGATTAAGCTGAACCTCCTAATTTTCTTCATCACCCAAACCTTCCTTGAGGGGTGAATCTAGCCTAAACCCTTCCCCCATACTATTTTGATCCAAGACCTTTACACATGACCAACCCAAATTGACTTCACCAAAACGAAGCTCTGACCTCCTTGAGTCAGATAGTGATTTCTCCCTGGCCAGCCGGCCACCTTGGCTGCCAGAAAAGCCAAGCTCAAACGCTCTGCCTAGGCTAAAACCCAAAGTTAAACCCATCAAAGCTGCCTCATTTGAATTCGATTGTTGCCCATTTTTTCCTTCCACATAAGCAACTTAGGACACCCACCAATTGCCCCAGATAGCCTCTCCTTCTCCCTGTATTTAAACCCACTCCATGGCCAAGACGAGAGAGCTTGAAATTTCTTGGAGAGACTCTGTCAAATTGCTTCCAGAGCTTCCTTAAGACCTCTTGAGTTTAATCCCCACATCTTTAGCCACTCAAGCCCACTGCCTGAGCTCAATTTTGGAGCTCAAATTCAAGGTCGACGCAGGACACCCCCAAAACTCCACCAAATTCAAATTAATTGCACCCACACCATCCCCACAGTGAGAGATGAAGATCCCCCACCAAAGCCCCATCACCAGACCACTATAGGATGGACTTTGATCAACACACCAAATCGACCTTTGTCGAATTTGGGTCTAGACATTTCACCATTGCTTAAGTCTTCATCTAGGAGCTCTTTGGACTCAAGATAACTCGTGTAGCTCCCAACTCCATCCTTCGCAGCCTACGAAAGTCATTCATACTCGCCCCCACGAGTTACCTGGTTCACAGACCGTGTAGCTCCCGACTCCGGCCTAGCTGCCTACGAACGTCATTCATACTTGCCCAAACGACCTACGTGGTCATCAACTCGTGCATCTCTCAACTCCAGCCCTTGTTGTCTACAGACGTCATTAATACTCGCCCTTACGGCCAACGTGATCCACAACTTGTGCAGCTCCAGACTCTGATCTTCATGATCTGTAGACGTCACCACTACTCATCACTAGGGTCTACGTAACCCACGACGACCTATGTTGTCTACAGCTCATGTAACTGTTTACTACTTCTCTAACCAATCAACGCTACTGAAGCAACTATCTACAACACTTACGACAGACTACTACCTCCACAACAATCAACAATGACCCTTGCAACCTGTTGTCGCTAAGAACTGCAGCCATTTTATAGTTACGCAACTTCGTAGTTCAATCTTCTCTAATTTAGGACAAGAATGGACATGTGTACTCATCATTCGTAGTGAATGATTTCAACCGAGCTAGGCCCCATGATTTTTCTTCCTTTCTAGGGTTTTTCACGTAAAAATGTTGAGATGTCTCCTCCTGCTTCTTTACTTTTATTTGTGTGTGTTGAATTCTCGTACAATATGAAGACGATAATTCATTACTCTACCGGTGCAAATTTTCTAGCACACATCAAGAGTAAATGTATTTTATTTATTTCATTATTTGATTGAATAATATATTGTTTGATAGCTATGTTATTTTGTTAAATACTTGGAATTGTATATTAAATGTTATGATAACATGTGGTAATTAAATATAAAAGAAAAAAGATATTTTTTTCTGCTTATGCAACAGGCTTCCGACGGCTTACCACCGATTTTGCAGTTGTTCCAAACTTATCCATAGACAACACTGGACAACTTGCTGATGAACATTTTTATAGACGCCTAACTAACACATAACCGACGGCATAATGTGTCACACAAAAACTACAGACATAACACTTTTTCGACAGTTAATCCATCAGCTACAAAAAATAATGTTTAAATGATGGTTTTACCTGCGTCAAACAATTGAGAGGTGTGACACTTTTTTGATAGCTAACTGTTGGTTATAAAAAATGACGCATAAACAAAGCATAACCGACTGTTTATTATTCAAGTAGTGTTTGGGTTTTACTCTATTCAGGTTGGGTCAATTTTGGGCCGAACCCGAACCCGACTCACTGACCCAATTTGATACTCCTAGTCTTATACAACAAAAAAAAGGGAAATTGCCCAAAAAAATACAATGAGGAAATTTTTGATGAAAGGATAATCATGCATAATAAATTCAAAACTACCCTATAAAAAATCAGCTATTAGCTAAAAATGGATTACATTTTCCATTGATATATGCAAAGCATATCTTCTATTAAGACATCATCAATATCCAAATTTTATTTCAAAAAAATTATTCCATGCATGAAAATAACATTGATCCTTCGCAAATCAAACATAATAATCACCATGTTGTACACACCCATACATAACATTAACCAAGCTAAAAAAACATACAAGACTTATTATAACTAATCAAACTATCTAAGGATTACTCGGTAACATCCATCAACCTACAAATCTCAATTAGCATAGATCTTCATCTTCATTCCAGCGCCACAATGGTTATCCTTGCTGCAGATGAAGTAGTTGTAGCCTCTTTTGAGTTTGATAGGATCTCTCCCAGTATCGTAGATCTTGGAACCACTTGCCACATTGCAGTTTTCGAAGTCTTGTCGTCTTTTCAGCACAACCAGATTATGCTCACCGGTATTGTAGTTGAATTCTATTAGTTAACCAATATCATGCAATTTTAAGCTAACTCATGGTGCAAATCTAACAAATAAAAAAGCAAAAAAAAAAAACTAAAAATTGAAAAGTTTAGAACTCACCAAGAATATCTTCAGCATAAAACGTCTTGTCATTGGCCCAATTTGTGATAACATTTAAGTCCCATCCATTTTCTTCACCAACAATATATTTGCGGTGGCCGACACTGAGATTCATGTTGCTAAAGATTATTGCAAACACCATGGCTATACTAATAAATATAGCTCGCCTTAAGGCCATGTGTGGAGATTTGCAAGACACCGGGTATTTGGGTGAGGATTTAAGAAGAAATGAGAGATTGATAAAAATAGAATAGCTTATGAAGTCCTTAAATAGGTAGGATAAGCAGACGTATTCTCAAGTCAAAGTTCAAAGAAATTGGATATTACAGATACGGCAAAAAAAGACTATGCTTTTAAAATCTAATAGTACTGAATTCGAGTCAGATTACTCTCACCTTCAAACAAGAAATAGCTGTGTGTGATTCGGTAGAGTGCAAATGGAAATTTTATGCGGCGTTGTAAGGAAAAGCCAAACAATACGTTTTTTTGGTGAGCTAGTAATTAACGCCTTAATTTTAGAGAGTTCTTCGTTAGCTTAATTAATTTCACTATATAATTGTTAGGCCACGCCGGCAGAGAGAGCTTTTAGCAAAATGTCATCACCTCAATCATTAGTTTTGTAATGACGTTCCATTTAAGGCATTTGTTCCCTTCAGCTTCATAATTTCAGCAACTACCCATTAGTGGCCACTGCTTCATAATTTCAGCAACTACCCATTAGTGGCCACTGCTCGCCCATTAGCGTTGCTCAAATTTGAAGCACTTTTTTGCTGATAAAGTTGGCTAGTATTTTGGAAGACTTATATATATATATATATCACTCAACCAATGTTTATTTACATAATTAACACCTAACTTTTGATACACTCATGCACACACACATGATACATAAAAAATGTTCCAATTTGAATCTCTTAGCATGACTACCCAAAGCCAGGACGACCCGAAGCCTGGACAACCTGAAGCCAGGCCGACTCGAGTCCAGGACTACTTGAAGCCTGGATGACCTGATGCCTTAACGACCTAGCTCGGACTACCCAAAGCCTGAACAGCTCAAAGTCAGGAAGACATGAAGCCTGGATGACAAAATAATGTCAAGCTGAAGGCTTACACATGTAAAATACCTGAACTAACTTGTACACTTGTTAAAGCCAGGCTAGAAATGTTACATTTTCATATTATAACCCATCCTCTATAAATGGAAGATCATTTCATGTAAGAGTGATTTTTTTTTTTTTAATTTTGTTGTCGACATTTCCCCACGTATAAAAAATAATCGATTATAAAAAAAGGACCACAAAGGCTTGAGAATATCTCACTTTTCTTAGGAGGAGCAAGTCACTCCTCTCTCCCTCCCTCTCTCACTCTTTTTCTAATGCTCTTTCTTTTATGATGTGATTCGCGGGCAAATCTAGATTCAACAATTTAAAAGATGCAATGAGTGTACTTCATGCGACAAATAAGAAGAGTAGTAGCATAAGGAGAAGAATTGAGAATTATGTTGAACTAGGACAAGTCACAATCGACACAGTCTGGATGACTAGCAGCATGGACTACCCTCGGTCAGAACTACCAATAGTCTGGATGACCTGCAGTTTAGAAGACTAGCAACCTAGACGACTACCAACTTGAGTGACGAGTAGTCTAAACAACATGCAACAATAAAAATGCAATTTCATTCAACCTTTTATATTTCATTCATGAAAAGATAAGTACAAGTTTTTATTTATGTGCACAATCCAAGGTCTGACCGCACTCGGGGAATCTAGAAAGTTTTTTACAAAAGTTTGTCAAAATCCAACCAAAACTCAGAGAACTCGAGGAGTTCATGTGCTATAGACTTTTTTTTTACACTTATGCTACAGGTTTCCGACGGCTTGCCATCGGTTTGCGGCGGCTTCAAACTTATTTGTAGAAAAAGGTGTTTATAGTGCCCCCGACAGAGAGTAGAACCAAGTTCGAGCTTGTTCTTTAAGAGTAGTCGGAAACAGTTGACACAAAAGTGCATTAGAGGTACGCTAAATGTGCATGATAGTTTGATAATGATCAATATGCTCGTAAGGGTCAGAAGTTTAAAGTTTGTTTGGATGGGGTGTTGTAGGACCGCATTCGTTAAGGGAGAAGATTCATGGATGTTACGGTGAGCGTAGAAGCGATCCTTTTTCTCTAAGGGGAACTCTTCCCGGACGAGGCGTTGTAGTTCATTATGAATGACATTATCTGGAATTGAGGGAAGATGTGGCGATGTCGGGTGAGTTGCACAAGATGGATGAGTGGAACTTATTGTATCTAGGAGTTCAGCATCACAACCTGATAGGGGATGTGTTCCTTCTTGAGGAGGTGGGCCGACATGAGTTCCTCTAAGAGATATTTCTCGTACGTCGCAGATTTAATGGTAAATGAATTTCATCCAATGGTGTAGACAGTAGTTGTTGAGCTCTGCGTAGAAGCTGTAGGATCTCTAGCTGAGATTCCTCCATTCTACGCATTCGATCTTCCATTGAATGACCTTAAACACCTTCATTGGCAGGATAGCGTCTTCTAGGGCGGGAAGATGAAGAAGCATGCTCCCTGGAACGGTGGGTGTTGGAGCGAAATGCTCCAATGTAACAAAAATGTGTCTGATGACCATGTAATAGACCGCGTAAGTACTTTAGTTGTGGGATTGAAACTTTCCCACATATAGGGCTGTAAACGAGCCGAGCTTGAGCGAGCTCAGGCTTGGCTCGTGTTCGGCTCGTTCGAAATAGCTCGTGTTCGAAATCGGCTCGTGAACAATGTGTGAACAATGTGTTCGTGTTCGGCTCGATTTAAATATTCGTGTTCGTGTTCGGCTCGTGTTCGGCTCGAAATTGGCTCGTTAACTAAAATTGAGAAAAATAGATGTAAAGTGTGTGATTCGAACCTGGATCAAATCTATACAAAAGAAGACCTTAACCACATTACCACATGAGGTGTTATGATTTAAACTTAGGCACAAATATATATAATATATTATTATATAAATAATATCTGTAATATATTGTTATAAAAAGAGTTGTATAATTTTTTTTCGAGCCATTTCGAGCCGAACACGAGCGAACAAACTGTTGTTCTTGTTCGGCTCGTTTACATTTCGAGCTTAAAAACTTGTTCGTGTTCGGCTCGTTCGGCTTAACGAACGAGCCGAACACGAGCTGCTTAACGAGCCAAACACGAGCTGTTCACGAACAACGAGCCAAATTGACAGCCCTACCCACATACAGCGCTAAACGGATGCGTGGTAGAAAATTCGCGGAGGTAACGTAATGGATTATCGTCTTAGCGTTGCACGAGGATTCATCACACACTCAGATGAAAGTGAAACAATCAGTGATGACACCAAAAGTTTTTACGTGGAAAACTCGTAAAGGGAAAAAACCACGGGGCCTGACCCAGTTATAAAAATCCACTATATGTTGATGATTACGGCGGCCCCTTGTCCCACATGTGGGAAAGGGTTACTAGCTTTCCAAGTTACAACGTCGACTGATGACGTCTAGTCTGCGATGATTGACGGAGGTCAGCAGCGATCGACGATAGTCGACGACAATTGATGACGGTCGACGGAGGTCAGCGGTGGCTGACGATAGTTGATGATGGTCGGCGGTGGTCGACGGAGCTCAGCGGTGATTAGCGGCTATCAACGGTGGTCGGCGGTGGTCGACAGAGGTCGGCGGTGGTTGTCGACGGTCAGTGGTGGTCAACGATGATCGACGATGGCGATGATGATCTTGGACTTGAGCTCCTTCTCAAAGCCTCAAGTTCTCTCTTAAGCCTCTCCTCATTTCATGTGAGGGGTGAGCCTCTAATTATAGTGTTTTGAGTGCAATTAATGCAGGAATATGAACCATTTTGATCAGACGGTCCGGAGAGCTTCCCTTGATCAGATGGTGTTTGATGGACATTTGAGTGCTTTAACGATGTCAGAATTGAGCAATCTTGGGCTCATTAGATTTGTCTTGTTAAAACAATTGATTTGACTATGAAGTCATTAGATTCGACATCTGTTTAACCTTTCAAATGCCTTCAGAAATCCTCCAGTAGAGGTTTAATGATTTGATCCAGGTTTGATTTGACTCGGATTGGACTGACTTTCATATCATTAGGTCCGTCTCATCGAGTCGATCAGTTTGACTATAAGTTTGCTGAAATCAGAGCTCCAGATGACTCTTAATTGAAGTTTGAATGTTTCTTGTTCAAAAAATTGCATCAAAATTCGTGCAATTTGTTGGTGGTGTATCAAGAACAGTGTTCCCATCTCTATCAAACCCTAATGAGTTGAAAAAATGGTTGCCTTTGAGCTGGTAGAAATTATCCCAGGCATGGATGAACTCCTCAACTCGTACACTAAGAAACCAAGCAAGGAGGTGACGGGCATGGTCATGATAGGACAAGAACTCGAAGGTTGCAGACTATCAACCACTATAAAACTTTGTTGGTCATTGTCAACAGAGAAAAATGACATTGATTCTTGCTTCTAACGATACTTTCATCTCTCTAGTGACACCCATAGAAGATTATATAACTAAATAAAATTTTTTAAAATTCTACAAATATAAGAAGAGAAATGGGATGTATATGTGGATGAAAATGAGAAAAAAAATCAAAGAGTGGAAGAGAATTCGGCTAGAAAAGATTGATGGGTTGAATGTTTAAGTAAGAATTTATTTAATAACTTTCTTTAGTATTTGGAGCTTAATGTCATGGAAAACTTTTTCGCTAATCACCGTGCGACTTTAGTGCTCTTCTTAAGCACTAAATCACCCTAACACTTGCGATGCTTGGACTTAAAAGAACAAAACTCTCTTAGGGTAAGAGTAGCGAGAACTTATTGATGCAAAGAACACTTCACTAAGGAAAGAGAAATTACACACTTGATTGGTTAGAAACATTGAAGAGTTCCAAATAAGGGTGAGGGACTCCTATTTATAGTCCTCTCCCAAGCCTTAAGAAACTTTCTAAATTACATTAGAAAAAAACTAACTTATAGATAATTCAACATTGATCTTTTATACATATACATGATTCTGGAGCTTTCTAGGCTAACCTCAGGTTCCCTTTGAAGCTTTTCTCTTCCAACATTCTCCAAAATGCGGTGTATCCTTCTAGAGTCTCTTAGATTTCTTTCCTTCTTCTGGTCTTCTCTAGAAACTTTTTTCTCATAGTTGGCTTGCCAATTACTCTGAAGATGGTGGAGTGTGACATAATGGAGACACACGAGAGGTAAGAAGGCTACAAACTGATTTGGGTGTGATTAGCTTGAAAGTTTGACGAAGCTACGAACTTTGTTATGTAAAAATAAATTATTAGTTCATTATGGACAATAAAAATTTGGGATGTGAGATACATAAATGTGAATATTTGAAGCACTATGCATCTAAAAATCCCTAAGAAAATTTAGAAAAACTTACTTGCATATAACATGATTCTTATGCTTTTGCATATCTAGCGTCTAAATTTCCATGTTTATATTTAAACTACTGAAGTCATAAATCTAAGTATGATAAATTTCATTTCTAAAATGTTAATGATAAGACATGAACAAATTCCAACATCTGACACTCTTAGGTATGACTCATATACCATATAAGGATTAGATCCTGGAGCGGAGCAGATGCATCTGTCAAATTGGAGGAGTTTTTCATAATGTGGGTTGGGTGAGGGGGCAACGCCCCCGCTGTACGGTACAGAGGTAATTTTGTAATTACATATTGTACTCCAGGGTTATATATATGTCTTTTTGTAACCCTATGCCTTAATTCTGTATTCTTTTTTCTAAATTGAAATAAAGTCACTGCTCTGCTCCTGAGGACGTAGGTCTCTTTGTCGAACCTCGTTAAATCTCTGTTTGTTCTTTTGGATTTGTGTTGATTCTTATTTCTCTTTGCCCTAATTTCTCAACAATTGATATCAGAGCGAGGTTCTTAGGAGGAAAAGAATTTCAGCACAGGCATGAAGAATATCTGATAGAGGAGTTCAGCGCGTGACTGGGGTTTCGACAATTCAGAGCGAATTCGGCGAAGGGTTTCGGGAAGGTTCACGATAGTTCGGATTCGGCACAGAAGAGTTTGGCGGGATGAGGATTTCAGAGCATAGGAGTTCGGAGGAGAGGCTTCGCGCACGATAGAGGAGTTCAACCAGGTGAGGTTTCAGTTGCATTATGATAGTCAAAGTGTTATTTATTTGGCTAAGAATCAGGTGTACCATGCGAGAACTATGCATGTTGATGTCAGGTATCACAAGATCATAGAATTGATTACTTCTAGTAAGATGTTATTGTAGAAGGTAAATACTGATGAAAATGCAGGTGATATGTTGACTATGTCAGTTACTATCAACAAGTTCTTGTATTGTTTGGACTTGTTGAATGTTTGCAGTTGCTAGGCAGCGTGGTAGCCCAACCACTTCAGTGCATGCTAGAAACTCTAAGGTATTTTCTTTCTCCTAAGGGGTTGGATATTCGCCAATGTGGAGATTTGTTAGGTATGACTCATATAACATATAAGGGACATATCCTAGAGCGGAGCAAATGCATCTGTCCAATTGGAGGAATTTTTCATAATGTGGGTTAGGGGTGTAGGGGCAACGCCCCGCGATACGATACAATGGTAATACTGTAATTACATATTGTACTCCAGGGATATATATATATATATATATATATAT
>NEWO01000003.1:2257037-2294046 GCA_003013225.1 Phalaenopsis aphrodite | reverse complement strand
AGGCAATCGGCCGCAAGAGCTTAGGGTTTGTCGTTTGTGTTCGCCGCTCTCCTCCTCTTCCGAGTCATCTCCTTCTCTTCTCAAAATCGCGAAAGGGTTTCGACGGCGATAGCTTAGGGTTTGTTCTTCCTCTTCCTCTTCCTCTTTCTCTTCCTCTTCCTCTTCCTCTTCCTCGATATCTTCCTCTTCCGATTCCTCTAATTTCGAGCCGAACTCGAGCCGGAAAATATTATTCGAGCCGAACACTAACTCACCATTCACGAGCCATTTCGAACACGAGCCGATTTAGAACACGAGCTGGTATCAAACGAGCCGAACACGAGAAATTAATTAAATGAGCTCGCTCAAGCTCTGCTTGTTTACTGCCCTAATTGTTAAAAGAAGTCTCTGCCGGCGTTGCCCAACTCTTCAATGGTGAAATTAATTAAGCTCGAAAATAACGTATTGCTTAGCGCTTTCTTACAACACAGCAACAGTTTCCATTTGCTCTCCACCGAATCACGCCCAGCTATTTCTTGTTTGCAGGTGAGAGTAATCCAACTTGGATTCAGCATTATTAGATTTTAAAAGCATAGTCATTCTTTGCCGTATTTGTATTATCCATTGTCTTTGAACTTTGACATGAGAATACGTCGGCTTATCCTACCTATTTAAGGACTTCATAAGCTACTATTTTTTTTTGTCAATCTCCCGTTTCTTCTTAACTCTACACCGCCGGTATCTTACAAATCTCCACACATGGCTCTAAGGCGAGCTATATTCATTAGTTTAGTGATGTTGTTTGCATTAATCTTTAGCAACATTAATCTCAGTGTCAGCCAGCACATATATGATGTTGGTGGCAAGAAGGGATGGGCCCTTAAGGTTATCCCATATTGGGGCAGAGGAAAGAAATTTTATGCTGGAGATACTCTTGGTGAGTTCTATTTTTTTTATCAAAATTTAGTTTTTTTTTTTTTATTTGTTAGATTTTCAGCACCAGTTAGCCTAAAATTGCATGATATTGGCTAAATAATAGTATTCAAGTACAATCCCGATGAACACAATGTGGTTGTGGTAGAAAGTGCACTTGACTTCAACAATTGCAATGTGTCAGATAATGCGACGATCTACGATCTTGGAAATGATTCTATCATGCTCAAACAACGCTACAACTACTTCTTCTGTGGCAAATGGAACCATTGTGGCGCTGGAATGAAGATGATCATTTTTGCTCATTGAGATATGTATGTTGATAGATATTACTGAGTAATCCTTAGATTGTTTTATTATTGATAATAAATCTTGTATCTCTTTTTAGCTTGGTTAATGTTATGTATGGGAGTGTGGAACATGGTGACTCTTATGTTTGATTTGTGAATGATCAATGTTATTTTCATTCGTGGAATAAAGTTTTTGAAATAAAGTTTTGATATTGATGGTGTTTTAATAGGTCTTACGTTCTGCATTTATGAATGGGAAATGTAATCCATTTTAAGCTTACAGCTGAAGTTTCATACGGAGTGTTGAATTTATTATGCATGATTAACCTTTCATCAAACATTTCTTAATTGTATTTTTGGCTTAATCTATTTTAAGGAAAAAAACTTCTTTATGTTATCATCTTAGTTTCTTTTTTTTTTCTCTCGATATGAGACAAGTTCCTATTTTTTTGAACCCAACATAAGGAAAAAAACTTCTTTATGTTGATTTAGTTCCGATTCAAAAATAACCCGACTTAAATAGAATAAATTCTGAACCCAACTCAAGTAATGAAAAAGTCTAGAACTAAGATCTTAATCCTAGCTTGACCCGCTAACCTAAAGTCTACATGAGCTTTCATGTTTATTCGGGTCATGATTGGGATTTCCTGGTCGAGTTAGAACCGTGTTGACGTGTCTGGTCAATTTTCGACACTCCTATATGACCACCTATTTAAGTTTATTATGATATTCAACTTTTATATTTAAAAGAGTCTAATTATTATCTTCTTTATATAACTATTAAACAATTTTATTTTTTTTAATTATATCACACAAATTTAATATAGTTTTTATTCAAGTTTAATTTAACTTCACTTTGAAATGCTTGTTCAATTCATATTTTTGCCCACAAACTGTTATTGCCTCAACTCAATATGAAATAAGACCCCAAAATTTTTAATATTGATGGTTTATTTTAACATCATACATCAAATCACTCAAATTTATGGGGAAAAAAAGAAAAGAAAACCCAACTCAATTTGATGGTATTTACGATTTAATCTGGATCAACAGTTTTTGTTTAGAATAATTCATTTTAGAAGTGCAAGGTTAGTAATCAAAACAAAATTAAATTTGACCAAAAATACAAGACAATTTAATTTCATCTAATGATGAAACATAATCGAAATTTCATTCTTTTGGTTGTTATTATAAAAATATTTTGTATTTTTTAGGCAAAAATCTCTCTTTTGATCATTTATGGTGAACTGCGACAATAAATTTATATTAGTTCTTACCTCTTGTTTTTTCAATGATGATATTTTATCAATAGCATAAAATATTATCAAATTGCATTATAGATAATTTATAAGCAAATATGCCACAAATTTAGGTTTTAATTAGTTAGGAAAAAATTAATATAAAGCTTAATGATTATTTTTGGCATCAGAATAATAGTTTAATGTTTTAGTGTTGCACGAAAGTCCAACACACATATAAATAAAAAAAAAAGTGGGAGGAGACACCAAAATTTTTTATGAATAAAAACCCTGAAAATGAAAAAAAATTCATGGGGCACTTAAATAAATATACTATAACATTAAAAGTATATAGGTTCACTCTTCTTCGGAATTCGAAAAGATGAAGTTACAATATTGTTGATCACTGATGTACAATAGTCATCCATATTTAAATGTTCATTAGGATACGACAAATGTAGTTATTGGCGATAAAAAAATATTATGGCATAAAGACCGTTGTTGATTGCTTTGAATGTATTAATTTGCCACAAAATCTGTAGTCAGTGGTTGTGATAACGTCAGTTGGCCATAATGCCCATTTGTTGAAGTTTTAGTAGAAGTTAACATGATAAGTTGTAGTTGGTCACATAAGTTGTGGTTGGAAGCTGCAATAATTTCAGTTGGCTAGAGAGATCTTCATAATAGAAGACTGCAATGACAACAGTTAATCACATAGGCCAAATTAGAATGCTCCAATGACATCAATTGACTACAGAAGTCGTACTTGAAGGTTTTCATGACAGTAGTTGATCACATATGCCATAATGGAAGGTTGAAATTACAGCAGTCAATCACAATGGTTGTAGTGGAAGGCTGCAATGACAGCAATTGGTCATATAAACTATAGTGGAATGTTACAATGATAAAGGTTGGCCACACAGATTATAGTGGGAGGCTGCAATGACAACAGTTGATCACATAAGTCATAGTGGAAGGCTACAATGATAATAGTTGACCATAGAGGTCGCAGTGTGAGGTTATAATGGCAGTAGTTGGTTATGTCAGTTGTAGTGGAGGGCTATAGTGGTAACTGACCACATAGGTCATATTAGGTTGGAAAAAGAGTGTCAATTAGTCGTGGATGTTCTAGTGGAAGACTGTAATAATCAAATTTGCCATGTAGGATATAGTAGGAAGCTACCGTAGTAACTAGCCACTTATGTCATAGTAGATCACTACAAGAGTGATAGTTGGCCACAGATGCTACATTGGAAGACTGTAATGATAAAAGTTATCCATGTAAGCATTATTTTTAAGCTACTTTATTAACTGATCAAATTAATCCTAATGTGTCTTTAGAAGAACATCAGTTGGCCACAGAGTGATCGTAGTTAGTCGCATAGACCATAATGGGTAGCTATAGCAGTAACTGACCACATAAGTTATAATGGGTCATTCCCATAGCATTATTTTGCTTCAGAGGTTGTAGTAGAAGATTATAATGATAGCAGTTATTCATGTAAAAACATCAGTTGACATTAAAGACCTTCGTTAGAAGTTTTAATTAAGAATGTTGGTCACATATAGTGCTACACCAGTTGAGGGCTACAATACTTTTCTCAAATCTTATAATATTATGCCAAAGATAGGCTTATATGTATACAATGTATAAAAAACTTAGAAATTTTGAAAAAGACATTGCATTTTGAATATGCAGGTCATAATTAGTTGTCACTGGGAGTTTTCACCGGATATGTAATATGACATTATACATTACGCCAAATTAGGGATACTTTGTTATATTGTTACATCATATTCAAGACATTTCATTAGTGTTCGAGAATATATTATTACACAACAAAGTTTACTAACAATGACAAATAGGGGCGAAGATAGTCATTGAGTGATGTTTAATGGTGACGGACTGTTATTTATTATCAGGTTTTCAGTCTAGAACATTACTATAATATAACTCATTATTTTTCTATTTTTCTCTCCCTACTCAAGTGAAGAGAAGAGAGTCTACAAGCTTTAAGGGGGGTATATTGGTTCTTTGGCGAATAACACATGTAACCATCTGATCAAATGATCTATATTAATTTCTCTTACGAAAACGATTTTTTGATGATTTATAGGTCTTAAAGGCCTCAAAATTGAGTTATGTTGGTCGTGTTGGATTCCTCTCCTCAAAATACTCGATTTGACTATTGGTGCATCAAATTTGATGTTCATTTGATCCTCCAACTAGCTACCCAAATCCTCCAAATGTGATTCAGTGTCTTAATATGTGCTTGATTGGATTCGGATTGGACTAATTTTGGCATCATTGAGTTTGTCTTGTCGAGACGGACAATTTGACTATAATCTAACTGAAATCAAAGCTCTGGGTCATTTTTAATTTGAATTAAAGTATTTTTTGTCAAAATTAACTTGAGAGATTCATACAAATAATAAAATTTTGTGATGACATATCAAAATATGTTTAAATTTGGAGTGGATGGTCACTCTTCCTCGTTTGATCAACATTTCTGACTAATCATTTATTGCATTATATCCACGCAACATGCTTGTTTTAATGACAAAGCTAAGCGGAGATATGATGGCCAATAAAACTCCAATGACTTTACTTCCTTTATTCGTACTAGTTAAATATTTTCTTTTCAATCAGTTCCATCCATTGGCACGTGCATCATAACCACTTTTATTTATTGATCTATTGTTTTAATTAATTGGATATGGCTAGCGAGTCAATGCATGTGATGTGTTAAAAGATTGCATCAATTTATTTATTTTTTTACATCTTTAAATGAAATTAAACTTTAACAAAAGATATTTTATGTTTTCATTGTATGAATAACATGCATTTATAATGGAACAAAGTGGAAAAAACATGGAGCAAAAAAGAGAAAAATTGAAGAAAAAGCTGTTTGTGAAGGCTGAGGCCATGACTCCAAGTGTTGGGCACCTAAACGCCAGCCAAGCCTAGAAAATCGAGAGACGACGCCCAACCATAAGGCGTCGTGGCCCCAACTATGAAGGACATGACCATGGAGCTAGATCAGTCTGGCACCTTGGCACCCAACAATCCAAGTGCAACTCGAGAGGTTGGCGTTTAGGCGCCAACCACTGAGCATCATGGTTCTGCTGAAGACCAAGGCTATGGCGTCACATAGAGTGGTGTAGAAGCCAACACTTTTGCCAGCTGTCATCCAAATGGTGCAGAAAAACTAGTTTGGGGAAAACCAATTTACCTACTATCCAAATTGTATCGAGAGAGATCTTAGGGTTACAATGCGAACGGTTCACGGGTTATGAATGATCGGGGACGACAAACGGATGTCATCCGTTCGCGTCTGTATCTAGTGGAAGGTGGAGATTTGGTCGAATGAAGAAATGGAGCATGAACCACGTCAGAGGCTGAGGTGTAAAGCGCGACAATGCAAACACACTCTCCAAAAGACATGCCCCTCTCCAAATACACACTCTCAAAGACAATGCAAACACACTCTCAAAGACATGTCACTCCCTAAATATAAAAGAAGACTCAATAATTAAATGTATATTTAAATATGTGACTTGAGTTAAAGCTTAGACAATGCAAACACACACTCTCAAAGATACTCGCCTGCTCTCCAAATTTAAACGAAGTCATGAGCTAGTTTAAAATTTATTTGACAAGTTTAGAGGGGGCTCTCTAAAGCTCAAAAGGCACTAACCCAACTCTAAACCAATTCTCTAAGGCGCTAAAATGACCAGCCGATTTAGTAGGGGTGTCAAAATTTGGCTCGACACGACAACACGAATCGAACTCGATTCAAAAAATTCAGGTTTGGGGTGACCCGAAAATTTTTCGAGTCAGTTTACCTGAATATTTTTCGAGTCAGTTTTGCGTCAGAAAATTTAAAAAAATTTGATATGTTTATTATTCGGGTCGGGACCAAACATGACCCGAATAAACACTAAAGTTTAGTTTAGCAGGTCAAACTCGAGTTTGAGACTTAATTTTGGATCCGTTTATAATTCGGGTCGGACTCTAATTTACCTTATTTAGATCTGATCATTTAGAGATGGCAAGTCCATCGATTCAATTAACTAGACCTTCGAAGTACTCATTAAGACAAGTGCCCCCACATGTACTTCCCGAGATTCTGCCATGTTCCCATGCCTAGAACAATCATATAATATATTATATTATTTATATATCTCTTTATTTTACTAAATTATAATATGGCTTCCTTTGCAGCACATAAAATGTAAAACTATGTTGTCAAATGGCCTTTATGTTCTAGGGATCGAGCATATTCTTTAATTTCATCTAATGTGGAGAATGTGATCCCTCCCTCTCTGTCTCTTCTTCCTACTTTATCATTTTCCTTTATTCATTACTTCGTTAATATCTTGTGTTTGTAATTATAATTCGGTCCCTGTATCATGATAATACAAACGTGAAATAATCACTGTGATGAAAAATTAAATTTGGCACAGTGGGTGGATTAAAAAAGAAAACGTCCAGACATATATTTTAATCAAACTTGTTTGATGGTATGCAGAAATATAAAAAAATATTGTAAGATCGCATACATTATGGGGGCACAACAGATCACCTGAAATATTGTTATTTACAAATGAAGAATCATGGAGTTTTCTTTTTTAACTACTGAGTACCACGAATAAACTATCGAGAATTTGATAAACATGAAAATTATGGATTGGGGTTTTACCATGAACTTTTGATTTTTGAGCTAGAATTTGAAAAAAAAGATGAAAGAGAGATTAATTTGTAAATGGCAGTGTTTTCGAAGGGCTGTACGTAATTGCCCCTTTTTTATAGCGCATAGTTTGACCCGATTATAAGTGATGTTTTTAATATGATCATATAAAAGATCGCATTGAGTAATTCCATAATTATTTATTCTTCATTCTAATAGTTCAATAGTACGTGCAAAGAATAGGGAGGTCAAATTTAATCAAATATAATCTTTCCAGCCATGTTCAAAAAGCCAGTTGGTTTAACAAAATTTGATTACGTTATTATATATATACCAGCACCAATCTCAAATGTCACATTAAAATGCTACAATAACTAACATATACTTGTATATGAGCGGCAACAAATTCGTTCATATCCAAGTAGAGTCGACATCGCCTCCCCAAAACTCCAATACTTCTGATGATCGTTACGACGTCTCTAGATATCACCACCACAAGCATGAAAATCTTTCCCTCAAAGTGTGGTAGGAAAACTTCAACATTTCCTCATCTCCCCTGCAATGTGCTAAGAGCGACACTGGAATCTCCTGCGGAATGCAAGAAATAAACGAGAAAGAAGATCTCGTTGCTCTCCTACTACGCAGGTTGAAGACGACTTTCACTCTTCACCGCAACTCTGCATCGTAACTCGACACCGCAAATCTTTGTCGCAATTCTTCACTGCAACTCTACACCGCAACGCGGTACAACATCTTTGCACCACAACACTTCACTGAAACTCTGCTTCGCAACTCTGCGTCGCAATTCGACACCGCAACTCTGTGACACAACTCAGCACCGCAACTTTGCGCCGCAACTCGACACCGCAACTCTGCGTTGCAATTCGACACCGCAACTCTGCGTTGCAATTCGACACTGCAACTCTGCACCGTAACTCGACACTGCAACTCTGCGCCATAACTCGGCACCGCAACTCTTTGTCGCAACTCGACACCGCAACTCTGCAACGCAACTTGACACCGCAAATACACTGTAGCTCGGTACCACAACTTGGCATCGTAACTCGGCACCGCAACTCTTTGTCGCAACTCTGCAATGCAACTCTTAACTGCTGCGCAGAATGATTTTTTTCTGAGAAATCCTTAATCAGTTGAGGACTCCACCCCTACTTTCTTTCATGACATTGGACATCTAACACATTGCGCCACTGTGATACTTCGCTAGCACGTCGCCGCAACACACCGTTGGAACGCATCGCATCGCCACGACACCCTGTCGTGACGCACCGCCGCAACACGTTGCCGCGACGCACCGCCGTACACATCGCTCTGTCGTGACGCCTTGCCGCGACTCTCCACTACCACGACACCCCGCCATGTGCTCCGTCGCCACGCGTCGCCACGCGTCGCCACGACGCTCCGCCGCAACTCGTCGTCGCGGCACACCGCTGCAACGTAATGTTGCCTCGCAGTGACGTACCGCCGCAACGTGTCACCACGACGCACCGACGCGACGCTCTACTGCAGCACAATGCCTAGCCGAGACACCCCGTGACAACGCTCAGTAGCCACGCGTCGCCGCGACGCTCTACCGCAACTCATTGCCGAGCGCACCGCCGCAACGCACCGCCGCGACACTCCACCACAACAAGTTGCCTCGCCACGACACCCCGCGACGACGCTCTGTCGTCACGCGTTGTCACGTGTCACCGTGACGCTCCGCCGCAACTCGTCACTACGACGCACCGCCGCAACGCATCACGTTGCTTCTCTGCGACGCGCCGCCGCAGCAGCGCATCATTACGAGGCTCTGTAGTAAAACGTTGCCGCTACTTTACCCCCTTCTGCTTTAGCCTTATTTATAGGAATTGGATCATTAAATGCTTATTAAAAAAAAATAATATTAGAAATATATAATAATAATAATAATAATAATAATATAAATAAATTCAGTTTCCATCCAGCCCGTCGTTTGGCATTCCAGCATTCATTTATATTGAAATTATCTAAGCTTGTATTTAAGAGTATTATTAAAGCAAATTAAAAGTATTATCAAATTATTAAAACGTCGGGTATATATATATATATATATATATAACTCTCGATCTAGATATTTTCGGACGAAAAAAAAAAATCGTAAGAAAATAGGGGGGCAACTGATACATCATCAATAAATTATCACATCTGGCACGAATCTTAAAGCATAACACGGATCTTGAGGTAATATTTTGAGCAAGTAATATTCAAATTTTGATAAAAAGTCATCCATAGCTCTGATTTCAGTAAATTTATAGTCAAACTAACCGGCTCGATGAGAAGAACTCAATGATATAAAAACTAGTCCAATCCGAGTCAGATCAAGCCCGAATCAAATTATTAAACCATTCTTGAAGGATTTATGAAGGCATTTGAAAGATCAAAATGATGTCGAATCTTGCGAATTTATAGTTGGCTCGAGCGTCCCAACAAGACAAATCCAACGAGCCTGAGATTGCTCAATTTCGACATCGTTAGGGCACTCAAATGTCCATCAAACGTCATCCGATCGAGAGAAACTCTCTGGAGCGTCCGATCAAAATTATTCATATTTCTGTATTAATTATACCCAGAACACTATAAATAGAGCCACACCCCTCATATGAGGGGAGGAGGTTTGAGAGAGAACTTGAGACTTTGAGAAGAAGTTCAAGTTCAATATCATCCATATCGTCGTCGACCACCACTGATCATCAGTAACCACCGCCGGCCTCCGTCGACCACAACTGCCGTCGTCGACCACCGCTAACTTCCGCCATCCACCGCCAACCGTCATCAATCACGGCTGACCATCATCGACGGTCAACAACCATTGCTGACCTCCATCAATTACCGTCGGTCGCCGCTGACCACAGTCGATCGTCGCTGACCTCCGTCGACCCTCGTCAACCGTCATCAAACGTCGCCGACCACCGCTAACCAGACGTTGTCAGTCGATGTTGTACATTAAAAAATCTTGTTATTTTTCTCATCTATGAGACAAGAGGTCTCTGTAATCACAACTTATAGTGAAATTTTTATAACTGGGTCAGATCCTGTGGTTTTTTTCTTTACGGGTTTTTCGTGTAAAAATTTCTGGTGTCATCACTGGTTGATTCTCTTTAATCTAAATGTGTGTTGAATCCTCGTGCAAAGCTAAGACAATAATTCATCACTCGACCTCCACGAATTTCCTAATAGTTAAAGTACTATTTATGTTTGGGAATGTGTATTTTATTTTTCAGAAATTAAAATAATAATATTTCGTTGTGATGTTAAAAATTTCTGTAATATAAATGTGAAAAATAAAATTTAGATCTTATATATAAATATATATAGGAATTGGTGAGTGTGTAAATGGACATTGCTGGAGTCATCGATTACCTAAAGCTCATAAAAGCCAAATTAAGCCGCGTCATTGATGAGGTGATGCCCAAACCATCTTGGCAGGCAAGAAAACTGATATCTATAGACCACGTCGAGAAATTTCATCCCTATTCCAAGCAACGATGTCAATAATTTGTTTTTTTTAATAGCCTTTTTAAAAAAATAAATCCATTCTTTAAGACTTTAACTACCATCGCATGAATTCTTAACTAAAAAAAATCAATTTTTCAACCAAAATATTAATTAAATCATATTCACACCATAGAGCTAGTAATTTTTTTTAATTTTATATATTATTTTAGTATTAATTTGTTTGAAAGTTAAAATTACAAATTTGAACTTAAAGGCTGTATTTAAGGAAAAAAAAGTCAGAATAAACACAAAAATTCAATATTTTAAGATTCTCCATTTTATTATTTTCTCTATATGAAGAACTAGAGGTGTCAAATCAGGTCAAACAGGTCTGGTTTGGTTTAACCCGAAAGTGTCTCGACTTGAATATGGTCAACCTGGATCTGACCTAAAAAATAAATCAGTAGAAAACAAAAACCCGAACCTGAGCTTGACCCTATAACCAGAACCGAACCCAAACTTGTTTATTTATTTGGTTCATATTTGGGTATTCGGGTTCAACCCTAAACGGGTCAAATTTTTTGACCCAAACTCAACTCGAAAAATATGTGGGTCAACCCTAAGTCTGATTATTCAAGTTGAGTTCGAGTCATATAGGCTTTTCAGATCAACTTTTAACACCTTTGGATGTTATAGAATCTGCGCTATAATGGGAAAAATGTTGATTAATTAGTGATTTAATTTAAAATTAATTTAATAGGTGAAAATTCATAACCATTAAATTTAGATCAAATATAATGAAAATAACACGAGGATAATTTAAAGCCAATAAAATATCAAGATAGTTCCCAATTACTTATATGAATTTATTTTAGTCTAGAAAAGAAAATACTAGAAGTGTTAAAATAATATCCATATTTAATATAAGCATTTTATTGTACCTGGATCTATATAATTGAGAAAATATAATCTTGTTCTCGCTCATTTTTTCCGAGGATAAGGTTATTAAGTACAATTAGCATGGTAATTACACAATCACTGCAGACCATTTTGCCGTGAAAGTCTTCTTTTAAAATCATTCCAATTCTATCATTGACAAATTCAATTATTTTAAAATCATTTTTTAACTAATAAGACTCAAAATACTTTGCTTGTAATCCAAGCGGTGGTGCATTCTTCTATAAATAGAGAACAAAAAGAGCCACTGTGCAAACAAACGAAGATAACTAGATCTTGTTACATTCTCAGCCCCCCAACCGAGAGAGAAAGAGAGAGAGAGAAAAGGAACGACATGGCGGCGGCGATCGAGATTTCGAGGGAGTATGGTTACGTTGTAATGGTGCTCGTTCTCTACGTCTTCCTCAATATCTGGATGGGCGTTCAAGTGGGAAAAGCCCGGAAGAAGTAATTGATTTGTTGATATCATTTCCTTTCGCTTCGTCTCTTACTACAGATTCTTTTCATTCTCATTCTATTGAAAATCTTTAAAATCAGGTACAAAGTACCTTACCCTGCTCTCTATGCACTGGAATCCGAGAACAAGGACGCCAAGCTCTTCAATTGTGTTCAGGTAAGCTTCGATTCCCGAGCTTCATCGCTCTTCTCCTAAATTTGCGAAACTCGTGCATTTTTCACGCGAATTTGGGATTCCGATTGGCAGAGAGGACACCAGAACTCGCTCGAATACATGCCGGTGTTCTTTGTGTCTCTGTTGCTCGGCGGAATCCAGCACTCGCTCGTTGCTTCCATACTCGGACTCTTCTACACCGTCGCTCGATTTTTTTACTTCAAGGGATACGCTTCCGGCGTTCCTGAAAATCGGATCAAGTTTGGGTATTTCTTTATTTTCTTTTTTCCTTCTTGGATAAATCTCTTTTACTCTTCTTCTTTCGGCTTCCAGATCAAAGTTGGAATTTTGCATAGTTTGTCTAATGATTTATGTTTGATTTCTGGCAGAGGTTTGAACTTTCTTGCTTTGCTTGGGCTCATCTTTTGCTCCGCTTCGTTTGGCATCAACTTGCTTCTTCGCGAGGTCCTCTAGTGTTCGACGTTATTCCCTTGTCGCAAATGATTTTCAGTTGTTTCTCACGTTTTCATTTCATGAAGTTGGATTAAGTCTTTGAAATAAGCCAAACTGTGTTTGGATGAGGGATGAGGGATGAGGGATGAGGGATGAGGGATGAGGGATGAGTAGATGAGGATCATTCTTGTCCTCCGTTTTAGATAGGATGTCAGTTCTGCTGAATTGCTGCTGTTAATTGTGCTTTTTAGGTTCTAATACTCTGTTAATTAGTTTTAATCACTCATTCTCTGGAGCATTGATCTTATGCATTAATTTGTGAATGCAAATGCGGTATAAACTTCTCACCTGCGACGCGTTTGACATGTTTTATTTATATACTCCTTGGTAATTGCATAAAGCTCCTTTCTTTATGCTTAAATTAGCAGTCTTATCGGTTTTGCTGTGCAACCATGAGTTCTGAACCTCAATGACGACGTGACGCAAACACTACAATTTTATAGGATTTCTTAGCTGTGCAGAGCTGCATGGCGCGCTTATTGTTACACATGTACTTTATAGGGTCCTTGAATGTTCTGATATTTATTGTACAATTGAATAGATTCAAATAAAACTTATATCTTATACTTTACTTAATTTTAAACTTAATTCCCGACTCAATTGTTATTTAATAAATAAATTATTTAAAAAGTAATAAAATGCTTATTTAATTATTTTTAAACACTTTTAATCACCTCCATGGGTTTCCAATGGTCTCACTTAACGCTTTAGATAGTCTTGCTAAGAAAGAGGTCTTGGTGAAGGGCCTAAAAACTATACCAACTACATTAGAGAAAAATAAAATAACTATAGGATTAGGAACAGGGTCGGCAATTGCTAGAAGGCAGTCTTTAACTAGCATAATGAGTAACTATGTGTATCATGCTAATGGGTTCAAGGAGTCGACAACAATAAAGGCAAGTGTTCAAGCTATGATCATGAGATTATGAGTAGTTCCAAACTGAAACTACATATCTTCCGACCATTTAGGATCTGTTGGGGCAGCTGTTGATTATTTATAATCTGCTGATAAACAGATTATTCTGATAATCTGATAATCTGCAGATTATTAAAATAATCCGGCTTACTAATTTGGGCAACTTATTCAGAATAGCTTATTGGTGGTTATGGTGGTATAAATGACATTCATGCCCTTATCTGATAAAACTGTTTTGGGCAGCTTATTCAGAATAATTTATTGGTAGTACAGAAGCATAAAGTGCATAAGCATACAATCATCACAGATCAATTCCAAAAGATGACATGCAGTTCTCACACTCTCGTGAGTACGAGAAGAAATAAAAAAAGTATTAAAAAAAGTACAACTACAATGAGAAATATTAAAATATTTAATTTCAAACTCTGGCAATGTTGTCCTCAACTTCACTATCAACCTGGGAAAACATTAGATTCCCATGGTTGTTGGCAGTGTAATATGTGAGACTGTCAGCCCACCGGAAGAAGCTGCAACGAGCTGAAACACTTTTGGCACAACCATAGATTTGTCTCCCAAAGCTATGAGACTGACGCGACGTCAGCAACGAAAACGGTAGTCCACAATAACAAAAAATACCTCTACCCGTAACTGATATCCTAGAAGTCATTTTTGTATAACTGAAAAAAAAAAACAAAAAAAACAAATGCAGTACTTATCCCAAACAAAATAAAATACACATAAAAATTGATCTGCATATATATGAAGAAAAGAAAGACTTGTTGGATTAGGTGTCATATATAGCATCTGATATAAACTCCCTCAGAGCAGTCATCTCAGTCATACTCTCCGCGTCATGAACTACAAATTCATTAAATTCATTCTCATCCTCAGGAACTGAAGGCCCGATCATGATTTCTGATGGTTCTTCATAGACTGTCAGCTCTTTGTTATCAGTCATACTAAAGTCTGTATCTGAACGTGAAGGGTGTCGCCGTATGAAGTTATGATGTGTCATTGTTGTCACCATAATATGCACCTTCTTTTTAAATGGATATTATGACATATCAAGTAGGAAGACCCATTTCTTTTTCCACACCCAAAGCGCTCTTTCAATTACCCCACGTAAAGAGGAGTAGCATTTGTTAAACATTTCTTTCCTACCACGAATAGTGTCACTTACTCGCTCAAAATCAGGAATATGATACCTAGTGTCTTGAAATGTCTTCAGATAGCCCCTCTGCATATGGTATCCAACATCAACCAAATAGTATTTCCCTGTTATGGAAGTTATTGTTTTTTGCAATAAATACCTATAACTTTGGAATTTTAAACTTCAAAACATACTTGAAGGCGGATGAGGAAATCCCTGTGATCTATTCCTCGTAGCATAGGCGAAAATTCGACTATCATGTGCATTCCCTTCCCAGCCCATCATAACATATGTGAAACACATGTTGAAGTCACATACCGCCATGACATTTTGAGTAGTCGAACTACTTCGACCAATGTAAGCCACCTTGTCCTGGCTGGGTATTCGGGCATCAAACGTGAGTACCGTCAATTGCACATATGCAGTTCTGTTTTACAGTGTTGGAAAATATTTATATGTTGTTATGATAGTAAATAAAAGAATGATTCCTTAAAATAAGACATATAACGAGGATCGACTGTGATTTGTCCTGAAGTATTAGCAAATGATGGATCCTCTAGCCTGATGGTTTTAGAGGATAAACTAACAAGTGTTTGTATGCCTTTGGAAAAATAACGACTTATTGTCTCCGATGAATGTTGAAATCTCTCCATAGCACCCCTAATTGATTCATTCTGTGACAATATATAGCGTTATAACTAATACCTTCCTTCTTGTCGTTCTTGAAGAACCTTGGAGTCTGTGATTGAGAGATAACTCGTGCAAGAGATCCATAAAGATTTGTACTATCATTCGAAATATGTTACCGAACCTAATATGATGTCCAAAAAGCATTTCACCAACTCATTTATCCCCAACAAAGCTGGAGGTCATTCGGGGTATACAAACATTGCTTGATCGGTAATACTCCAACAGTAATATGACAATAGATGTAGCCCATGTCATTCTCTTACGATGTTCATGTTGTGGATCCATTCTAAAGAAAGAAAGATCTCAGTTATTTCATCAATTATTAATCAATACAGTGAGTGGGAAATAAATAATGAGAACACTCAGCTAGTAAGAATAAAAAAAATTAGATCTCTACTAATATGCATGCATGAAATCAATTAAAACTACATTTTAAAAAAGAAACACAACTCCAAATAACAGATGAGTTCATAACTTTGAAGAGTAGATAATACAATTCTTGAAAACACATAAGAACTCAATCATTTACAATAACACGTAAATATTGACTTGCAACTCTGGTTCCATAGCCATAAATATGTGCCTACGTGTTGGATCCTCAAGTTTTTTCATATATATTGCATGAAAGTGCTTATCAGCTGCAATTTCAGGGATGGTTTTCAAAGTGCGAAGACAATCAAAGATAGTGTTGTCAGATATTGGAGCAAGCGGTGGTGCCCAAAAGTATCTATGAGTCTATCAAATGGAGTTTTCACAAAAGTATCATTTTCTTTCTTTCTTCTTTCTAGCCTGGGCCTCTTCATCTGTGAGCTTGATTCCCCCATCTCCCTCTGGTTAACGTTGTATATTTCTTCTTCAACTCCCACCGGCTCTGGTGGAAAATCATTGGGTGTCCCTGCAAACCCCGTCTCACAAGGGCTAAATGCAAGCTTTCCCGTTGTCACAACCCCCTTGAACATTATGTCAAGTTTATCTTTAAGATCCGGGTCAATTCTGCTCTGGTTGTATTTTTTTGCTGTCGGCATTGCCTATAACATTACAATTAGCATGGGGGTTTAGGGGGATAATTGTTTAAAATGAAAATATTTGTAAGTAACAAAAAAACAATGATAATTTTACCTCTAATTTCTCGGCCCACCATTCATCCGGAGCAACAATTGTATGTTTGATTGGATCCCTGCTCAACCAAGTGGTTTCACGTTTCAGCTCCTTCTAAATTTTCCACTCCTTCAATTGATCCTATTTATTTTTAAACTTCGGCCTGTCATAATCCATTCCAGTCAATTCTTTCAAACTTTTAGTCATGTTCTGCCAACCTTGCTTATTGAAATAGGTGGTTGGCCTATTCCCGATCTCAATCTCAGTGATGGAGAGGTTGTTAAAAATAATTGTAACTTCCTTATCTCACATCACTGAGGGACCACCTTCACTTGTCTTAGACATTGTGATACTATATGGAGAATTTTATATTGTTTAAAGAAATTCATTTTGTTAGTAAACATGCATAGAAAAATTATCCAAATACACCGACAAGAGAAGAAAAACAGATATCTTTAAAAAAGTAAACCTACATCCACAACAGATCCAACTGAAGTAACATGTAAATCTCACAGAAGAAAAATAAAAAAATTGCTCATAGAAAAAAAATAATAAAAATAACACAAAGGAATTATGTGGTTCGGTCAAAGACTCGCATCCACAATATGACATCGAACATGTTTTATTATGAAATTGTGTAAGGTTACATAACTATGCTTTTCATACACATAGCAATGGTTCTCGATACATATCTTATATTTGATACAAATGTTGTAAAAATAAAGCAATACACATCAAATTTGATATAAAGCTTCTCATAAATGTCATGGAACCCAATTCTATCAGAAGCAGCTGCCAAAGAAGCTCTAAAATATAAGCATTGTATTTGTTTATCTAAAATATTAGAAAATGCCAAAAAATCTCTAAAGACATAAACCTTCTCATATGAGCATTGTATCTCTAGCCTCGACATCAAAGGAAGCCCCCAAAACCCATCAACAATGATATATCATCTAACTAAAGAGTGGATCAGTACTTGCACATTCAAACAAATGCCCCTAAACCCCATAATTGAGCAACATTCAATATAACAGGTGCAGCTAAACAATTTCAGGTTATAACAGGAGCAACATTCAATATAATAGATGTAGCTAAGCAGGTGCACCTAAGCCGCATAACTGAGCAACATTGCAATTAGGAACAGTATAATAGGTGCAGCTAAACAATTCCAAAAGTTTGAACTAGCTGAGTTCCCACATTTCGAACAGTATAACAGGGGCGCTTTGAAGCACATTCCAACAGTTAAACAATTCCAACAGTTCAAACAATAAATAACAATATAACAAGGACGCATTCAAGCACATTCCAACGGTTTAAACTAGTTGAGTTCCCACATTTCAAACTAAAGTTTTCATACAGTAACGGGGATGGGAAGAACAATATAACAGGTGCAGCTAAACACAGATTCAATGCATTCAAGAGATTTTATCATCTGTCAATCTTGCGATATTATACAAAAAAAAAATGCAAAAAAAACTCATGAAAACCTCATATTGATTTCCATCAATGCATTCCCAAATAATCCAGCAAAGGCATTCTCAAGAAAATCAAATCTTGCAAAAAAGAGTAAAAAACAATTGAATCGAGCCACATAAAACCAACAAGAGAAGATCGAGCCATAAAACTAGCCAGAGAAGATCAAGTTATAAAACCAACCAGAAAGCATAGCGGCATATAGATCTCACCAGAAGAATCGAATGTTTACGAAGGAGAAGATCGGGAAAGGAGATGGCGAGGGAGAGCGCGAGAAGATCTCACAGGGGCACGGGAGGAATTCGAGCCCTAACAAATGTCGAATGCACAGGGAGCCCCGCGTGCAATCTATAGAAGGAAATAAAATACGTGATTTTCATCGTTTTTAAAACACAGGGCCGAACGTCCTAAACAAACACCAAGAAAACACCGTCACACCAAAATAAACTGCCCCAAACGACAGTAAGTGTGGGGGGTTGATACGATCCCATTGGTATGATCGCAAAAAATAGTGATTCGGGGATGGCAATTCTAAAATTGAGAGGGGGAGAATTATAAGTGATAAAATAACAAGAAACATGTATCATGCTTATTCATTTAATATCTTCAATGGAGATTATGTTATGCTTACACAATGCAAAAACGAAAAAATCCGCACAACAATACTCAAATACAAATGATTTACGTGATTTGATATTAAGTTGATTCACCTACGTCCAACGGGAGAGAGATTTCCCTAGCATCGGATGGGAGAAAAAAATGGCATGGGCTTACAACTCACACTTTTCACCATATATCTCTCATAATCATTAAGACTCTTAGATAGAGGAGGACTAGGGTATATAAGTAACTAAAGCCAAAAGTTAAAATTACCCCAAATTTAAAACAAGCCATAAATATAATAATCTTCACCTCACCTCTTACTTCGAGTCAAGTGAGAGATGATCAAATGAACTCCAAACTTTAATTCAGTTACACCTAGATGGTTGCCTATGTACCCAGTTCCGAAATGAGTAAGCCTCGTGTAGTTCTTCAAAATGTCTAACTAGTCAATTTGTCCTAAGCTTTAATGTTGACCAAACTTCTACAGAGATGACCTTTTGGACGGTAGTACCTTCATGAGCAAGTCTGTTGCATTCTCCTTCATATTTATCTTCTTCAACAAAATGTTGTCGTCAATTAATCTTTTAACAAAGTGAAACCTCACATCAATGCGCTTGGTAAGAGCATGATGAACTGGATTTGTAGTAAAAAATATCGGACTCTGACTGTCACCAACATTTTAAAAATTGGATCGGACCTATTGGTTCGACCATGAATTGGTGGTCCGTGCGATCTATATCACACTAAAAACCATTTCTGATTGTGAACTACCCAAAACCGGTTGAACCTGTTGTTTAACCCATAAACCAGAGAACCCGTTCAACCTTTTAAAAACATAAATATATTTTTATATTTTTTCTCATACTTTTTAACGTGCATGTCAGTTTCCAATTCAAAAGCATATCCAGGCTTTGTCTTTTTTGTATTTTCTGGAACATTTCATATTTATACATATTTTCTATTTTCGTGCAAAACTTTTCGGCCTTTTCTTGATGTCATGACACACTTTTTGTATATATAAAGAAAGAGAAATAAAGATAGAGGGCGAGAGTAAATATGAATACTTGTAGGACAGTTTTATAGGGATATTACTTTTTTTTTAAGAATATTAAAAACTCTTTTGGGAATAGTTGCTTTATGAAATTGCTTAAAAGTATTTTATTTATTTATTTATTGATATTTATTATTATATTTTTGTTGTATTATTTAAATTATAATTAATTTATTTATATTTATTAATTATTACATCATCCGGTTTAACAGTTGTTTCAACCACGATCAAACCAATGAACTTTGAACATTTTTTTTTCCAGCTTGATCTCTGGTTTGATTTTCAAAACCTTAACAGTCACAGAGCACCATCACGGGCTTCTTATCAGCTCTCAAGTCATCTGCATCTATATTGCTTCCTTCATTGCCTCCGTGAATGCCATGTACTCAGCCTTCGTAGTAAATAAAGCAACAACAAATTGAAGAACCAACTTTCAACTGGCTAGACCTCGTATCAAAGTGAAGAAATAGCTAGTCGTAGATCTTCGTCTATCCACGTCATCTGTATATCCTAAGTCAGTGCCGCCTAAATAAAATTCTACGATAGATGACTGCATCTCAAACAACAGGGCAATATCAGTTGTACCGTTCATATACCTCAGAATACACTTCACATTCTGCCAATATTTTCTTCCTGGATCATGCATGAATCTACTGACGCTTGGCATCATCTTTTGATGTCATGGGTGAATGATGACCGCTCAAACTTCCTTATGATATGCTTCATGCACAAATGACTCACTGAGGCTCGAGATATCTGTTTTCAATCCTCCAGCACGTGGGCAAGATCGTTTTGTTAGGCTTGGTTGTCAATGAGATTAGTTTTGTTTGGTGTTGTGCGAATACATCAAGCCCTAAATTGGCTTACTCGTGAAGAATTATCTATTATATGACTCTAAATGGGGGAACAAACATCTTGGATGCGTCTGGAATATCATTTTGGCTTAAGATGGAGCTTCCAAGTCTTGCAACGTGGCCTAAACCATCAAAACCATAAAACAACACCAAAAGAGGGTAGGCTTGACCATGCCATATAGAGTGTGACCACACTCAGGCGTGATCGTGACTCATTTGTTGTGTGCCCACACCACAGTCTTTAGTTGATTTTTTGGTCAACTCACTGCATGGTCTCCCATTTTCCAACCTGACGCAGCACTACCGATGGGATAAGCAGATGGATCAATTTGAAGCCAAAAATGGCATGTGATTTATCTAAGATCTTGCTAAATAAGGTAAACAATCATTCCATTCCTTAAGTACAAAAAAAGATTTCAAGCAGGGAGGACTAGAGAGATATCGCACTCATTTCACTTGGAGGGAGACATTGAACAATCACAGAGAGGCTGGGTGAGAGTTTTGGAGAGTTTTCGTAGAGCTTCTGTGCCCTTCTTTTTTCTCTTCTCCATGTTTTCTTCTCCTCCTCTCGCATTTTCTTTCTCTATTATCGTCCTGGTCCAAGAAACTGAGGGGAGCGATAGGGACTTGAGAAGTGATAACAAGAGTGCTTGGAGAGTTTTGAGAGTTAACTTCTCCATCCTTCTTCTTCTTTCTCCTCTTCTCCATTTTCCTTCCTTCTTCTTCCCCTTGCATTTATTTTTGTTGGTCACCATCTTGGTCCAAGAAACAGAGAGGAAGAGCGAAGCGTGTTGTTGCGCTAGCACCGAAAAACCCTTTGTGAAGTGAGCTTCATCACCCAAGGGGAGCGTAGGCCGGTACTTAGAGCGTCGCCAAAATCTCTTCGTGACAAAGAGAGCTTCTTCTCGAGCAATGACTTGACTTTGTTCAACCACCGCGACAGTATAATCTTCTCAACCTTCATATTTTCTATTTCCTAGAGCTCCTTGGACTGATTATTTCTCATCTTTTGAGGAGATCAATAGGTTAGGCGCCTTCCTTGGAAAAAGGTGTACTTCGCCCTTTCAAACTTAAAGTGGCATTTACCTATAAAACGCAGAATTCTTATGTAATATTTGCATAGATATCTCACATCTAAACTTTCATATATACACACATAGCACTTATTAATATTACATAAAAAATGCATGAAGTAAAATTTAGGTGTTTTCTAAATTCATCTATTTATTTTTAACTTGTACGTAAAGTCTTTTCTCATGAAGCCCAGAGTTTTCTAAACAGCTTTCGGTAGCAATAGGTCGGTTTAACGAGATCGTATTTGGCTTTTCGAGATTTCTTACAACTGCTACGAGAAAAAGAAGGTAATGCCGTCAACGACCGACTCCTATAGAAAGATAAGCATCAGAAGGTTGTAGAAGCGGTGACATTGTCTTATTTTTTAAGGCAATTGAATTTAAAAATTCATGGAGGCGTTGATGGTTGTATGCAGGTTTGAAACCCGATTACTGAGATTTGAGTTTATTAATTTAATGTCTTATTAGGTCTTGTTATAAATAAATTGATTTAAGATAGTGATAGTTAATTTGTAAGTATTTGATTTGATTGTGTGAATATTCATTAAAATTTTGTTTGAGGCATCTCAATCTGCTATAATAAATACAGCATGTTGAATAAATGAGCCAGACATTTGGCCTCTCGTCATTTAGTATAAATATAAGGGCTTACTTATGGAATTTGTAATCTATGTTTTATCATATATAACTAAATTAGTGCTGTTAATTATTAAACCCTGTTGTAATAATAAAAGAAACGAGTAAATGTTCTTAATTCTATGATATCATCTTCTACAATTAGAGAGAAGAGTACAAATACAGTAGATTATTCTAATCAGGTTAGGCATTGTGATTTTTCCTGTTTAGAATTTTTCATGAAAAATTGCTAATTTCTTCTTCAATATTCTACGTACTATGTGTGTATGGGGGGCACCCTTGCGTGGCAAAGTGATAGACAACTGCATTGTCAATCGTAAGACACTTTTGACCCAAGTTAGATTCCTACGGGGATAGATAGCGCATATGGGGAGCGATATTCTCAAATACCACTCCTTTTTATAGAATGGGGGCAACTCATATGCTATCAACAAATTCTCATCATCTGGGTTGAATCTCAAAGCATGACACAGATCTTGAGACGATATATTGAGCAAGAAACATTCAAACTTTGATTAAGATTCATCGAGAGCTCTGATTTCGGCAAAATTATAGTTAAATTGACCGGCTCAACGAGACAAACCCAGTGATAACAAAATCGATCAAATACGAGTCAAATCAAGCTCAGATCAAGTCATTAAACACACTTAGAACCTTTTCGGGTATTTTTGGAAGATCAAATGAACATTAAATCTATTGAGTTTATAGTCGAATCGAGCTTCTCGACAAGATGAATCGAACAAGCCTAAGATGACTCAATTCCAACAACATTAAGAAACTCAGATGTCCATCAAATATAGTCTGATCAAGGGAACCTTTGTGGGTGGTCTAATTAAAGTGTTTATATTCATTCACTAATTACAATTGGGACTCTATAACTAAAGCCCACCCTTCTCATGAGAGGGGAAGAGAAATTGTTTCTGTCATCTAATATCTATTTCTTTTATTGGTTTTTCACGTAAAAATTTCTAATATCTCAAGTAGTTGTTTCTGTCATCTAAGTGTGTGATGAATTCTCGTGCAACGCTAAGATGATAATTCATTATTCTACCGCCACAGGTTTTGTAGCATGCATCAAAACATATGGCATAAGTCTATTATAATTTATTTCAAGTTATTAACAAAAGATAAATTGCTCATATCTATATCACTACTAAAGTTGATCATAGGGAGGACTATCGTATGGAAATATAGAGTTTATACAAAGAATATTATTGAGAAAGTATTAAGGTATGTTACTGCAATGGAGATTGATGCAGATAATTGTCAATTTCTCATAGTAATTGATGTTGTGGAGGCTGAATTTAATGAGTCTCTATTTCGCTTTTTTAGAAACTTGTATAAGTTGTCATTCATGATTGCCTATAAAGTAGATTTTTTTTAAAAGTTATGATTGTCATGGAGAGATTGATCGAGTATTAGTATAGAAAAATATTTCCATTTGGTTGCATATAGTCGCTACTATTTGGGGGAAAATTTTATTAAGTCTCTAAGGGCTTTAAGAGGCATAGCAATTGTCAAAGTTCACTTTATGTTAGAAATGTTAGGATTTTTAATTTAAGCATTGATATTTTTTATCAATTGTAATATTACATCATTGTTTCTCAAATACATCACTATAATTAGAGATGTAGTAATTACAAATGAATCACCTATATATGATGAGTAACCCCCAAACAAACTACTTTGTAATGATATGAACTATAAAGCAAGCGCTTCTCCAAACCTATTGCATGAACCACCACAGACATGTTGCATTTGACTTTAAGTTATAGATCATTCTATTTGGATATAAGTAACAACAATAGTTATAGCTACTCATGGTTAAGTTATAGATCATTCTATTCGGATATAAGTAAAACAAATATATCAGCGTTGTTCCCATGTGATAACTTCATTAGGCCACAAATGCAAAAACCAAAGCCAAAAAAGATAGTATGTTTGATCTCAACTGCATATGTTATGTCAAGCATATAAAACAAAAATTAGGCACTCTCATTTAGCTAGTCATAAAAGCATCCCCTTGCATTTTTGTATAAGCAATGAATGAAATCTATTGGAGTTCCCAACGGAGCAAGCATCAGGAAACTGTAATAACGATATGAAGAGTATCCAAAGTTAGTGGTTAAGATTTATTAACGAAGTTATATATATTTTTAATCATATACTCATTTAAGTCCTCATAAGCATTGGATTCTTTGCCTCCTTTGATGAGAGTGTAAGCAAGCCAACTAAGTTGAAACCGATTTATAAAAATTTGCACATAAAGATAAAGTACACAAAATCAATGTTGTGTTGGACTACATATGACGGACGCTTCTATCATGTGAAATGAAAACTTTAATAAAAAATAATAACATAGTTTTATTTATTTAATGGAAAAATTATAAAAAAAGTAATGAAGATGTATTTGAAATTCAAATTAAAGAATTAATCTTTATTTTTTGAAGAAAATTTTCACGTGATGTAAATTAAAAATGAATTTTATTTCAAATTCAAACAATTGCTATGTTTTTTTCTTTACTCAAAAAATATTAAATGAAGTTGGAGGTTAAGGAAAATAATTATTTAATTTTTTTTGTTTCTAAGTTTCATTAAGAAATTTGTTTTTTGTTTTCTGAATGCAGTTTGATCAAATAAAGTCTTATACGAGAGAAACAATTTTAATTTTCTTTTTTTAAAAATAGGGGCTAGCTCTTTAAACAAAATTTTGGCCCCCAACATCATGCCCATGGCTAAAGTGTCGGTTGGTATTGGATTAAGAAAATTGTTCCAAAAATTCTTAAAATTTCCCCCTTTTATGTGATATTTTTTCAAGTAAATTTTGATGGAGTGCCAATCTGTATACTCATATACGGCCTTTTTGGGCCAATAACAAATAAAAAGTATACCCATATACAGCTTTCATGGGCAAATACACAAATTGATAGGCTTCATGGCTCTGGACGATCGAACAAAAAAATTCAATCATCCTTGCGAGTCATGCCTACTTTATGAAGTGGCCTAACTACGGCCACCTACCGAATTGGCCTGACCCTGTCTAATTTCTGATGTGGTATGACCCCACCCACCTCCCAAATTGGCTTGTTCATGTCCTCCTACTGAACTGGTCTAACTGTTGTCAGCTGCCAAAATGGCCTAACTGTGCTTATCTGCAAAAGTGGCCTAACTATGCCCACATTTCAAAATGTTTCATTGCGCCCACTTGTTGAAGTGGCCTGACAATGCCCACATGTCAAGTGGTATGACCCCGCCCACCTCCTGAACTTATATGATCGTCTAACTACGCCTACCTGCCAAAGTGGTATGACTTCATCTACACATTGAAATGGTATGATCACGTCCACCTGTTGAAATGGTCTGACCAGATCCACTTGCTGACTTGACTTACCGATCCCTTACCTCCTTCGAGATCATCTGTTGAGGAAATGGTTATCATTATGAACATATCCATGTTTACACCTTTTTAAAAGACGTCTGACATCCATTTCATTGTCATTTCCATCAGAAGATCATGGACAAACTCTGTATTGTTCAACGTATACTTAAACATTATTTTCCTTTTTTTTTTCTTATGTATGAATCAAATGATAATATGGGACCCTACATCCTAAAAAGATTTAACAAAATCATTTTGTATATATTTCAAATTTACCTAACTTTGTTGAGTTCCAAATACATATAAAGCCGCATTAATTACTGCGACCTATAAATGCAGCACCCACAACCGCCACCTTTGATGGCCACATACCACTAACAATCGTTCACTGGTCATAACCACCCATTAAACTATCATTGCAGCCACCTGTGCATATTGATTTTATTTTACCTCAAATTAATCACAAAAAAAAAAATCTTCCATTTATTTTACCAACCGAAAGGTCCTTAAGGTGATACCTAGAATTCACTTTAGAATATGAATCCTGAATTTTATCTTGATTACAGTTGTCCTAAAACTTATAATATTTGGAGACTTTTAAAAGGAAAATCATAACATATTCTTCTTGCACTTCTTCTGAAAATGTCTACTCGCATGTTTCATACACTCTTGATCCAAAAATCAAATATTTTCGCATTGATTTTCTTATACGGATAGTGCACTTTGGAAATGCATGATGTAGATCCGTTTTCTAACTCCATTCAATGCCGGCTTGAAATGTGCTCGGATCTATACAAGCCACTGCCACCCTAAAATTAGCTCGTGTAGTGAATTGATTTGAAGTTGAAATATATTGCTTGGGCCAATTTAAATTTCTAAACGTATTTAAAATATATATTGCATATCAGTTTGGATTGATGTTGGGCAGTCTACTATTGAAGTTATACATTTATTAAGATGTTTGATGGAGAAGTACATAGAGAATAAGGATGTTCTACATATGATTTTTATTAATTTTTTTTTAAAAAAAAGCTTAAAATAAGGTTTCAAAAAAAGTCAGTTGGAGAATTCTAGAGAATAAATGTGTTGATATGACTCATATTCAAGTCATTAAAGTTATATATAATGTAGTTGTTACGTGTGATCGAACAGAATGAGGATTGACCAAGTATTTTCCTATTTCAGGTGGATTACATCAAGGATCGACTTTAAACCCATAACTTTTTTGTTTTAGTTACGGATGCTCTTACTAGACATTTATAGGAGGATGTGTCTTGGTGTATGTTTTCGCTGATGATATCCTTCTTGTGAATATATAAAACTAGAAAAGAGTTCAGGAAAAAAACTGAATTATGTGGTCTACATTAAAGTCTAAAGGCCTTCGTTTGAGTAGAACTAAACTGAATACATGGAATGTAATTTTATTAGTAGTAGCTCTAGTAAAAGAGTTGTAACTATGAGTGATCAAATCATTAAAAGGTGTGAAGGTTTTAGATATCTCAGGTCTATTGTTCAGAGTGATGGTGATATAGATTGGTTGTTATTAGTAGAATTCAAGTTCGTTGGTTGAAGTGGAGGAATTCATTGGGTCTGTTCTGTGGTAGAAAAGTACAGCTTATATTGAAAGGAAAATTTTATAAGATGGTGGTCAGACCTGTAGTACTGCTCTATGGTGCAAAATGTTGGCCTTCAAAAGAGAAGCATAAAATAAAGTTAAGTGTTGCTGAGATGAGAATGCTTAGATGGATGAGTGGCATTACACTTAGAGACAAAATACGAAATGAATATATTTGTGATACAGTTGGTATAGCTCTAGTGGCAGACAAAATTAGAGAAAATCGACTTAAATGATTTGGTCACATTAAGCTTCAACGTTCATCTGACGATTCAGTTAGGAGAGTAAATGTTTTAGATTCAACTTATGTTAAGAAATGCAGAAGTATACCATAAAAACTTATGCATATTTTATAAAAAAATGATATTAATTTATTAGAATTATGTGACAACATGTCACTCAATAGGACACATTGGAGAAAAAAGATTTATGTAGCCGACCCCACTTAGTGGGATAAAAACTTATTGTTGTTGTTGTATTTATAATTTTCATATACTTAAATTTTACATTTTTTTTTACTTAAAGCCGATTTCAAACAAACTCTATCTGATCAATTCCAAGAGTAAAATTAGCTAAAAGGTTAGATCAAAAAGAAAATTTGCCTCATGAAAGCCTCATTTAACTTTATCTAAACTAAATCTTAATCAAATAATAATAATAATTTTCCAGCGTTATTCAAACTTTCGAATTGAAATCTCAACTGCAATTTTGAAGGTTGTATGTAGGGGCAGAATCAGACTATACCTAAATTCATAATTATTATATATAAAATAGTAAAATTTTATATTCTTAAGGTAGTCTAGACATTTTAATAATTTTGACTCTCTTCAATACATTTTTTTTCTCCAATACTTAAAAAATAAACTTTGGATGATCCTATTTATCCTAAAAATAATGATGGATTCCAATAACAAGGCAGTGGATAATGCAAGCTAAATATTTTCTTATCTTTATAAAAAAAAAAAAACGTGGCCACGATTAATCTGACGGTCGCTGACCAAACAACATAATCTCTATTTTAGAATATTCGTTTGGAGAGACATTGGCCACATGTGACGTGCTTTTGTCGTGGTGCCGTGACCCTTAAAAACCTTGATTTCTTAACAATTTAGCTTCTGCTCTCTTTTTTGGACGGCTGCCACCAAATTTTGATGAATTTTATGTGGACGCGGCCGAGAAAATTTTTGCAAGGATGTCTGTAGTTTTTATTCGTGGGATTTTTTTACATTTATGCCGTTGAAATTTAAAAGTTTATGTTTAATTCATGTCAAAAAACTTATAATGATAGGATGATTATTAAATATTTTAATATTACATGAAAATTGATTACGCACTTAAAGTAATTAAATTGACGGGAGATGCATCATAAAATTTCATGTGAAAAAACATAAAAATGGGGAAAAAATTAGGAGTCTTGTCCTAGTTGAAATAATTCACTATATAATTGTGAGTACCTATACTCACTATGCTCTTGAATTGGGGAAGATGAAATTACAATGTTTATATACAATTTTAGTTCATCGATAAAAGCAATAATCAGCAGACTATAATGACTGTAATCAATTGTTATAGAGGCAACAATCCGCTGTGAATGTTGTAGATGATTGCTATAGTGTCAGTTTGTCGTAGAGGATTTAGTTCAAACCCATCGTACTAGTTGACCAAGTGGATCACAAATGGATGCTTCATGAGTGTTAATTGATCTTAGAGGCCGTAGTAGGAAGTTGTAAGGCTGTGCGTCACATAAGTTATAGTTGGTCATACATTCTGAAGTGATGAGCAACAATAATGTCCGTAAGCCGTAAATGCCAGAGTTGAGAGTTGTATGAGTTATAAATCGTGCATGTCATAGTTGGTCAAATATGTTGTAACGAGGAGCTACAACAATGTTTGCGGGCTGCAAAAGCCGGATTTGAAAACTGTATGAAATGTTATAACTTGTAGGCCACATAGGCTATAGTTGAGAGTTACCTTAGCTGCGATAACAAGTGTAGGTCGTAAAGGCTGGAGTCGAAAGCTGAAGTTATGACAATGTTTGTAGCTCACAATTATTGGAATTATAAGGCGTTGCACTTCATTAGTTGTGATAAAGTTCATAAGTCATAGAGATCGTAATTAAGAGTTGCATGAGTTGTGATAATGTTTGTAGGTCGCAGATATTGAAGTTGAGAGTTGCATGAGTTACGATAATGTTTGTAGGTCATAGATGCTGGAATTGGGGGCTGCATAAAATGTGATAACAATCGTAGGGTGCAAAGGCCAAAGTTGGGAGATGCATTAGTTGTAGACCATGTAGGTTGCAATCATGGGCTGCAAGGAAAGAGCTTCGGGACTCAGGAGAAACTCAATATATACTGAGTACAAAGATTATAAGAAGTTATTGAGAGGTGCATTATTACACCATCTCAAGGTGCATCATTGTATCGTATGTGGTGCGCTTCATTGAACTGTATTCATCGCATGTTGTTACATCGTCTTGAGATTGTGTTGTTTCATAGAATGCTACGTTATTTTGTTGCTTGTTCTAGGATTTCATAGCGCATGTTGTGATTTCAAAAGGGGCTTAGTTGTGATGAACGGGGGTCGAGCAACAATCGACAGTGACCGACAGACGGTGGTTAATGATGGTCAAGGGCTACGTAAGTCTATGATTACTCGTCTGGTCTTCTCCACAACGTGCTCTAAAGTTCACTTCTTCCTCTCTTTCATCATCCTCCCTTCCTAGCGAAGAGAGAGGGCCTATTTATAAACTTTTGGTGAGGGTCATTTTGGTCTTTCGACTCATAAATTTCTTAACCGCTTGATCGAAAGGTTGATGTTGATCCCTCTTGATCATATGTGATTATTTAAGGATTTTAGTGCCCTAATGACTTCAAAATTTTGTGAGTTTGGGTTTGTTGGATTCCTCTCGTCGAGACGTTCGCCTGTCTATAAATATGTCAGATTTTGTGTTCATTTCACAATTTATTTGATGGTCCAAAACTTTCAATTGTGCTTCAACAATTTGATCGGGTCTTGGCTTTATCTGGATTGAATCAATTTCAACATCACTGGGTTTGTCTTTTTGAGACAGTCGGTTTGATTATAAACTCACCGAATATGTACTTGGAAGATCATTCATAAAAATATATCCTAATTTGTGCTTTGTATAAACTTGTCTACGACACATTATATAGGTACATAAATATTTTTTTTTACAAATTTATCATTGTGTTACTTTTACGAACTACTAAAGTAATGTTTTTACGCTTGTCGGGTATAATTTATCTTGAACTTGGTAAAAATAAAAATTATAGGTTAAGATTATATATTGAATTTTGAAACATTGAGTGCCAATTGAAAAAAAATAATAATAACAGTATGTTTTTTTTATTTTTTATTTTTTTTATTTTTTTGGTAAATAGCATTACTTCGAATGCAAGTTATGTAAATACCTCGCATTTGGCATGCTGTTTAAAAATTTAGACACAACTAGTCCATTAAGAAGATAAAATTGAAGGCCCACTTTTTCTTGGTTTTTATTCAGGTCCAAGGATACAAAAAGTTGGGTCCACCGACCATGCTTTCGGTTGCTCGTGGGCCATCGAACGCCACGTCATTCTTCGGCACTTCTAAAAAGAATTTATCAACTGACAAATATGTCTGCATCACCGGTGGGCCCTGCACGTTGTTTTAGCATAGGGCCCACAGCTTGGTGTTGGTGCTTCCTTTCGGCCTTCGTAATAAAATATGGGCCATTTACATACACGCCCATCAGTTTTTATGTATTTAGATTTTTGGCTCCTAATTTTTTATATTTTTTATTTATAATACTATACATAAAAAAATAACTCATTATTAAATTATTAAAAAGAAATGTATTTTCTAATGCTTAGGTTTATGACACTAGAATGTTAAAATTGTAGGTATAAAATTTTAGCTCTTATGCATATAAATACATAAGATTTGCAATAACAAATGTTTTTTGAGTGAAAGATTTACATATCACTCAATATTTATGTATTTAGATATCTAGCACTTAAACTTTAAATTTACATAAATATCACTTTTAGAATTAGAATTTAAAGAAAAAAATAGTCAAGAAAAAAAAAAACTAATTAAAATTTTAATTTTAATTTTTAAAAATAAATTATTAATTAAAATAAATAAAATTTATTAAATAAAATATAATCTCTTTTAATATAATCATGATGGATACACATCTTAAATTAAATCCAATATTTCTTCGTTACATTGAAATCATTAAAAATTAGTCATCATTAAAAGTCATTGCAATATAATTTATTATTAATGTCATTAGTGGAATGACAAGAAATTAATCCTTCATTTAATTTTCTAATATTGTCCAAACAATTTTCATTTCTAAAATTTGTATTTTTCATTATTGTCAAAATTAATAATGTCAAAATAAATATAATCAATGATATGGGATTGATTTCATATCTTAGCAAACAAAGTCAATCTAATCAAATAATCAATAAAATGATGTATGATACAACTTCAACAAATTTCAATTATTTGACACAAATCACGATGCATGACACAGCTCTCAATGCGAATCTTATAGCATTAAATGCTCAAACTCTGAGAACATTTCATCCAAACATTTGATGCCAATAAACTTATGGTCAAATTGTCCGACTAGAAGAGACGGACCCAACAGTACAAAAATCGGTCCAATTCGAGTTGAGTCAAGCCCATATCAAGCCAAAAACACACTTTTGGATGCTTCTCGAGTATAATTGGAAGGTCAAACTCTCAAATATAACATGCTCATAGTCAAATCGAATATCTTGGTAAGATGAAACCCAAGATCACTCAATTTTTACATCATTAAAACAGTGCAGAGACAATGTAATCCTAAACATTGTGTAACTACAACATAATATTTTATATTATAAATTTCATCACATATGAATTTCTTAATTTTTCTTGAGAATAGAGATAAATCTTTTTTTATTATTATTATTTAGGATTTGTATTCAAAATATTTTGTATCACTTTTAAATTTAATGAGATAATTAAAATCTTTGTGTTAAATTATTTAAAATAAATACAAAATTTTTATCAATTTGAAAATATAATAATTTCTAAATTGTTATTAAGTATTTAAAGTAGTTTATTAAGTATTTATTAAGTTTAGGTCCGATTTCACCATTGACTTTACCTATGCATAAAAGGTAAATGTTGTGATATGATATTAGGGTATAAATATGAAAAGCAATGTTAAATATGCAAATACATAAGATTTGTGTGGTACATATGTAAATACTCATTTGAAAATTCTTTAAAAAGGGGTAATCCAAGATTTTTAATTTAAAATTCACTTGAGAATTAGTAAAACTTTAATTTAAATTCGAGTTTTGTCTCATTCATGTGGGCTTACACAAGTCGGCGAATGGCTGTGAAATGAGAGATGAAAATGGATGGATATGTGCTCTCCAAGCCTTAGCTTCTGGTTTCTTGTGTGGGCGATGATGCAAGGACATGATGTAGTTCTAGGGGTTTTGCTCGTGTTCTCCCTAAGGGTAGGAGAGTTCATTTATTTATATGACATAGATAGCTGTGAGAGAGAGAGAGAGAGAGAGAGAGAGAGAGAGAGAGAGAGAGAGAGAGAGAGAGAGAATAAATATTTTAAATTATAGATAATATTTTACGAAGTCTATCCATGGCGTTTCAATGAAAGATGACGGCATAGGTGTCAATTGGCTCATAAACAAACATGAATGTATGTTTATTCTTTAATGATGATTTTTAGTTTGGTTGTTGGTTGGTCTTGAAAGAAACTTGCTAAGAGATCAATACATCACACTGAAGTTCGATATATGCCAGCCAACACATCGGTAGATGAGATTAACAGGTCACTCCGACAGCTGGCACATCAACATACAAAGTTCACATGTCACTAATGATTGTTATGTGTGTTTTCTATAATTCATTAACTGTAATAGTACATGGATATAAAGATGTAAAAGGAAGACTCTAGAGGGACCAAGTGGGACCAAGTTGGCTATGATGTAATGATAGAAAAGAGTGGAGAATATCACCTGATATAGTTGTTGGCATCGATTTTTTATGTCACAAATATCGAATTCCCTTGTAATGTTGTGGGAGTGTGTGGCTCTCACGCACGCCCTTTTGTAGCTCAAGGAGTCTGTCATTACGTTATCAAATGCATGTCATCTTCAGAATAGGGTCACCCTCTCCAAGTTGTGCTAGATAGCAACTACCACTAATCCGTGATGGTTCCCCCTTCAAGGGAAAGTTGAACAATTGTTCTGAGCCAAGTGTGCTTTGTTCTGGTCGTTAAGAGCTTTTAGTGTCGCGATATGCACTTAATGGACCCCAAGACAAAAAAAATGGCCCATAAGGATCTGGCATGATCAGACCTAAATCGGGCGTGGCCGCACTTAACCCATCCTCCAAATGGTTAAAGGGGCTGCCTTTAACGAGCCACGCCCAAAGGCAACATGACCACACCACAGGACAGAGCCCACGATGTAATTATGTCGTGGGATGGCGTTGCCACGCCGGACCTCCCAATAGTTGCATGAAAGTTATCTTCTATGTAGTCATGTCTGAAGGCGGTATGACCACACTGTAAGATAATAAGCCTAGCATATTGACGTCAGGGAGTCAGCGTGACCACACCCGACCAGCCCATATTTCAAAATTTGGCCTTGTATTTATAGCTGAAGTTTCAGGCCCTCCTTAGACTTTGGGAAATCTCCTCAGGATAATGAAAAGGATGGGGAGATTAACACGTTTAAGTGCCCGTGATTAGACATTTTTGGCTTAATTAAGGGGCATTTTAGGAATTTTGCATAGGGAGGCTGGTTTAAGATTCCTCTCTTCCTCATTTCACCTCTCTCTTCATTTCATTTTTTGGGTTGAGGCTTAGAGAGGTTGGGAGGGCACAAGGGAGAACTCCATTTTCTTCCTCAAGGAGCTTAGGCTTACAACTTGAAGCAAGGAGAAAAGGAGGAAGACTCTTCTTCTTCCTCAAAGAGAAGCTCAAGGTAGTTGGTTATTTCCTAACTTCTTTTTCTTCTTCCATCACTTCATTTCAGGATGTGAGGAGAGTTTTGTGGGAAAGAGCTTGACTAGCAAGGAAAGCTTCATCTTAGCTTGTTGAAAGATCACCGGAGCAACTGGGACTTCGTCGGAGCTTGGAACTTCTTTAAAATCTCGCGAACTCTCCTTCTAAAGGAGAGTTTCTTCTCTCTTTGGAGCAGTGGAGTGGACCTCACTGAAGCTTTGTGGGAGCCTCGTCATCTCTCCTATGACTAAGAAAGCATCATCTTGCATGAAGAAAAAAGAGATCAAACGTGAAGTTTGTGAGATTCTTTAAAATCCCCCGCGTTTTCTTTATTAGCTAGCCATAAAAATAGATTTTTCTAGGTGTTGTGGGTTCGATCACCAATATGAGGCAAGTTGATCGACCGACACTAGTCGGCATGGCCACATGCCTTTAAACTGGTCATTTGTTTCCTTGAAAGAACCTTAAGTTAGGAATCATCTTCATGGTCAATCCTTTGAGAACCCGAGTTACTTCCAATTGCAAGCCTTAGACCTAAATCCAAGTGAGTTGGAATCACAATTTCCCAAGGCTTTGGCGCTTCCAAACTTCTTTGTAGGGGTTGGAATAGTTTGATCTTGAGGAATGGGAAAAGCTTTGTAGCTAACTTATTCTACAATATCCTGGGAGGTTTGTAGAATGGAAAAAAAAAACTTTATATCTAGTCCGCCCTATGAATGATGAATGACTTTTTTTATGAGAAATAAGAGAATGAAGTTCTCCACATTTTCTCACCAAAGTTGAAGGCGATTATGCCTCGAATCCAAAATTCAAACCCTAAGCTCCGATGTGAGTACATTAGGGTGAGTACGGTTTGTTATTGGCGTGATGATTGCATTACATTGCATGTTTCGATGATGTATTATGCATGGTAATTTTTGCACATTGCACTTAGGTTCGCCCGACCGCCCCAACATGGTCAACCTTTTTTTGATTCGATCGGCTACCCCGAGACGGTCGATCGATCGATCACTTTTGTTGATTGGCCGCCCTGACCAAATAAACTGTTCACTTTGGCTCGATCGACCGCCACGACCTGTTCAACCGACCACATATGTCCAATTGACCATCCTGGCCAGGTCGACCTATCACTTTGGTCCGACCGATTAAACGTTCGCTTTGGTCCGAACGGCTGCCCCGACCCGGTCGACCATTCACTTAAGTTCGACCAGCATCCTCAACCTAGTCGATCAACAACTTAGTCTAGACAAACCGCCCTGGTACGATCGACAAATCATTTAGGTTTGAAGGCTAGACAAACCGCCCCGGTACGATCGACAAATCATTTAGGTTTGACAAGCCACCCCATCTCTCGATCGGCCACCCTGACCCAATCGACCAATCACATTAACTCCAACCGGCAACCCCGACTTGATTGATTGATTACTTTGGCTCGATCGGTCACCTCGGCTTTGTCGACTAATCAATTTGTTCTAATCGGCCACCCCGGCCTGGTTGACATTTCACTTTAGTCCAATTAGTCGTCTCAGGCTATTGGGCATTTGAGGGTCTTAATGATGTCAGAATTGTGTGATCTTAGTCTCGTGGATTCATCTCGCTGAGACAATCAATTCAACTATAAACTCTATAGATTTGACATTTGTTTGATCTTTTAAATGTGTCCGAAAAATTTCCAAACATGGTATAATGACTTTATCAGGGCTCGATTCAGTTTAGATTGGATAAATGTTGGTACCATTGGGTCTGTCTCATCGATCTGGTTAGTTTGACTATACCTTTACTGAAATATGAACTCAGTATGTTTTTTCATCGAGGTTTAAATATTTCATTCTCAAAAGATTGCTTCGAGATTCTTATCTTGCCTCAAGGGTTGTGTTGGCTAATAGAAATTTGTTGATGACACAACAATAATATATATTAAATCTAATTTAATATAATTTAGATGATATAATTATGATATTTCAACTAATTCAATAAAAAAAAATTTTTTTTTGAGGAGACTCATTCCTTGAATATTTTAAAAATATTTCTAAATCAAAATTTTAAAATACGATATTTTAAATTATTTTTTTATTTTTAAATTCAAATATTCTCTTGACCCATCCTATTAAAATCAAAAGTCCAAAAATTAATCAATATTTGAACACATTGTTTCATCAAAAATCAAACTTGTTCATGAGGTCAAACGGGGTAAAGGTTCTGTTCACAATTGAACCAATCAGATTGATTCAATTTTTAAAATCAGAAAAAAAAAAAAAAAAGTGATGCACATTGGGGTATCCCTTTCCTTTAAGATGGAGGAAGCAATCAAATATTAAATATGGCTAAATGAGGAGGCAGAATTGATTGCTATCCTCTAATTTCCATTTATTGTTGGGTTTGAGGTAGGTGTGTCAATTCGGGTAAGTGAGTCGGTTTCGGGACTGATCCGAAAACGACTCGACCTGAATCAGATCTAAATAATAAATGAGTCAATAAATAAGATCTGAATCCGAGCTTAACCCGCTAATCTGAACCACGCCCCTTTGTAATTATTCAGTTCATGTTTGGGTTTTCCGGTTTAACCCAAATCCAATCCGAATAATAAACGGGTTGAATTCTTTGATCCGATCCCGACTTAAAAAATATTCGAATCAACCCGAACCAATTTTTTTTCTAATCAAATTCATGTCGTGTTTCGAGTCAATTTTTAACACTATTAGGTCGTCCAGGGCCAAGCAATTTAGCTTTAATAAAGTAAAATGAGA
>NEWO01000003.1:2219610-2251958 GCA_003013225.1 Phalaenopsis aphrodite | reverse complement strand
ATATATATATATATATATATATATATATATATATATATATATATATATATATATATATATATATATCTATTGATCATAACAGCTAATATAACATATATATGCTATATTAGTAATACTTAATGTTCAATCATAAATTTTTAAGCTATAGCAATTTATAATAAACATAAATTAATATGAAAAAAGGTGTGAAAATGAAAGACAACATAATACACCGTTGATTATTGAATATAATACTAAAAAGTCGAAACTTAAAGCCTTGAAGTTATCATTCCAAAACGTAAAATATCAAATATGAAATTTGTCTCCAAAACTCAAAAATTGCTTTCTAAAACTCAAAACTAAAATTCATTCCCAATCGTTTTATCTTCGGAAGCTTCATCATTGTAAGCTACATGTTCAAAATTTGTCTCCTCAAATGTATCTAAATCTTCAATTTTCAATTACGTCATTTATAGTATCAATACATTCATGTGCATCGGCACATTAAATATAAAAAATAAGGATATTTTTCTCATTTTGATGATCAATTTAAATATATTTAAAAACTTACTTGTTGGTTGCTTATTTAATTCTTTACAAATGAGCGCAACCTTATTCCTATAAATTTAATTCTCTAAATTATCCTAATCAAACTAAGGAAAATGTTCTTCATCAACTATCCAAAATTCTATTGTCTCAATACTTGTTTATTAAAATGAATCATAATTTCCTTTTTTATCTCGGAAACTATATAATAAATAAAATATTTTAGATTATGATTATTATTATCCTTATAGCTACTACTAATTAGGGCTGTCAAAATGACTCGTAGTTCACGAATGGCTCGTGTTTGGCTCGTTCGCTATGTTAGCGAGCCGAACACGAACAACACGAACAAATATTTGTTTGCGTGTTATGCTCATTTGATGAGTCGTCTTTTTAAAAAATTTAATTGACTGCAAGGCTACAAAGATTTATAATCAATTAAAAGTATTAATTAAGAAAATAGAATAAAAATTATTAAATTAGATTCAAATGATGTTTTAAATCTTGTCTGAATCTTTAACATCTTATGACTATGTGATTATGGTTGTTAAAATGACTCTTTGTTTGTGAACTGCTCGTGTTCGGCTCACTAAGCAAACGAGTCGAGCACAAACACATTTTTTTTAGCGTGAATTATAAACGAGTCGAACAAAAGCGAGCTTTTACACCCCTAATACTAATAATAACATATATTAAAATAGAACCACAACTTATGTAAGTCCTCCGCGGTATTCGCTTCCGACCTCCTCCACGCCACCCATTGGCCTAAAATCGCCGGTGAAATCGCTGCCGAACTTTCTTCTTCCATAACAGTCCCTTCTCTCCGCTCCTCGGTCACCAATCTCCAACGACCCAACGCCAATCTCGCCATCTTCATCTCTAACGGCAGGTAAAATGGCCGGCTGAGAAAAAGTGCTCCTGGCAGCCATTAGACATTCAAACAACGCCGTTGCAAGAATGAGACAAAGATGACGACGGAGAAGAGGAGAGGAAGGGTCCAACGGAGCCATGGCTCAGTACATCCCCACCCTTCAGTATTTCAGTGGAAGTCTACCAATGGCGAGCACGAACGCAGAGGCGGGACAGACTCCGTGCGTAATTAAAATGTTTGGTGTTCTTGTTATGTAAATAGAGAGATTTGAGAACCTTGATATGTAAAAATCCTTTTTTCTGACACCGATCCATTTCCATCATATAATCTTAACCGTCAGATGAGAAAATAATCACACGCGGCACTTCTCGTCCGTTCAAACCGCGGTTTCTAAGCAAGAATGAACGATTCAACACGGAAACAATTCTTTCGCGTATTCGGACGGAACCAGCCACTCATTCCCGATTGAACCGGCCAGACTGACCGGTCCAGTTTGTTTTTCAAAACAGTACTAAAAACCCAGTTGTGGGTTTTGCAATCCACTAGCTATGAACCGACTTGATTCTGTAGTAACTCTTCGGACTCAAAGGACACCTAGCATTAAGAATTTCAGGCTGTTTAAATTGGTTAAGTCCAACTGGGATTTCAAATGTTAGGCTCTCAAAAGGGAGGACTCCAAAATTTGCTTGCTTGACAATGCCGCACTTTCGAAAGATCTCGGCTGCCATTCAAGGCTGCTTGCCACTTTGATTAGATGTTTATGCTGGCACTCATCTTTCTCTTGAGGATTTCCCACAACTTTTGCCAAGTGAATACTTAGCAACCATGCACACTTGCTACACGGAGATCACACTAAAATAATTCAATGATTTATTTGCACTTTCTTATAAGGCTTATCCAATGTCATCAAACTTGACCACTGTGCCTATAAGAAAAGATATCATCCATGCACGGGAATATGCAAATCTCATGAGGCAACATGACACTGAAAAACTAATTATTTTGTCGCCAAATATTGGGAACATTTTTTAGAATTTCTTTTTTCAAAAACTCTTACAATCCTAATTTGATGTACAATTTTTTTTTCTAATAGATTGATTAAATAATTTTAAATTATTCGATGAGAATCTTGAATTTATGATGTTATCTCTATCCTTAAACTCTTTTTAAATCTGCAATAAATTTTAATGTCGCTTCAAATAAAATGGTCAATCCAACATAATTTCAAAACACTCCTAAGAAGAAAAGATTTGTTTATTGGGATAAAAAATTAAGTCTAGAGTCCGGACATAGATTAACATCCAGACTCCACTGGTGTTATGAGATGTGGTCATTCAACTGGACCCACACTTAAGCTGGCAATAAAGGTGATATTCGGTGATGCATGGAATCTAGCCCAAAGCGAGCATTAAATCTGGAAAAAGTGAGCTATTCAAATACTCACACCCACCTTCATTTCGTCTTCACGTTCTACGATTTACCGTTTAGGGTTAGCTGATAACGCTTTCTAGGTTTTCTAATGAGCTTAGGGTTTTCGAATGGGATTCGTGAAGTGCAGTCCTCGACAAAGCAATCAAGCTAAGTTGGTCAATCTTTAGTAAAGGGATTTCAAACTAGTTTACATGTTTCTATTAATCTCATGGAGTTACAAACCCATCAAGCAAGAGAAATCGAAATGAAGACAAAGTGCAAAATAACAAAACACAAGATTGCTTCAAGGTAAATATGTAGATGGGTTTACATTTATTCCCTTATTGTTGTTATTTGTGTTTTCTTCAGAAGTATAAGGGGTGTACCTATGAGTACATTGTTTTATATCTCAAATTTGAATGATTTGTAATCATGATTTTGTATTAGAAAATAATATATTTAATTTAATAGGTTAATGCATGACTGTCTGATTCAATTCTTCTATATAAAGTAGAATGAGTGTATGGACAGGTGTATTGCTTCCCTTCTCATGTCTAACTAATTTGTAATCATATTTTGTTGTTGTAAATAATATATTTTGATTTGATCAACTTCTTTTTCTCCTTGCATTGTTGTTTTATTCAACTCATTTAGGAAAAGTAGAATTAGTGTATGGTTGGGTGTGCAGATGGGTGTATAGATGAATGTATTATCCATATCTCTTGTTTAAACCAGACGTAATCATGTTTTGTAGTTGAAAATAATTTATATTTATGTGATAAGATTTATTTGTGAGAAAAATGAACAATATATCATTATCTACAACCATATGTTATATTTATTTTATTGATATTTTTTTTATAAAAACTTTCAACATCCCTAAATCAGTCATAATCAACATTTGATATGTCATCGCTAAAAAAAAAAAGCTTACTAACTTCCCCAACTCAATAATCAGGAAATTCTATGAAAAAATAATATGTGCAGCTTGTATTTGTGTGAATGGTTGTATTAGAAAATTAGTGTCACAATTTTAAATCTTTGCTCTTGTTTTGCTTTGAATAACATTAAATGCATTTCTTTTTAAAAATCCTTTTTTTTTTCTTACTTCACCATCATTTGTAGTTAGAAATTTGAATGCATCAATAGCTCAAACCATTGCTTTTCTTATTAAGTTGAGCACATCTTCATTAAAATAATTGATGCTCCGACTAGACCTCAAAAGTTGTTGATCCCCTAACTATACTAAGAAATGATTATGATTTTCTATAAATTAGTTAATCTTCCAATTGTATGGAAAATGCATAAAATAACAACATCGCACAAATAAAGCAATACACCCATCTGTGCAACTTTTTTTTTGTTCAAAGAAAATTGCATAAAATAGTAAAAAATGGCACACATGATACTTAGCACATCAAAATATATTATGTACAATAATAAAATATGATTACATATAGTTCAAATATAATATATGAAACAATACACACATTCAACTTTTTCATGAGAAGTTAAATAAAAAAAATGACATAAATAAAGATTATCACAGTAAAATATATTATTTACAACAACAAAACATGATTACATATGATTCAAAAATTCCAAACACCCATTTACACATCAATTTATACATCCATTTTACTTTGCAAAGAGAATTTAAATAAAAAAGCAGAACTTGGCACAAATGAAACTTATCACATCAAATTATATTGTTTACAATAACAAAATAAGATTACATATAGCTCAAAGATAAGATATGAAGCAATACACATATTTGTACACTTGTCCTACTTTATTAGGAGAAGTTGAATAAAACAATAAATAAGTGGGAAAAAATGAAGTTGATCACACGAAAATATCTTGTTTAAAGCACAAAACGTTATTATATATGATCCAAAAATGCGATATGAAACAATACACCCACCTGTACACCCATTCTACTTTGTCAAGAGAAATTGAATAAAATAATAATAAGTAGAATAAATGAAATTTATCACATTAAAATATATCATTTATAACAACAAAAAATGATTAATATGGTTCAAAGATGAGATATGAATCAATATGCCCATTTGAACACTCATTTTTTTACTAGGAAAAGTTGAATAAAATAACAAAATATTATAAAAATGAAGCTTATCACAACAAGATATATTGTTTACAATAACAAAATATGATTACATATGATTCAAACATGAGATATAAAACAATTGACTCATCTATACACTCATTCTATTTTGTTTAGAAATGATTAAAAAAAATAATAAATTAAATAAATAAATTTTATCAAATCAAAATCTATCCCTTAAAATGATCATATATGGTTCAAAAAAGAAATATGAAACAATTGTCCAATTTTTACACTCATTTATATGTCTAATGCTATTTAAATATGAGAAATCAAGCAATGCAAAACGATGCTATAATTTCAATAAGAGCTAAACTCACATCTATTTTATATTTTTCAGTATTTTTTTTACTTTTCATTTTCATAATTACTCTGGTGAGAGTCATATAGATATAGTAGACATGCTTCATAAATGTTATTGTCCTTAACATATCACAAAAAATCTTAAACGAAAATCCTAGAACTTGGAAGAGAAATGAAAGTGAACGCGTGTATTTGAATAACTCAATTTTCCCAGATTTCGGGCTCATATCGGGCTGGGTTCATTTTGTTTTTTTTTTATCAACTAGGCATGTCCAACTTAACCACCACTTATTATTAGAATTTGGACATTAATTTATGTCTGATATAATTAATATTTTCCTGGCCATTGGTGCCAATAACCTACCTAGAGTGGCGCCAACCAGCCCCACGGACTGCGCTTGTCGCCCCGCCCACCATGTGAAAAATTAATTCCAGTTAATTTTTCTGACAATTGCATTCCTAAAGCTATTTTCGCCAATCACAAATACTCCTTCAAAATTTGCCATCCTCTCCTTTTGCAGCTTTCCTCCCTACCTAAACACAGCCACCTTTCAAACTCGTTCTTCTTTTCTGAATCAAAATTTTACCTTGGTCTTGTTTTGCAGACTCTGCCCTCTTTCCCATCTCCTGATCTCCATTAAAACTCCCAACTTGCTCCGTATTCCTACAGAACCCATCTCCCTTCCTCTTCGCTCTTCTTTGTAAATAGCTTCTCAATCCATCCTTTCGTATTAGCTCCATATCCCTCTCTTTCCCAATAATCGAAGGAGAAAGAAGGCAATCATCTCCTTAAACCCTTCAATTCAATTTCGATTCCCTCTTTTTGAAGAAAATATTGAGGTGGAGAAAGAGAGGAAGATGGCAGCTAACAGGTTTGCAACCATGCTCCACCGAAACACCCACAGGATGGCGTTCCTTCTAATATACACAGTATTAGAATGGATCTTAATAGCTCTTCTCCTCCTCAGCGCTCTTTTTTCCTTTCTTATCGCCAAGTTTGCCTCTTTCTTTGGCCTGAAGCCCCCTTGCATCTTTTGCACAAGAGTGGATCATCTATTCCAGCCCGGCAAGGGCCAGCGCTTCTATAAGGATCTTATCTGCGATTCGCATGCTGTAGAAATCTCCAAGCTTGGATTTTGCTCCAAACACCAGCGGCTCTCCGAGGCCGGCGACATGTGCGAAGATTGCGCCACCTCTGGATTTGGTGAAACCGATCGGAAAGTTGCTTTGCTGTCGTGGATGAAGCAGCGAAGCGCGCTGGAGGAGAAAGATCTGGTTTGCTCTTGCTGCGGCGTGATCCACGAGAGCCGTTCCTATTCTTCCTATACAATTTTACATACGGAACCTTCTGACGTTTTAGAGTGTGCCCAGAAGGATAGATCTGTCAAAGAGGAGATGGAGGGTGAAAAAGATGGCGCTGTTGGTCCAGAGAAGGCTGACCTCGGGAGAGAGATTCCTTCGGCTCATGCTGAGGAGATCGAAGATCAGAAAGAAGAAGCACATGAAAAAGAGGATGATTTCAAAAGTGAGACTTTGCTTCCATCTCCTTGTTACGTGGTGGAGGATGCGTTGGCAACGATCCTCGCCTTCCATCCAAAGAAGACAGTTGATGATGAGCGGATTCTTCCCATTGAATTAATCGATTCTTCCACCATGGTGAGATGCGGTGTTAGAGGGCATGATGTTGATGATAAAATGCTTCTTAGAGATGCGGCAGAGCGGAAAACTGCTAAAATTGATATTGCGGAAATTGCAGAGCAGCAAAGTTCTACAGTTACAATTGACGACGCTGAAGATGTTTCATTTGGTGATGGCAAAATGACGCATCAAGAAACTATTCATGTTGAGTTGGTGCCGGTGATAAACGCTGAAGAATTTGAAGATCTGCATGGTAAGAGATTTTTAGTGCTTTGTTGTGCTCTAAATTTGTGTAAAAGAACTTTTATCTATTTATTGTTTGCTAATTTGAAGTATTCCTCTGAATTCTTGTTTTGTTTTTGCCTACATTGAGCAGTATCTGAAGAAGAATCCAAAGTGAATGAGGAGGTTAACTGCGAGATATCAATAGGGAGTGACATATGTGACCAAGAACAAATTGAGCATGCACAAATCCATGAATCCATACCTGAACCAGAATTCCAACAAAATCAAAGTTTGGAGAGCTTCAATGAAACAACTGATAGAGAGATAGGTATAAAATTCACTCCATCTACTCTGCCATTTATTTTTTAAGGATATATGTTCTCCAAATTAGGTCCTGATAGTAGCCTCTCGTTTAAATTGGCTCCAGTAACTGAACCTGAACCGTTGAAGCGAAGTGCTCGACAAGTGAAGCACCTTGCTATTCCTCCAGTTCTTAATGAAATTGTAGAGGAGGGAATGCCTGAAACTCCAACAACACCATACTCTATTGAAGGCTTTCCTGTTTTGCCCAAGAGGTTTCTGTTGGAAAGGAGAGAATCTGGGACTGAATCTTTAGATGGAAGTATTGCTAGTGACTTAGACAGCATGGAGCCATGGACTTTGGAACGTTTGAAGGCAGCTCTGAAGGCTGAGCGTAAGTCTTTAACCGCATTATATGCTGAACTTGAAGAAGAACGAAGTGCCTCAGCTATAGCTGCCAACCAAACCATGGCAATGATAACCAGGCTTCAAGAAGAGAAGGCTGCAATGCAGATGGAAGCACTGCACTACCAGAGGATGATGGAGGAACAGTCAGAGTACGATCAAGAGGCGCTGCAGGTCCTCAACGAGCTCATTTTGAAGAGGGAGAAAGAGAAACAGGAGTTGGAGGAGGAGCTTGAGCTTTATCATGAGAAGGTTCTTATGTACGAGGCTAGTGAGAGAAATAAGAATACCGGGAACGAGAGTGTAATTGCATCGGGCTTTTCGGAAGATAGTGATGATCTTTCCTTTGAATTCCATGAAGGTGAGGAGAGTAACTGCAGCCACAATGAGAACAAACAAAACACGCCCTCTGCTGAAATTTTAAGCTTTGTGGAAAGTTCAGATACAGTGGATGTATGTTTAACTGAATTTGAGGAGAATAGAATTTCCATACTCAAGAAGCTCAAAGCATTGGTGGAGAAGCTTTTCAAAATGGATGATAAAGATGAGACTGATGATTCAGAAAGTAGAAAACAGTGTTGGGTTGAGAATGGCCATAAAGTCAATGGAGAATGCGAACTTCTAGGTGATGATATAAATTATGGATCTGTTAATTGTTCTTCACATGATCTGCAAACTAATGGAAAGCTTCGCTGTGAACAAAGGAGCGCTGGTATTCAAGGGAAAAATCTCCTCCCCCTTTTTGATGCCATTAGATTGGAAAGTGAAGAAAAACTTAGCACAAAAGATGACTCCATTGATGGCAGCTCACCTGACTCGATTTCAAAGTTTTCAGTGGGTCTGAAGAAGGTGGCTATTGCTGAGGAGCTAGATGAGGTCTATAAGAGATTGCAAGCTCTTGAAGCAGACCGTGATTTCATCAAGCATTGCATTTCTTCCATGAAGAAAGGAAAGAAGGGGGTGAATCTTCTTCAAGAGATCCTTCAAAACCTTGATGATCTCAGGAGAGTTCAGCTCCATTCCAGGAGTTCTGACTTCTAATTTGAACCAGCAGGTACATTTTTATATATTTTTGATAAACCCTCTTATTTTACTTTCATGAACGCTGTTTGCTTTGTTGTCTATAAAGTGATGCAAGTTAATGACATTGCATGCAATTTACTATTCACTTATTTGATTTGGAGTTATGAATTGTCCCACATTGAGAATGAAGTAATATTTGAGTTCCTAATATTATAATAATGACTTTTACTAATTGGCATAACCTTTTTGATTGATAGATATCCAATCAGTGTATTAGGATCAACTTAGTTTCTCGGTGATTACTCTTTTGATAGTTATCAAATATGTCATGAAGTGTGTGGCTCCAATGGATCATTTGCTTCAAAGTAGTAGTGCAATATCAAACCATTTGTTGAATCACTTGGGCTTTATGATTGAATGTGATTTGGTGTGTAACAGTTGATGGTGCATGGGTGCGATAGTCAATGTAAAGAATTCATATTTGTGATGGAGAATGCTAAAATCTATATTTGAGAGGTGATTGTTGTGGACTCGATCAACACAAAATACTTGAGTTATGTTAGAACCACTAGCAATATACTTGTAGCCAAACACTTATTCCTCCACTTTCAATATGGAATTTACTCTCCTCTTCCATGCATCTCAACCTTCAACCACTATATGAGAATCTTTCACATCACCTACCATTCCTCATCAAATGAAAACTTTTAAACATTCCCTTCATGCATGCATCTCAACCTTCAACCACTATATGAGAATCTTTCACATCGCTTACCATTCCCCATCAAATGAAAGCTTTTAAACATTCCCTTCATGCATCAATAGCTCTACTAAACTAGTTTGGAGCCCCTATGTGAGAATCGCTTATTTTGAACTTTATTTCAGCATGATAGAATTACTCAGACCCATAGAAACCACAAACTGCGTGTAATTTTTTATCCAATGCAAACCTTAAACTTGGATACCACTTGTTAGGTATGTTGGAATAGCAAGAGCCTAAGATGAGCTTTTAAAATAATATATTGGCATCAATCCGCCAATAGCTTTAGTTATAATGGGTAAGAGCAACTCATAGCCTATTAAAAACTCAAATATTATTTCACTTTTGTTCAAAGAGTTTGCGAGCATTGGGTTTAATCTCAAGTCAAATGATTGAAGTTTTGTATTTACCAATATATTAAACCCAATTTTGGTCCATACATGATTTATTGATGGTTTATTTGTTTCATACATGATTTATTGATGGTTTATTTGTTTGGGATATAATGACTTACATATTTCATTTTTGGTTTATTGATGTTTTGTTCAAGATAGAGTGACTTGCATGGTTTGTGTCTTCCAGTGATTTTGGTCTATCTTTACCATTGTTGAGCTAAGTTAAAGAGCTAAAACTTTCGTGATTACTACGCATAATTTAAAGGGCTTTTGTTGCATGATACTTAAGAATGTTGAAAAATCTTAGCTTGTGAAGAGTGATAATTAATATGTAAAGCTTTCATAAGAGAGAAGATTTGTAGGGCATGCGAGAGTGTTGGATTTATTTACACATCAAATAATTGAAAATATGTTTGTTTTAAACAGAAAATTTTTGCCCTGTCCCCAATAAGCTCAAGATTTTTGTTGGAAATAAGTTTGATCACTAATGTAGGTGGCTAAACTCCCCATTTGATTCACACTTTCTAATAGTAGGATTATTCTTCATTCGTACATGCATCTCAGTTGAGGAATGGCCATCCAATAATGTATTGAGTTTAGCTTCTGGCCAATATACTTGTTCAGTTAAGTTTAGTTACATTACAATATTATTGACATCACATTATTTACATAACAATGTTATCCCTAAAATGCAGTGCATATTTTTTAATGTTATGTTAAATAGTATAATTATATCTAGGATGACCCTAAGTTGTTTTGTCATTATTTATTTTAGACATAACATTATAGCAAGAGTCGATGAATCAAATTGCCTCTTTTCTTCACAAAAGGATTATATAAAGCAAATGTAGCCAGTGCTTTGATTTCACCACCCAACCAAATAGCCCCTAAGCCAATTATATTTTATGCAGGATCTTACACTCTCGAATGCCGAGTATTTGGATCTTATTGCTTTGCCAGATGGCGTAAATACTTTTTTAAGAATTGTTAAAGTGACCTTATAAATTTGAAAGTCATGTTAATGCCGAAGCGAACCCAGAGTCGGGGATGAAGAAGAAAGTCATGGCAACATCTCCATGCTCTTTTGCTAAGCTTTGTTCAAAGTTGAAGCAGACCACTCATGGGATAAATCTGCTTTTAATTTCCCTGAATTTTTGTGGGGCTATGTTTTCTTTTTCTTTTTCTTCTTTCCTTTTTTTTTTTGTTGGATTTTGGTCTCCATCCCATCTTCTATGGAAGATGGTGGAATGGAAGAAGGTAGTAATGAGCTACCCATGTACTTGGTGCAGTGAAATCATGGCTTCAAAGTTTGCCATGGAGCCATGAATTCCCCTCCTTGGCCTTGCCTCGCACACCAAGCCATAAAAAATGGAGAAAATTAGGTTTAGTGCAGTTTCTTTTGTTTGTTTAAATGATTAGTTTTAGTATTTATTTTTCTTTTTTTCTATATATTTTCTTTCCCTTGGGAAGGGAAAGTGTTATGTTGTACGATTCGCTTTGGTTATGAGGTTTGGTTTTGAAGTTGGTATATGAAACACAAACAGTGTATATGTATAATCAGTAAATATGTGTGTGATGTGATGAATATTTTTAATGAACTTTCGGTTAGGGGAGAAAGAATGGCTTCCAGGGTGGTAATGGAGTATTTTATTTCATAACCATCATCATCCTTATTTCTGGGGTCGGAAGAGTATAGATTAAGTTTAGGTGCATAAAGCATTGCATTGATTCGTTGCTTTTTGACAATTTTTTAAGGATTGAAATGATTTTCTTGTACAAAGGCTGGAAATAATATGTGAATTATTCAGAGAATGTGCTCTTCCCATTGTTCTAGGTTTTGCTTTTGAAATTTTTGGTAACTGGGAGGATGTCTTTAGGATTTACTTGGCTTTTTTAGGCAAAATATATTTTTAAAAATAAAGAAGTTATTTTATTTAAAATGTAAAAAAAATGTGAATTTTAAAGCTAATGATAATATTAATCCAATTAAATGAGACCAACTGAAACTGGCTATTTACAAATCAACCAACCAACTGCTTTCATTCATTTTTCAAGTTCTCACTCAAATATCAAAATTTATGGTAAAATTCTAACCCATATTTCTCATTTTATCAAATTTGATTATGGCTAGGGGTGTAAACGAGCCAAACACGAGCGAGCCATGCTCAGCTCGTGTTCAGGCTCGTTTATATTTCGAGCTCAAAAAGTGTGTTCTTGTTCGGCTCGTTTGCTTAACGAGCCGAACACGAGCTGTTCACGAACAAAGAGTACTTTTAACAATCATAATCATGTAGTCATAAGACAATAAGTGTTTGAGAGAGATTTAAAAATTATTATTTATATTAATACATCATTTGAATCTAATTTAATAATTTTTACTCTATTTTCTTAATCAATATTTTAATTGATTATAANAATCCAATTAAATGAGACCAACTGAAACTGGCTATTTACAAATCAACCAACCAACTGCTTTCATTCATTTTTCAAGTTTTCGCTCAAATATCAAAATTTATGGTAAAATTCTAACCCATATTTCTCATTTTATCAAATTTTATTGTGGCTAGGGGTGTAAACGAGCCGAACAGGAGCGAGCCATGCTTAGCTCGTGTTCAGGCTCGTTTATATTTCGAGCTCAAAAAGTGTGTTCTTGTTCGGCTCGTTTGCTTAACGAGCCGAACACTAGCTGTTCACGAACAAAGAGTACTTTTAACAATCATAATCATGTAGTAATAAGAGATTTAAAAATTATTATTTATATTAATACATCATTTGAATCTAATTTAATAATTTTTACTCTATTTTCCTAATCAATATCTTTGTAGCCTTGTAGTCAATTAGATTTTTTTTTAAAATACTAGTTTATATATATATATATATATATATATATATATTTATATATATAAACTTGATGAGTAGTATTTCGAGCTAAAACGAGCCGAACACGAACGAACTCATCTTAGTTCGTGTTCGGCTCGTTAACTTATCGAACAAAATTAACGAGCCGAACACGAGCTGTTCGCGAACAACGAGCCGTTTTGACAGCCCTAATTGCGGCACGCGTAGATACGACAGTTAGGTACTGCATGTAATTATCCCTAAAATATAATGAATTTTCAGAGCATGGGTTATTTTGAAACAATCAAATGGATTATTTCTCCAAAATGTGATTTATAGCTCTGCCGCTAATAGAAATAGGGAAAACAAAAGAAATAGTAAAGATCATTATAAAAACAAAAATTAAAAAACCATAAAAATTATGTGCTTCAGAAATTAGCACTCATATACATGTTCCTGTAACTAGCGATATTATTTAAGCTAATAATGTGCTTTAAATAATAGAAAATTGAACTAAAGAAAGAATAATATTACATGCATACCTATTCTTAATGTACTGAAATATAGTGCTTTGCCTTAGTTCTTAAGTATGGTCTAAAGGCGTTCAGGGCAAAAAAAAAAAAAAAGAAATCTTGGCAGGAGATTCTTCACAGAAAAATACTGGGTGTAAATAAAAAGGTGGCTGTGCGCATTCAAAACAGACTTCTAGTATATAATTTCAAACTCTGGCTGCTGCTTTGAGATTTTAGTGATAGATTTGGTTGGAACTCCATAGTTTTAGTTAAAATTCCTGAAATTAGTCAAGCTGAAATTTCCAGATGTGGGAAGAAAATTCACTATCAAAATTATTCCAAATAGCTTGAATGTATTTATGTAAAACCAGGCTGCACCAGACTTGCAACCAAAAAGATATTGGCTAATGACCCAAAAATTTGATCGCCTTGCATGAGCAAGCTTTTAACTAGTGATTTGGTTTTGAAGTTTCTAATTCTAATTTTTACGAAAAAAGAATCTCTTAACTAGTTTTGAGTCTAAAGAAATGACAAATAACCTCCCTTGAATTATTCTTATGCAAATAATATCTATCTAAGTGACTCTAATGTAATTGACAACCGGGAATAATAGTTTTTCTTAGTCTCTCCCAATATTACAGTTAGTCGTCTAACCATGCAAAAACTCCAATGTTTGTAAATTTCCCTACACAATTGCACTCCTTGAACAATGTAGATAACATAATTATCCATTAGCATTCTTCTGTAGTACTAAACCATAACCTATTTTTACATCCTAAGTAATCAGTTTATGAAGTATACTAAATTCAAAAGGTTAAACTATCAACTTATAATAAAATTAACATGTAATCACATAACAAAGATTTCACTAACTTGTATAACATTCAATTTAGGAGAGAGATATGTTTAAGCCCTATTTCTTTACGTATGAAAACAACACTAATTTCATTACAAAATTCAAAATAAACAAAGTTAAAACAATCTCATCTAAGTTCTTCTTCGAATTGCATGAACTTACATCATAATCTCTAATTTTTCACCCACTTTGAGTATAATCAGACACTTGTTCTCTCTTGGGAGAGCACACACACACACACACACGCACTCACTCACTCTCACACTCTCTTCCGAGGATCCATCCATCGAAGCGTGTTGACGGCTGCAAGCATTCTCCAGTACTCACTTCTGATATGTGTCCTCTTCCTCTCAGTGCCACTCCAAGGGTCAAGCATTTAAAGAAAACATGGTGGAAGAGCCCTGGTTCACTAGAAATTAATTCTTTTGTAGCCACGGATAGCCATGCTAATAAAAAAAACTATCGTAACTCAAGTTGGTTCGCCACCGCTAGAGTTCCTTCTGAGAGCACTAAAGTCTCCCTCGATTGGTGTTGTGCATCTTGGAGTAAGCTAAAGGCTTCCTTGAAGTGGCACAGAGGTTCCCTGCTCTCTTCTTGTGCCATGCATGAAAGTTAGTAGAGACAACATACCTACACCACCTCATCGGTGTACTAGCATGATGGTGGCGTAGCCACACTATAAGTTGCATAACTATGACACATATTGGTGGTGCCTACTTGGCACCATTAAAGCACTGCCTTGGTTTCCCATATTTGGTTAAACTATCCATTGTGCTTTGCATGTGATGCCTTGTTGCCCTAAGTGTGGTGCCAATGTGCCAACTCGTGGTTAGATATGACATAGGAGGCATATGGAAGGCGCATATGCGCCACTAGGGTGGCGTCTTGGCTAATGGAACAGTTATGTTTGAGCTACCTTTATGTGTTAGCTCCTATGCATCATTAAGCACTCATGAATACATGTAGTATGCAATTATGCACAAAAGTACATTTAAAAATTCTTCCGGAAAGCACGAAAATGGCGCAAAAAATCTCATACAAGTGTGGTGGTAGCAATGAAAAATCTCATTTTTAAAGCATGAAAATAGTGAAAAAAATCTCCTCCAAAAAATACGATGGGAAAGCGCGAAAACAACGCATGAAATCTTCTCTGAGAAATACAATATCAGTGTTGAAAATTTTTTCTAGAAAGTGTCACGGCATGACAAAAAAAACTCCTATGAAAAGTGCGGCAGTGCCAAAAATATCGTATAGAAAGTGTAATCGCAGCGTAACAAATCTCATATGAAAAGTGTGATAGCAACGTGGAAAATCTCCTAAAAAAAGTGCAATAAAAATATAAAATCTCTTTAAAAATCACCACAATTGTGCGAGACATCTCCCCAAAAAAGTGTGATAGCAGCATGGGAAATCCCCTTCGAGGTGGATAATAGCAACACGAAAAGAGGGTTCTGTTGTTCACATAATGACAGGCTGTGAGACTTCACATTTTTTTTTCTTCTGAGAGCTTTGTTGATCGCATAAAAATAGACTGGAAGACTTCCATGGGTGTAATTGAAACACTAATGGAAGTTTAGTTGATCACACAATGACAGGTTAAAAGACTCCATCTTTTTTCTCTGGGAGCTCTATTGATCACACAAAAATAGGCATCGAGACTCAAAGTAAACAATTGTAATGCCAAGCAAAGCTCCATTGATTTCATAATAACAACCTGGAAGACTCGGCCTTTTTTTTCTAAGAGCTCCATTAGTCGTAAAAAATAGGTTGGGTACTCTGAGGTGGGTAGTAGCACACTAAAGAGAAGCTCCATTAATTACACAAAAACATGTTCGGAGACCACATTCTTTCTTTTGGAAGCTCTGTTGATCGAACAAAAATAGGTTGGTTGACTCATAGGTGGGCAAATAAAAGGTTGTGGGGAGTTTCGTTGATCGCACAATAATAGGCTAGGAGAGTTCACCATTTATTTGAAAGCTCGATTGATTGTAGAAAAGCAGGCTGGTAGACTCTGAGATGGACAACTACAACACTAAGGGGAGCTCCATTGATTGTACAATAACATGTCTGGAGACTCCACCTTTTTCTTATGGAGCTTTGTTGCTCCAACAAAATAAGGCTGGGAGACTCCACCTTTTTACTTCTTGGAACTCCATTGATCGCACAAAAATGAGTAAGAAGACTCTCAGGTTGGCAAGTGAAACATCGGGGGAAGCTCCGTTGATCACACAATAACAAGCTAGGATACTCCATCTTTTTTCTCCTAAGAGCTCCGTTGGCCGCTCAAGAATAAGCTGGGATACTCTAACTTTTCCTCCTCTTTTGGCTTATTTATAGGCTTTAAATGGCCCAATGATAAAAAAAAGAAATATGAAAACTATCCAATTATGGTTTGGCCCTTGGATGTTGATGTGGCCCCTTATCGTCCATCACATCGCTCCCACCTTTCATCATATGATCATGCATTCCATAAATCGTTGACATGGAAACCCCTGTCCATTTCTTCTAATCACTGCCATTGGACATCACCACCAACGACCTCCGCATTTGATGTTACAGATGGCCCTAACCTCCGACAGTCAACTAGCACTGCAAGCACCACTGCAGCTCGGGCATCGGTCATCGCCACCTAGAGCCAACTCCGACAGCCACTACCTGCCTCCACCTACGGTCGTTGCCGCCTCCAATGGAATAAATAGTTCAATGTTTTGAAAGACAAGGGATTCGAACCCATGACCTCACTCAAGTGAATCTAACTAGATGACAATTGGAGTAAGAAATTTCCCTTATATAAATATATGTGTGTATGAATTTTAGTTTTGAATTTTGGTATTATTTGACAATGAAGTTAGTATTGCTAAAAAATAAGGGGGAAGTTGATACTTAGATAACAATTTTTCATCATTCGGCGCGAATCTCGTGGCTTTGCATAAATCTCAAAGTAATTTTTTAGCAAAGAATGTTCAAAGTTCAATTAAAAATCATTCAGAATTCCAATTTCAACAAATTTACAATCAAACTGACTAGCTCGATGAGACAAAAGCAATGATACAAAAATTAATCAAATTCAAGTCAAATCAAGCCCAAATCGAGCTGTTAAGCCATCTTTGGAAGCTTTTACTACCCAATGGACAGTAAATGGATTCCAAATCAAAGAAGCATGTGGTCAAATCAAACATCTCAATAAGATTAATCCAATTACAACGACCTGCGTAACCAACTGCAATAGCCTATGTGACTAACTACATCCTACGTAATTATCTATGACATATATGGTTCACAACTTGTGCAACTCCAAACTCAGACCCCAACGACCTACTAATGTTATCCCAACTCATCACTACGACATATATAACAAACTATGACCTATGTGGTTCACATCCCATGCAACTCCTAACCCCAATCTCTGTAGCCTATGGATATTATCTTAATTTACCGCTACGTTCTACTTGGCTCACGACTCCAACATCTCCCTACTACGACCTCTATGGCTAATCAGAGCTTCCAATGCAACCATCTATGGGCTGCATATCCATCGATTGCCATGACATTCAACTACGACATGTATGATAAATTGGTGCTACAACGTCTATTGTCTACAGCAGTCATGGCGGCGTGTTGCCTTTATAACCATTGACTATGACTTTACGAGCTCATTCTAGCTATTATTGTTGAACCATATTGTATATATACTTTGTAATTCAATTTTTTTTCTAATTTTAGAGAAGGGTGGTCATGTGTACTCGCCATACATAAGAGATTATTTTAACTTGGCTAGACCCTGTGATTTTTTCCATTTTATAAGATTTTTCAAATAAAAATTGAGGTGTCTCATTCTTCTTACTATTCTTTAATTACCAGAGCATGTGTTTCATTTTCGTGAAAACAACGATCGTTCTATCATCGTGAACCTTCCGCATACATCAATATTTTAAGAATTATTATTTAAGATAACGAGGGCAAATATTTATTTTTTAAGAATTTATTAAAAAATTCTCATTAATATTTGTTATTACGAATACATTATCATTTATACTTTATTGTCCTTTATTAATATATCTCACTCTTTGATATTCCATTTTTTTAGAAAATTAAAAGTTCAAGCAATATTCCATATAAATACATCACCAACAATTTTTCTTTATTTTGTATGAATTAGTAGCTACCATTATTACATTATGCACTGCAAAAAAATATTATTATGTCAATAAAATTTATTAGTGTCTATTAAGATAGAATTTTTTTTCAATAAAAAACGCAATGTAGAAAATATAATTTTTATCATCGGCTTCGGCAACAAATTTTTTATTTTGTATAAATTAATAGCACTCATTATTCATTCGCTAACTAAATAATTATTTATTTCAATAAAACTTTATATTGCCCTTTCGAGTTACAATTTTTTCGACAAAAAACCGAATACAGAGAATATAATTTGGAAACCCCATAATAAAGAGAAATTATTGCATACGGTCGATCCTGATCATAGATCACGGTGATGTACGGTTACGATATATTTCAACTTTTTTTAAAAAAAAAAAATTTAAATGAAACTCACCAAAATAAATCATGACCGTAAATTGTCTTTAGCTAAGACACCCGTATCCAATAATTTTTCCATAATAAACTTCTTTAATAAGAAAGTCAAGCTTTACACTGGCCCTCCTCGAGCATCGAAATCCTCGAATTTTATTCCGTCAATTTTTCGGGAACTCAAACAGCAAGGCCCGCACATCTCCTAAAGCGTCAATATTCCAAGCAACTGGCACGGCTGTTAAGACTGTTCATTGATCACGAACAGTTCGTCTTCTACGCTCGATATATAAAGGAGCCAAAAACCTATAAGAATTTTCAAATGTAACTGATAAAAATCAAATCTTACCGCAAAATCAGCTCTGAAGTCGGCAGCCAACCTAAAGTGATCTCAATGGGGCTCTCCTCCTGCAACGACATCAAGCAAACTATCAACCCCCTCACTTACTCCTACAATGACCAAATCCGCCCCGTCCTCGACGCCGTCGACCGCCTCCGCCAGCTCAAATTAACGCAGGAAGGAATCCAGCTACCGACCATCGTCGTCGTCGGCGACCAATCCTCCGGCAAATCTTCCGTACTCGAATCCCTTGCGGGTATCAGTCTTCCCCGCGGCCAAGGGATATGCACCCGAGTCCCTCTCATCATGCGGCTCCAAGACGACCCCTCTCTTTCTTCCCCTATACTCCATCTCGAGTACAGGAACAAGCGCGTGCCCACTTCCGAGTCAACCATCACCGCTGCCATCGAGTCCGCAACTGCTGAAATCGCCGGAGTAGGAAAAGGTATCTCCGACACACCCATTACCCTTGTCGTCCGAAAGAAAGGCGTACCGGACCTCACCATGGTCGACCTACCCGGTATCACTCGTGTGCCCGTACGCGGCCAGCCTGAGAATATATACGAGCAAATTGCTTCCATTATTATGCAGTATATAACGCCTGCGGAGAGCATTATTCTTAATGTGCTCTCAGCCGGCGTCGACTTCCCGACGTGCGAGTCCATCCGGATGTCCCAGCAGGTGGACAGCAAAGGGAAGAGGACGCTGGCGGTTGTCACGAAAGCTGATATGTCGTCGGAAGGCCTTCTTGAAAAAGTAGCTGCCGACGATGTCAACATTGGGCTGGGTTACGTTTGTGTGAGAAATCGTATTGGGTCGGAGACTTATGAGGAGGCTCGAGTTGCAGAGGCGAAACTGTTCGAGACCCATCCTCTGCTTTCCAGGATCGATAAATCGATAGTTGGGATCCCTGTTTTGGCGAAGAAGTTGATGCGGATTCAAGCACAAAGCATAGCAAAGTTCTTGCCTGATATTGTGAAGCAAATTAATGAGAAACTGAGTCAAAATGTTTCAGATCTTGACGCCATGCCTCAACTTCTGGTCTCCGTAGGCGACGCCTTAAGAGCATTTATGCAGATCACCAGCAAAACCAAGGAGATGCTCCGGAAGCTGCTAATAAGAGGAGAATTCGATGATTTTCCAAATGATAATCAAATGCACGGCACTGCGAGGCTATCAGAAATGCTTAATGCTTATGGGAAAGAGTTGCCAAATGATATGCCGACGAATAATAAACTTTTCTTAATGGAAGAAATTGAGCTGTTGGAAGAGAGCAGAGGCATTTGGCTTCCCAACTTTCTCCCTAGAACAGCTTTTTTCACACTTCTTCAGAGGAGGGTAAAGGAGGTCTCGAGCATCCCGCAAGATTTTGTAGAGAAGATATGGACCTATCTCGAAGATTTAGTTTTACGAGTTCTTGAGGAGGCATCAGAGAATTATCCATCTCTTTGGGCTTGCAGTAGAAGGGCGGCACAGAATCTTTTTGAAAAAATGAGAAAACGCTCTATCCAGAATGTTAAAGAAATCATAGAAATGGAAATGTTTACGGACTTTACATTTAATCCTGATTATATGAAGATGTGGACGGAGCTCATGGTGCCTCAACAGTCTTTCATGGAATTTGTTCGCGATACCAACAAACCAACAAAGACGATCATGAAGGTTGTTGGTGAAGTGGATGTGGCTCATTTACGGGGGAGGCGTGATGTGGTTGTAGAACAAGCGTTTGATATGAGGATGAGGCTCATTTCTTATTGGAAAATTGTGGTGCTGAGGTTGGTGGATGGTTTAGCTCTGCATGTTAGTTACGCTGTGAAGAAACTAGTGGATAGTGAGCTTGAAGCAGCGATTGTGAACGAGGTGGTTCGTCGTGAGAAGATGGAGGCGATTGAGAAAATGTTGGAGGAACTTCCAGCTGCCGCGGTGAAGAGGGAGCGGTTGAAGAAGAGCATTCAGCTGCTCAAGGAATCGAAGGAGGTGGTGGCCAAGATTATGGACAGGATTTCTCTTAATGGGGCCGATTAAGTTAGTTGTTTAGTCATTTTGTCCGAAATCACTGTTACTATCGTATCTTGATATGGCTGGGTTTAAGTGCTCGTGCTTGAGAGCTTAAATTTATGTTCTTTGTTGTTCTCCTGCTCTCTCTTTTACTACATTATTCCGCTATCATCTGGTAATTGAACCCCTTTTTGGTTGCATCCGAAGCGTTGCTACATATTCAGCAGCCCTTTCATCCATATATCAAATTCTTTAAATTCTCACTCAAATATCAAACTTATTGATAAAACCCCAACTAATATTTTTTTTATTTTTATCCAAGTCTCAATCGGTTTGATTGTGTTTGATTGTTCAAAAATATCACGTGGGTGATATAGATTTTGTAAATTTCAATGTTTCGGGTGCTATTTTTGAAATTATCCAAATAAAAAAGATAAATTAAGAGCTAACCTATAATATCTATGTAGAATATTGATCTCGAATTTGGGACCCATAGGATATGATTATATCAGATTTAATATAATATGTAATAATTAAAGAATTTAAGAATCTAAGAAATAATAAAGAATTGGCATTATGATTGACTTAAAATTCTAGATTAAAAAGTAATTTGAATTCAACTACACGCCTGAACAAACTTCATTCCTCTATATGCTTCACACAAATTAACAGCAATAAGGGCATTTACACACACACAACCAAGTTTTGATGTTTTTACATATCTAATACATAAACTACAATTTTTATAGTTGTAGTACCTTAGTTTATCCTGTCTTGAGAGAAAGTTGATCATTTGTTGATCTTAGTTGTAGTATCTTGTTCATTTATATCTTTTAGATTTTTTTTTTCTTTTGTACTTATTATGTATATGCATGCACTGATGTAAACTCAATAAATTACATTGCAGATAAAATACCAATAACCAATTTTTTTGGTTCTATCACGTTAGTCAAATTGGGTCCTCCAGCGAATAATTATAGCTTAGTGAGATCTCTTAACCAAAAAAGACTCCATTCATAATTACCATTTTCACAAATCAACTAAACACTTGAACGTGTTCTCTATTAATAGGTAGTATATGTGTGAAAACTTTCTCTTCAATATAAAATTGACAAAAGGTGATCAGTTTAGCCATTTGATAGTTGTTTTCCATCATCACTTTAAATAACAGCTGAATGCATCCCCCAATTGATATCTTATCCAACATATAACCTCAATGGATGTATATACATGATAAGTACACAAAATTCTAAAAGAAATGGATGGACAATGCACATATACATTTCATTCATAGCTTCTATTGGTTGATCAGAATAATGATAGATGTCGTTAACTTATTTCACATGCAAACTTTAACTTTATATCAAAAAATAATCACATATATTTCATTCCATAAAAATGTATTAAAACTGAAAAAATAAAGATGTGCTTAACAAACACCCCTAAAATGTTATTCTACACGAAAGAGAGGGCAACAACTTTCTAAGAAGTAAATCGACAAAGAAAATTTCACATTGAAACTGTAAAACAGTGCTCATATATCTATGCAGAATATGCATACCAAAAATTCTAAAATAAATACTTTAACAATGCTCATATACATTTCATTCAATAGCTTTTACTAGTTGATCATAATAGGAAAAGATGTTGTCAACTTACTATAGTGCAAACTTCAACTTTACAACATAGCATATGTAATTCTATTTATAAAAGTCTTTGAAAAACTAAAAAAAAGAATGATTGTTCAACATTTTCTCCCAAAAATATTACTGTGCACAGAAGAGGAGGCAAGCATAAGCAATTCGACCAACAAAATTTCTTAGAGAAATACTAAAATCGTGCTAATATGTCTTTGAAAAAAATTAAACAAAAAAAATGAAATAAACAGATTAGTAATATATATTTCATTCCATAGCTTATACTAGGTGATCATAATAAGGATACATGTTGCTAACTTATCTCTCATGCATACTTTAACTTTGCATCAAAACATAACCACATATATTTTATTCTATAAAAAAATATATTAAAACTACAAAAAAAAAAGTGCTCAACAGGACCCCAATTGTTATTCTACATTGAAGAGGGGGCAAGAACTTTCCAAAAGGAGACAAATCATCCAACAAAATTTCCAATATAAACTGTAAATTAGTGCTCATATACCTATGCATAACAAGCATACCAAAAATTCTGAAAAAATAAATTAACAATGTTTATATATATTTTATTGCACAGTTTTACTGGTTGATCAGGATAGGTGAATTTACTATTGACTTAGCTATCATGCAGACTTCAACTTTACAACAAATCATATGCAAAACCATTTATAAAATTCTAAAAAAAACTAAAATAATGAAAGAGAGCTCAACATTCTCCCCTCAAAATGTTACTCTACACTGAGGAGAAGGCAAGAACAAGCAATTCAACCAACAAAATTTCTCATAATAACTGTAAAAAATAATGGCCATATAGCTATGAAAAAAATAAATAAATTCAAAAATAAATATACGAGCAATGCTCATATATATTTTATTCTATTGCTTATGTTGGTTGATAAGATCAGGTAAAAATACTGCTAACTTATCTATCATGCGAACTTCAACTTTATAATAAAGCATATGCAATTTCACTTATGAAAGTCTAAGAAAACTAAAAAAAAGAAATAGTGTTCAGTATTCTCCCATCAAAATGTTATTCTACACTGAGGAAGATGCAAGAACAGGCAATTCAAACAATAAAATTTTTCAGAGAAACTGTAAATTAATACTCATGTAGCTATAAGAAAATTCTAAAATAAACAGATTAAAAATGCTCATATATATTTCATTCAATTGCTTTCACTTGTTGATTAGAACAGGTAAAGATTCAGCTAACTTATCTATTATGCAAACTTCAACTTTGCAACAAAGAATATGCAATTCTATCTGTGTGACTACGGTGATGATCCAGAAAATCTCTACGATGNCTAACTTATCTATTATGCAAACTTCAACTTTGCAACAAAGAATATGCAATTCTATCTGTGTGACTACGGTGATGATCCAGAAAATCTCTACGATGAACTAACCGTTATAGAAAGATGACCCTCAACTTTACCTAACACTTATTTACTATGTGTAGCCCATTTGGGCATGGGTTGATCAGAACCCAAAGAGTCATACGATCGATTAAAAGAGAGCGAGCCTGGGGAAGAGACCTCAGAGGAAAGAGTGAGAGCATGGTCTGCTTACACTCGTCCAAATGCTACATTTATTGGATTGTCTACTCGAAGCGAGTTCATTCAGCGTACTTTACATCAGAAAAGGAAGGAGCCTTTTTTTGACTCAACTCCTCCACCTCTTTCCTTCTACAAGAAGAAGACAAAGGGTTCCCTAGTCGACTAAGTTCCCTCTCAAAGCAAGGGGCCAAAATTTGGAAAAGCTAAGATGGTTGATATACTGCAATCAATCGATGGGTGGATTGGTATGATGGCTTACCATTGGTTGGAGTCTACTTATCTATATTTATGGAGGTGATATGGTTCCGAGCCTTTGTCGAGCGCCTCCGGAAGTTGGAGCATCTTCAGATCTACCGAAAAATGGACTATTATCTTCATAAATAGTAGGAGGCTTCCCAACTCTCTTCGATGGTGCTTGAACGAGCAGAAATGAAGTAGGTTGCCCTTCAAAGAGAGCAGAGACCTCGGCTATGCTTGTCAAAGAAGCAAAGAAGCAAGCAATGATAGCTGAGCGGAAATTGGAAGCAGCGGAGGAGAAGATTTCTACTCTATTCAAACTTATGTTGATTTCCCAACAAGGAACTCAGAAGCTAAAAGCAAAGGAGAAGAATATGAAGTCTAAATAGTAGTCTTTTGAGGTGCTTCCCTTTTATCCATGGCAGGAGAAGATTTTGAGCGAGTAGCTTCAGGACGACAGTGTCACGATGATTGACTGGTTTATTTGGTCGAACCTTATCGATTGAAAGTTTGCAGACTTGGATGAAATTGTTGTGTTGTTCATTAGCTCTGAAGGATCTTCAGGAGACAACTCAAACATCAGAGGCAATGAAGGGTCCTCCATTCTAAACTGAAGTTGGTCTTCTATAACTAAAGAAAATTTATATTAGATGGCCTATGTCTATTAGGGCAACCACTGCTATTAAATTTATAGGCCTAATGGTAAGTGTATTTTCTTTATGTTATTTATTTTTTGATTGATCTATTTTCTTTTTAAAAATTGCAGTACTATGAGCTCCAGATATTTAGGGAAATTCAGACAAGTGATGTGCCGGTGCGGGCTACCGACCTTGCTACTCACGTTATGCCAACCACATAGCTATGGGAGGCAATTTTACAGGTGCCCGCGGTGGGCACAACGGCAGGACGACTGCGGTTTCTATGATATCCCAACTGGACACCGCTGCTCGGAGTTCGTCACTATCACAACACCGCTTCTGGTTCGAGTGCTTCCATTTGTACAATATCCCAGTCAGACAGATTTGCTCAGGGTTCTAGAGTGTCAGAGCAAAACAGCATGGGCAGCGATATGCTGCTACATTTTAAAGCTAACATTATAATTTTTATCTTGTTATTTTAACATGGTTTTTTTTTCTTTGTTGGGTCTCATTATAGTACATATTAGTATGTTAAGGTGTATTTCACTTTTGTGTAGGTTTTTTGCTTCTATGATGTGATCTGAAATATTTAAGTGATAAATATTTTGTATTTTAATGTCTTAACGTTTGAACTTTAATTTTAAGAATATTTTGTATTTTCATGTTCTACAATTTTCACATTTATCTTCACTTTCTGATTGTATTAAGAAGTTCAATAAATTTGTAAAAAAAATATGAAAATCAGCTATTTACAAAACACACAAACCAAACAACTGCAGCTTATTCAGAACAGAGGCAGATTAGTCATTTTTCCAGAATCAGTTGTTCTCTAAACACACAAATAAAATAGATAGACAACTTATTCGGATCAGCTGTTTATCACCTGATTATCAGGATAAGTTGAATAAGCTGCGGCTGTCCCAAACAAATCCATAATCTCATACGATAATCATTATAGTTATTATTTTCTCTTTATTAATTTTTTTTTATGTAAAAGCCTGTAAATGTTGAGTAATAGAAAATGATCGTGAATGCTACTTCTATAAACATAACCGAGACAATAGTACATTTAAAAGCTGATTTTTATGGGCCACATATCAATATTTAATTAGGGAACACGCACAACCCTAGAAAAAATGGTCTGGGGAGACGTACGGATGGCGAGATCTTCTGAATAATTAATGCAGATAAAAAGAAGCAACAAAATATTAGTATAATTTTAAGTAAAAGCTTCAGAATAAAAATAATAATAATAAATTTATTTATCTTTTTGAGTAGTGTTAAAACAGTTCCTAGTTATTTAGATAGGGCCTCTTTACTCTCAGAGTTTTTTTTGATATGTCAAATTGGTCATTCTTTAATTGACATGAAAATAATCTCTATAGAGGACTATTAGAACCCAAATTAAATAAGTATGGGGATAAATTTGTTACTTTTATAAACTCTGGGGTTAAAACGACCCTATACCAAAAATTAAGTAATTAGCACTTTGCTTTTTATTTTTTTATATGAGCAATAATATATTCAAATGTAATACTAAGATATAAGTATTGAATTATTTATAAATATATTGAGTCCTATACAATTGAAAATTTAATATTTATTCATAGAAAGTGATATTTTTATTGGATGATTGTATGTAAATGATTAAAGATGATGGAGTCACACTTTGACAGTATAAGTGGGGGAATACTAAGATATCAATACAATGTGCACGTATATGAAAAAGAATATTAATATTGAAGTAACATATGTGATACAATTTTTAGATGACAATCATGTGATGGTTATACATATATAAAATAATACTGATATGTTATTCATGTAAAATTCATTGAATAAATTATCAAATATTTATAGTGATTGATTTAAAAATTTTACTGACATATATAAGATTTTTTCTTTCATTGTATTACTAGAGTTTAAAAGTATGAGTATTCACTGACTTAATTAACTTACTATAATTTTTTATCTAACTTTTCAGGTTAATTTAATCACTTAAAAGAAAAATGGCAGAAAATAATATGTTTATAGAATACGCAGAAAACCAGTAACGAGGTCAACTAAATTTTACTGCTTTAATTTAAATGATGAATAAATATATAAAATTTATTTCCAATCGTTTGACAATCTGTTCTCAGCTTCGTTAATTTCAAGCTCTGGGCCGGGCCGTGAGAATTATAACAAAGGCTGCTCAACTGCTAGAAGATCGTAAGACCCACTTGACCGATTGAGAAAGCCATTTGAGTCATGCTAGTAAAACCAAAATCGACCAAGCAACAAAGCAGACAAGAAGACAATTGGATAATTTGAGCTCAAATTTTTCTATCAGAACAAGAAGAGAAGAGCATCCGAGTCAACCGCAATAGGAAAGCTAACTTGACGTAATAGTCTACGCTTCAATAGAGTTGATCCAAGTGAATATCTAGTTCCACAATATCTCCAACAATATCATACAAGCTTTGAAGGTTCCTCATTGGCGATCAAAAATCGAAAACCGGACCATATCAATCGATCGACCCATATCGACCAATCTCAGTCGATCTAGCTGATCTTGTAGATCCGAAGCCAGTTGACCTTAGCTGATTGAGCTAGAAGGTTGGTTGACATTAAAACTATTTAGGTAAAATACCAAAAATATTCTAGTAATGATGTCTTTAAGACAATAACAAAATATAATATCATTATTGAAACTTCTTCTAATTATTTTATAAGACATGTCAAAATTATTTTTCATTCTCTTTTTTTATCTTGCATTTCATGATTTCTTAGATATGATTTACAATCAAATCAAAATTTGACACTTAAAATTATGTGCCCTTTGCGTAAAATTCACAAGAAAAAAATCACCATGTAATCTTAGATGGTAATTATTATAATTATTACTTTGTTCTTAATTAAATTTTTATGTAAATACTGGAAAATGGAGAGAAAAAAATCACCGTGAGTTCTAATTTCATAAAAATAATACACATATATATATATATATATATATATATATATATATATATATATATATATATATATATATATATATATATATATAATATTTTTATACGCACAGAAAATATTAAGAAAATAAAGGCGCGACCGGACACCGTACATTTCACGCCAATTTTTTATTAGGGACCAGAGAGCACGGATAACCAAAGAATGCGAAACTCAGGAGCCGTACGAGTAGGCGCAGGTTAATTAATGCAAGTAAAAAGAAGCAGCAGGATATCAGTACGATTTTAGGCAGCACTAGAAGCCTCTGGATAATAAAAATAGCATAAAATAAAAACTTACCTAACTTTTATATGAGCAATTATATGTATAAATTATGTTTAAAATTAATACTTTCATCCTTAATTTCAAACACTTATCAAACTGTCAAAATTTACAATAAAAAAATTATAAATTTATATTTCAATGTTTTGATGATTTAATCATTATATGCATGAAAGAGTTAGAAAACATGAGTAATAAATTTACAAATAGCGTATGGGTTGGATGTTCTTTTAATGTGATAAGAAAATATTAGATGAAATAAATATAAAATTTGAAGTTTAAGCGTCGAAAATAAAAATACATGATAAAAATATATAACTGTAAATGCCCTCTAATAAAAACAACCACATAATAATAAAAAAATATCTAAATAAAAAAGCAAAAGAAAAAAAAAGAAGAAGAGAGCAACTCCATTGATTGATGAAGTATTTGAATAGGGAAAAGCATCCCAGTTCTTAAAAGTGGGAAAACTGAAAAAGTATGGAAAAAGCATCTGATTTTTCTTTTCTGCATCCTAATTTATCTCTCCACCAACGGGCAAAAACGAAGTCTGTAGCCAACATACAGTGATCTCAATGGAGCTCTCCTGCGACGACCGCAAGCACACCATCAACTTCCTCACGTCGTCCTACAATGACCAAATACGCCCCGTCCTCGATGCCGTCGACCGCCTCCGCCAGCTCAAGGTAACGCAGGAAGGAATCCAGCTACCGACCATCGTCGTTGTCGGCGACCAATCCTCCGGCAAATCTTCCGTACTCGAATCCCTTGCTGGCATCAGTCTTCCTCGCGGCCAAGGGATATGCACAAGAGTCCCCCTCATCATGCGGCTCCAAGACGACCCCTCTCTTTCTTCCCCTGTACTCCATCTCGAGTACAAGAACAAGCGCGTTCCCGCTACCGAGTCAACCATCACGGTTGCCGTCGAGTCCGCAACCGCTGAGATCGCCGGAGTAGGAAAAGGTATCTCCGACACACCCCTTACCCTCGTCGTCCGAAAGAAAGGCGTACCGGACCTCACCATGGTCGACCTACCCGGTATCACCCGTGTGCCCGTACACGGCCAGCCTGGGAATATATACGAGCAAATCGCGTCCATTATTATGCAGTATATAAAGCCTGCTGAGAGCATTATTCTTAATGTGCTCTCAGCCAGCGTCGACTTCCCGACGTGCGAGTCCATCCGCATGTCGCAGCAGGTGGACGGCAAAGGGGAGAGGACGCTCGCGGTTGTCACGAAAGCTGATAAATCGCCGGAGGGCCTTCTTGAAAAAGTAGCTGCCGACGATGTCAACATTGGGCTCGGTTACGTTTGTGTGAGAAATTGTATTGGGTCGGAAACTTATGAGGAGGCTCGAGTTGCAGAGGCGAATCTGTTCGAGACCCATCCTCAGCTCTCCAGGATCGATAAATCGATAGTTGGGATCCCTGTTTTGGCGAAGAAGCTGATGCGGATTCAAGCGCAAAGCATAGCAAAATATTTGCCTGATATTGTGAAGCAGATTAATGAAAAACTGAGTCACAATGTTTCAGATCTTGACGCCATGCCTCAACAGCTGGTGTCCGTAGGCGACGCCTTAAGAGCATTTATGCAGATCACCAGCAAAACCAAGGAGATGCTCAGGAAGCTGCTAATAAGAGGAGAATTCGATGATTTTCCAAATGATAAACAAATGCATGGCACTGCAAGGCTATCTGAAATGCTGAATGCTTATGCGAAAGAGTTGCCAAATGATATCCCGATGGATAAGAAGCTTTTCTTAATGGAAGAAATTGAGCTGTTGGAAGAGAGCAGAGGCATTTGGCTTCCCAACTTTCTCCCTAGAGCAGCTTTTTTGACCCTTCTTCAGAGGAAGGTAAAGGAGGTCTCGAGCATCCCGCAAGATTTTGTAGAGAAGGTATGGACCTATCTTGAAGATTTAGTTTTACGAGTTCTAGACGAGGCATCAGAGAATTATCCATCTCTTCGGGCTTGCAGTAGAAGGGCTGCACAGAATCTTATGGAGAAAATGAGAGAACGCTCTAACCAGAATGTCAAAGAAATCATAGAAATGGAAATGTTTACGGACTATACTTTCAATCCTGATTATATGAAGATGTGGACGGAGCTCATGGTGCCTCGACAATCTTTCGTGGAATTTGTTCAAAATACCTACAACCCTACAAAGATGATGGTGAAGGTTGTTGGTGAAGTGGACGTGGCTCATTTACGGGGGATCCGTGATGTGGTTGTAGAACAAGCGTTTGATATGAGGATGAGGCTCATTTCTTATTGGAAAATTGTGGTGCTGAGGTTGGTGGATAGTTTAGCTCTGCATGTGAGTTATGCTGTTAAGAAACTAGTGGATAATGAGCTTGAAGCGGCGATTTCGAAGGAGGTGATTGGTGGTGAGAGGATGGATGTGATTGAGAAGATGTTGGAGGAGCCTCCAGCTACAGCCGTGAAGAGGGAGCGGTTGAAGAAAGGCATTCAGCTGCTGAAGGAATCGAAGGAGGTGGTGGCCAAGATTTTGGACAGGATTTCTCTTAATGGCGCCGATTAAGTGGTATTTTCGTGTTTTTGTGTTGCTTATCGTGAATGCTTTAGTTGATCGTAGTTAGTTATTTAGTAATATTGTCCCTTGTTGTCCGAAATCACTATCGTTTCTAGATTTGGCTGGGTTTAAGTGCTTGTACTTTACGAGCTTAAATTTATGTTCTTTGTTGTTCTCATGCTCGCTTATTCTCGAGCTCTCTCTCTTTCACTACATTATAGCTGGTAATCGAACCCTTATTGGCGAGAATTTGTGGCCATGGCCGAGAGAAATCGGACCAGTTTTGGTGCATGTTATTTTGTCCCTCAATTATTGAACTAAGGTAAAAGAGCATTTTTGTAATGTGATATCGCTCACCTACCACATCTCACCTACCACTCACCTACTTCCCACCTACCACTCTCTTGCTTCTATAAATAGAGAGGGTGTGAGACTTAGGAGAGCAAGGGAAGTGATCTTAAGCTACCACAAAGAAGAAGAGAATAGCTAGAGAGCTAGAGAGGAAGAGAGCATCTTGAGGCATTGTATCAAGGTGTCGCTTGAGATGGAGGTCATAGAAGGAAGATGATGGCTCATCTCTATGTATAAGATATGTATTCTCCATTTCTTTTGTCTTAGCGAACTATTTAATTGATTCTATCCCGTGGACGTAGATTCAGTTGGATCGAACCACGTAAACGATCTGTGTTTGCTTGTGTTCTTTGCGTCTTATTTCTATGTCAGGAAGTATATATCTCACAATAATTGTCGTCGTTTGTGAGAAGATTCATACTTCTTAATTAGAGGTGTTCGCGTAAAAGTGTTCGCGGCCTGCGACGAAGAAGAGGAGTTTGACATTCACGAACAGAGGAGCAAGCGAATCACGTCGTAGGCAGCTGAATCGCGACAGATTCGGTAAGCAGTGGAAGTTTTTGATCGACTGGATTCGCATCGCCGGTTGTGCGGTTCAGCGAGACAGAGGAGGAACAGTCCGCGAGGGAGGGCCGAAAATTTGCGATAGGGCTACCAGCAGAGGATTTCGGAGCACGAGTTCGGACTTGCGAGCAGCTCGGCCAAAAGGAAGAGGCGGAGATCTTGCAGAGAAGGGTTCAGGGAGTTCCCTGTTCGAGAGTTCGCGAAGCAGGAGGACCTGAGCAGTTTGGCGAGGCGCGACGACTCTGGAGAGGCAGAGGACGCAGAGGAGTAGGGGTGTAAACGAATCGAACAGGAACGAACAGAGCTTGTGTTCGTGTTTGGTTCGTTTGAAATTTAGTTTGTTTGAAATAAGCTCGTGTTTGAAATTGTTCGTGAAGTCACTGTTCGTGTTCGTTTCTTAACGAACGAGTCGAACACGAGCTGCTCGCGAACAACAAGCCAGTATGACATCCCTAATATTAATATATATAAATTAAT
>NEWO01000003.1:2182446-2219449 GCA_003013225.1 Phalaenopsis aphrodite | reverse complement strand
TTATATATTATAATTTATAAAATTTAATTTTTTGAATATCATAAATTTTTTATATATAATTATTTTAAATTATTTTATATTTCGAACAATAAAGATTCGAACACGAACGAACGCATCACTGTTCGTGTTTGGTTCATTTAACTAACCGAACGAAAAAAATTGTTCCTTTTCGTCTCGTCAACTTATCGAACAAATCGAACACAAATTCATTGACGAACCGAACACGAACTGTTCGCGAACAACGAGCTTTTTTGACAGCCCTACAGAGGAGTGCCTGCGGGAAGGAGGCCCGAGCACAGAACTGGAAGTTTTCTCCAGTGAACAGGTGTGATCTCTGCCATAAGGGATCAGAGCTCTCCGTTCAGTTGGCGAAAGCAGCGGAGTTTACGGGGAGAAGCCTAGTTCTTGGAAGGGCAGCAGGTAGAATTCATTGGAAGAAATCCTAGCCACGACAATGAGTTTCGTCAAACTCGACATTGAGAAATTCAACGGGAAGAACTACTTCGGCCTATGAAGAGTAAAGATGAGAGCTCTATTGGTTCAGCAGGGTGTTACAAAAGCCTTGCAAGAGTTGCGACATTGCCAACCGACATGACCGAGAAGGAGAAGATCAACATACTTGACAAGGCCCACAGTTTGATAATCCTGAACTTGGGTGACAAAGTTCTGAGGGATGTGTCGAGGGAGACAACTCAAGCACTTTGGGCCAAACTCGAGGTACTCTACCTCACAATGTCTCTTGCTAATAGGCTCTTTCTAAAGCAGGGCCTATACTCCTTCAAAATGCATGAAGACAAATCCGTCTCAGAGCAGATCGACGAGTTCAACAAGATCATCGATGACCTCGAGAACATCGACGTCAAGATGGACGATGAGGACAAGACACTGTTGTTGCTAAACTCTAATCCTAAGAACTACGAGCATTAAAGGATGCGATGTTCTACGGAAGGGTGCAGACTATTACTCTGGAGGAGGTTCACACTCTAATTAGAGCCAGAGAACTTCAGAGGAAGCATGACAGGGACAGGGAAGTCAGCGGAGACAGTCTTATTGTTAGAGGAAGATCAGACAGGAAAGATTCAAGAAATGGTCAGCACATATCAAGGTCAAGCAAAGATGGCGGGAGTCAGTCATCAAGGGGGTCTTTCAAGTGCTATCATTGTCACAAGGACGGTCATTTAAAGAGGAACTGCCCAAACAAGAAAAATAGGTATCAAGAAGAGCCAGAAGGAATCAGGAGAAGCAAGTGTAGCCTCTGATGACTACGATTCTGCTCAGGCCCTGGTGATCACAGAATCTGAATCCAGTAAGGAGTGGATCCTCGACTCAGGGTGTCCTTTCCACATGTGTCCTCACAAAGACTGGTTCGAGACACTGCAACAGGAAAATGATGAGTTTGTTCTACTTAGAGACAATAAAGCTCACAGGGTTGTTGAAACTGGATCAATCAGGATAAGAATGTTTGATGGAGTTGAACGAGTAATGAAAAATGTCAGGTACGTACCATAACTCAAAAGAAATCTGATTTCTTTAGATACGCTGGAGTCAAGCAGATGCTCGTTCAAGGCAGAAAATTACTGCATCAGAGTAACCAAAGGTCTTTGTGTCATACAAGGAGTCAGGAAAAAGAGGTTGTACTCTCTTATCGGAAGAACTGTGATTGCTAAGTCCATGTACTGTTTTGACTTAACAAACTCAAGCAAAGGTTGAGGGCCCCTCAGGGGCCAGGTGGAGAGAATCTTTACTTCGAAATTTCTCTATTGAGGGTCAAGGTGGAGAATTGTTATTTTTACCCACAATTATTGAACTAAGGTAAAATGACACTTTTGTAATGTGGTATCGCTCACCTACCACATCTCACCTACCGCTCACCTACCTCCCACCCACCTCCCACATGCCACTCTCTTGCTTCTATAAATAGAGATGGTGTGAGGCTTAGGAGAGCAAGGGAAGAGATCTTAAGCTACCATAAAGGAGGATAAAATGCTAGAGAGCTAGAGAGGAGGAGAGCATCTTGAGGCCTTGTGTCAAGGTGTCGTTTGAGAGGGAGACCATAAAAAGAAGATGATGGCTCATCTCTATGTATAAGAAATGTATTCTCCATTTCTTTTGTCTTAGTGAAATATTTGATTAATTCCCTCCCGTGAATGTAGATCCAGTTGGATCAAACCACGTAAACGATTTGTGTTTACTTGTGTTCTTTGCGTCTCATTTCTATGCCAGGAAGTACATATCTCACAACAGTGCCTAATGCTTAGCCCAGGGGGCAGGGAGAATTTGGGATTGATTTTTCTTTTGAATAATATTTATTTATTTTGGGCAATTATATACATAGCATCCGAAAACATTGTTATTTGCATATCCAGCGCCCTGAGAAAACCTTTTTTCACTTTTATCAAAGTCTCAATTGGTTTGATTGTAGCACTAAAAATATCACATGAGTGTTATAGATTTTGTAAGTATCATGTTTCAGGTACTATTTATGGAATTATCCAAATAAAAAAAGATAAATTAAGAGCTAACCTATGATATGTATTTATTTTATTGACCTTGAATTTGTGCCATAGGATATGAGTATCAGAATCAATATATTATGTAATAATTAAAAGATTAAAAATCTAAGAAATAACAAAGAATTGGCATTATAATTAACTTAAAATTCTAGATTAAAAACAAATTTGAATGCAAGTACGCCTGAACAACCTTCATTCATCCTATATGCTTCACATAATTTAATAACAATAAGGGGCATTTACATATCTAATACATAAACTACATTTTATAGTTGTATCTTAGTTGATCCTTTGTAGGGTGAAAGTTGATCCTTAGTTATAGTATCTTGTTCATCTGTTTCTTTCAAATTTTTTGTTTACTTGTTCAGCATATTACATGCCAAATAAGATACTAATAACTAGTTTTTTGTATCTATCACTCAAGCCAAATCGGGTCCTGATGCTAATAATTAGACTCCATGATATCTCTTAATCAAATAAAACTCTATGCATAATCCCCACTAAACATTTGAACCTCTTCTCTAGTAAGAGGTAGTTTTCCTCTGGGAAAAATTTCTCGTCAATATAAAATTGACGAATGGTGATCAGTTGAGCCATTTGATTGTTATTTTCCGTCATAGTTATTATAAAATGATTGCCAAAGAAGCTAGCAAAAGCTACTACCAAAGATTCAACAAAAGCTATCTTTCATCAGCACAAATAGGCCTTTGTGTTCAACTTAGAAATGAAGAATATTAAGAGTTATTATAAAATTCAATAACATGTAACAATATACAAGTAAATTGACTTTCTTCCATTTACACAACCCAATCTTTATCCAACTATTATTTTCCTTCTCAAACAAAACTAATTGATGTTTACAGCAGTCCTCAAAACTCCAAACTGGACATTCATCAAAAGAAGATGACTACACTCTTCTAGCCTCAGATTGTGTAAATGTGTAACAAATGACAATCAAGTAATCCATCTAGAAAGACTTCCCAGCTTCTAAACTGCATGAAAAACACACCGACGGATACTGATCGAGTGCATCGAGCATACCTGTAAGTTGGAACAAACCAATGAGGTATCTCACAGGTTGTGATTCAAATGTAAAGTAGTGTGTATTGGGATTAGGCTTTCGCGTAGCAGAGATTGTTTGTCAAAGTCGGCATTTCATATGTTGTGAAATTGTTTTCATCCCATAGGACATGGTAATAAGCTGGTATAGTTGTTCCCTGGCAGTTACATGTATGATTAGGTGTATTATAAATGCTCAAATAGAGGCAAATTATAAAAAAAAAGTTGATGTATGAATTTTCGAAGTAACAATTTTTTATTAAAACATGAATATCAATGGCACTTTTATATTAAAGTATGAACTCTTTCTTTTTATTTCTACAAGTAAAATAAAAGTAATAAGAATAAAAGAAAGTTCATCCATGGTGACTTCAAGCATAAATATTTTTTTTTTTCTCTAGTTAGTATATTTTTTTAGGACTAATTAAAACTAAATTAAAAAGAGGCTTCAATCTTTGTATTTTGGTTACCCTGACAATAAATCAACTTATCAAAATACAAATTGGTCGGAGCTTCAAATTTGGCAAGTGGTAATTTCTTTTGTTGTCTTCTGAATCTATGAACCTCGAGTAACTTGTCATAATTTGCTCTTCATAAGACCATATCTAGTGGTCTTTCTTTTAGTACAATTCATTCATTCTTTAATTTTCAAATTGCTTGATGATCCGATTTTACATAGAAAAAATAAATGCATGTGTCGATCAAGTAATATGGTATAATTGGATACGAGATCGTTCCCAGGAGGATAAATTGTGACTTTTTTACACAAAATTTAAGCACTTGATCAAAATCCTAATTTTTTATCAATGCTAAATATTTTGAAAGATTTTATTTTTTTTTAAGGAAAAGATTCCAAAATACAAAACTCTTATGAATTTGTGATTTATAAAATCAAAATTCACAAATTCATAACAAAGTTTCATTTAAAATTTAGCTATAAATAAACATGGTGTGAAATCTCTATCCATACCTAAAAGTCTTAATTTAAAAAATCCCTAATGTGATATGTCTAAACAATTTGTGATTTTAAATTTTTATTTTTTGTTTCCTTAAATGGTTGCTATGGTTCAAAGGCAATATTTTTATTCTCTTAAACCCTGATTGTGTGTATATCATTAAAATAAACTAAATTTTAAACAAAAGCATGCCAACCATTAATTCTAATAAAATTGAAGGAAGCACAAATAAGCATATGAATTAAATTGCAATAAAAATCTTTTTCACAAAAATTAACTTTTAAATTACAAATTCATAGGAACAAGTCCTTAGCCTAATATATTTTTACACAACAAACATAAAAAATCTTTCATTTCATCCAGAAAAGCACATGTTTATAATAGATTCACAAAGGAGGTAATGAAAAATAAAAGGACATGATTTTCCAAAGAAAACTTCACTTAAATAGCCCCTTTTGAAGTTTTATTTCAACTTCTTCTTGCCTCTTTTCTTGCTCCACTAAAGCAAGACTCACTTCACACACTCACATACACATTCACTCTTGGACTGGACTTTCCTATATTATCATAACCCTTTCTACTCCTTATCTCTTGCCCAATTTAAGTCTTCTGAGCGCTTCCAACTACTAACCCACCTTCAATTTTGTAATTTTCATGCTAAGATAGTTGTGTTGCAATGCCCAATTCGTAGCACCATTACACTATGAAATCAGTGTTGAGGCTTTGCACTTTCTATCTTTTGGCTTTGGCATCAATAATATTATATTGCTTTGAAGCTTGGCTCTACGCCTCTTCATTCCAACGATGTTGCACCGAGTGCTTGGCATTGCGATTCCAAGGTCTTGAGAAACCTATTATTGAAAGGTTCTAAGATAGTGCCTATGTGCAAGTTCTAGCACTGTGGCACTGCAATAAACTTAACCAAATTACTTTGAATTCTTCTTTAAAAGTTTTCCTACAAGAAAATAAAATTCTGCAATATATATATATATATATATATATATATATATATATATATATAAATGAAATAAAGATAAGTGTTTAGGCATTTTTTAGGTCATTTTCTCACACAACACTGAATGAGTTTCTTTGTCATACTATTTTTTTAGTTCATTTTTTTGTTGATGTTTTCACAACTAGGTAGTCACCATTGACAATGACGCTTACTTTTCAAATAATTTTTTTAAAACCTTCAACAATCTTGTGAAAGTTTGGAGATCATCTTTCTTTTTTAATAGAGTTATTTATTTATTTATTGAATTCACAACTATAGATCCTAATTATTTTAATAATTTAAAATATTTATGAACTCAATGAATCAATCTCTTACAATCTTCAATCATTAGAAAATTTGTTTTCAACTCCCCACATCTACTTTATTAGCTATAAGGTAGATTTTTGTAAGTGAGATATCACATTTATGGTGAATTATCCTTTAGAAGAAAGTGAGATCAAGATTGTAAGTGAATAGTGAGATATAGTCTGTAGAAAGTGTCAAGTTAAAGTCAATAATGATCTAACCAATAAAATAGTAGGCAATCACATTTTTTTTTCCATGTGCTATAATAGAGCTTCAAATTCTTAAAATGAGTGAATGACAATTTTCTCTTTTTTTTATCCTTTGTGCCACCCAAAGTAACATTTCACGTCTTCTCCTTAGCCTTCCTCTTAGCCAAATCTTCATCAATAACTACTTTGTGGGAGTAAATAATACATGTCTTTTTGGGGGAACCAATGCCTAAAAAAAATTATTTAGTTTAAAAGGATTAACATCATTAATTATAGTTGATGTGTGCTAAAAGATTCGCGGCGGTAGAATAATGATTATTTATCGTCTTAGTATTGAATAAAAAACCACCACACACTCAAGTAATTAAAGAGAAGTAAGAAGAAAGAGGCACCTTGACTTTTTATGTGAGAAACCCTTAAAAGAGTAAAAAACCATGGGGGTCTGGCCCAATTGAAATAATCCACTATAAATGGTGAGTACATAGGTTCACTCTTCTCCTCAATTAGGAAAGATAAAATTACAAAGTTGTATATTCATAATTTGGTTGTATTTCTTGGCGACAATATACTGCATGGGCCATAGACGATTGTCGCGGAGGTAGTAGTCAATTGTGAGTGTTGTCGATGATAGTTGTATTGTCACGTTGCTGTAGAAGTCGTAGATGATAACCATGATAATAGTTGGTCAGGTAGGTCATATATGGTTGCTTCTAGAGCGTTGGTTGCCTATAGAGGTCGTAGTAGGGAGTTGTGGGAACCGTGGGCCATGTAGTTTGTATAGGACATAACTATGAGCCACAAGCTATGGACCACGTCGGTCGTAGTCGGTCACATAGGCCTTAGTGGTGACTCGTAATGACTTTCGTAGGTCGCAGGGGACGGATCTGAGAGCTGAAGGAGCATATGTGAGGTGTGTCTTTTCTCCATCTTTGATATGCATTACTGCACTGACTTTGAGGTGTTTTTTTACACCGACTTCAGGGTGAGTTGTAGCACCGTATTTGAGGCCAGCTCGGTGTTAAGGATGATGCATCGTTTCACGGGTTGCCTCGTGGCTCTGTGATGTCAGTTGTTTCTTCACATGGTGCTTCATTGTAAGGACTAGGTGACGACCGATGGTGAACGTCGACGGTCAATATTTATCAGAGGTGGGCGACGAGTGGTGTTCGAAGGTTGCAGGAGCAGGAGACTACTTCAACTCCTTCTTCAAGCTTCAGTCTTATTCAGGCTTCAAGCTCTTTCTCCCCTTTGAAGAGAAGGACATGACTTTGTTTACAGAGTTTCAATTGCAACTAATGAAAGAATATAAACCACTCTTATAGGACATCCTAGAGATATTTCCTCGATCAAATAGAATTTGATGGACATTTGAGTGCCTTTATGATATCATAATTGAGAGAACTTAGTCTCGTTGGATTCGGCTTATCATGACACTCGATTTGACAATGAGCTCGCCAGATTTGACAACCATTTGAAATTTCAAATATGTTAGGAAAGCTTCCAAAAATAGCTTAATGGCTTGATCAGGCTAAATTTGGTTTGCATTGAACAAATTTTGGTATCATTGGGTTTGTCTCGTCAAGCAGGTCAGTCTGAATATATGTTTGTTGAAATTAGAGCTCTGAATGAATTTTAATCACAATTTAAATATCTCTTGCTCAAAAGATAGCCCTGAGAACCGTGACATGCCTTGAGATTCATGCTGAATGTTGGATTTGTTGATGACACATTATAGTTACCATAGAAGTGATAGATAGTAGAAGATTCGTGATTGGTGGAGTAGAAAATAATAACCTCTATAGAAGTGTAGAACCTAAAAGCACCGACATTATCATAGTAGGAGCAAGGCAACTTATTGGGATATTTGTATGACCAATATTTATAGTCATGCAGACTATTTTAACATCAAAATCGTAATGCACTTTAAAAGTGGTAGTTTGCTTCTTTGCTTTTTTACTTCTTTTTAGCCGCTTTAGAAGCATTTAAAAAAAAAGTTATGACCATGGGCTCACCAATGCCTCCTATGTTAGATTTGTCTGAAAAAATAATATTTAACAATTTGTTACAAGTTTGGTAAATACTAATTATATAAATATAAAAAATTACAGTGCAAATGATTTAATGTAAGAAAATATTTGTATGGTGTTATTTCACAGTCATCTCAACTACCCTTGAGTGGGAGGAATTCAAGATGCTCATCTCATTGTAAATGTGGAAGATCTATCTTCTCCTTAGCAAAATATAATCAATCTTATCTCAATTGATCATTTTATTCTCACATCAAAATAATACCCAAAAAAAACAACATTTTTAGTCTATAATTTTATTCTTGAAACTATTTATTCCAACTTAACTCATGTTATAACTTCAATTATTGTACTCTAGACCAATAATTGAAGTGTAATCAGATACTTACGTTGAAAGATGTTGTTTTATTTTGACTTAACACTCATTTTTAGGTTGGGATAGTTGATATGTCGTTGGGGCATTGACTGTGCTGTGTTCATTGAAAAAAAGAGATCCAATCAAAATTTTCATTTAGCCATGTTCATAACTAATTTAATTCCATTCATCTTCTCTAATGGTGACCAAAAACATCTTTTTTAGCAACCGACACCATCGAACAACTTATGAACACGTGGGATACTGAAAGCCGGAATTTTCATATAAATATTGCCTTAAATTATACTATTTGGGCACCGATCTCGAACCCCTCTAGCTGCCACATGAGATGCATCCAGTCTGCATCTCAAACTGCTCGGTGCAGCGTACATCCTACTAATAAACTACCAGTTGCTTTGGTTTCCTCATCAATGGAGATCCATTGGCAACCCATCGGGCAAGAACATGAATCACCAATGCCACACTCTCCCCTCACCTTCCCTGAGCCAGAGCTAAAACGCGCAGCCACGAAATCGCGAATCCTTAGCTTTTCCTTTGTATTTTATACGGTTTTAAAGAGTAAGGCTAGAATCCAAAAAGCTTAAATTACAATAGAGTTGGTGAGCATCCCGTTGCCAAGTGCCAGTATCGTCTCTCTCTCTCTTTCCCTCATCTTTTTAGTCTTCAGAGTGAGGGTCGGTAGACTGATCTATCCCCTATGGGTATTTCTCAGAGCGTCGTTAGCGGAAGGAAAGGTATCACTTGTCCGCTGCCGGAGGGAGGTAGCAGACTCCGGCGATGGCGGCGGCAGCGGGCAGTAGACGGCAGCGGCCTGGAAAACAAATCGTGGCTACTTGCCGAGACCGAAGGAGAGCCTTCGGTAGCTGAACCCCAGTCGGTTAATTCCTCATTTCGTTTCAGTTTCGGCTCGCACGCGGAGGCTGAGCTCGACGCGACGCCGGCCACCGCGGCGACGGTGTTGCTTCTTGTGAGCCTGGAAGACGAAAGGGATGCAACGGCCGAAAAACGGGAGCATGATCCGGCGTTGCTAGTCACCAGAGATTGGCAGGTATGGCGGAGTCTAGAATCTGTAGAACGGAGCATCGGTCCAGTTGCCGGCGGGTTGGTTCGGTTCAGCTACGCACAGATCCGGTCGGCTACTCAGGACTTTCCCAAAGGTAAAAAAAATGAACTTTATCGCTAAAAATGCAATTTTGCAGAAGCCCTTATGAACGATGAACTGAACTGGAGCAGGAAGGGAATTGGGGAGAGGGGCTTTGAGCAGGGTCTACAAGGGGAGAATAGCCAACGGGCTCCGGCGACCGGCGGTGGCGATAAAGAGAGTGGATGGATCCGAGAGGGAGAGGGCGAAGGCTTTTTGCCGCGAGCTATTGATTGCGAGCTCCCTATCTAGCCCCCATGTTGTTCCACTCGTCGGCTATTGCCTTGAAAAAGAGGGACTTTTTCTTGTTTACAAGTATATTTCTGGAGGGAGTTTGGATCACCATCTCCATCAAAACGGTAATGGATTCCTCTTTTTCTCCTGTTATTCTTGGATTATGTTCTTCGTTTAATAGTTTGCTTAGGGTTTTTATAAAATTGATGTTTTTGTGATGAATTTTGGCAGGGAAGAGGCGAAAGGTGCTGCCTTGGGAGGTAAGGTACAAGGTGGCGGTATGTTTGGCTCGTGCGGTTGAGTACTTGCATTTCTGCACCGACAAGTGTGTAGTGCACAGAGATATAAAGCCTTCAAATATTCTTCTTTCATCTAAGAAACGCCCAATGGTGAGATAGTGAGATTCCACCATTCATGCTCCCTTCATGCTTTTTATTTGATTCCCTTTATTTGTTTCTTAAATTAATTAAAAAAAATTAGTAAATTTGATCTCATTTTATCATGAGTATATCAGGCCACCCCTTTCTTTTCATGGAAGGGATTTGGCTGCGTTCCTACGCAAGCAGCAACTAGATAGATTCGGTTGTTGAGCTTCTAAACCTACCTTATCTCGTGTGCCTTTGAAATATGGTCGTTCATGCAGAATGAATGTCTGCTTTCGTGCTTATCTCAAAATAGCTATATTTTTTCCCTTATTTTCTCTTTGTGTGTGTGTGTGTGTGTGTGTGTGTGTGGTGGGATTGGGGCTCATATAAATCTCTTTAGAAGAGGGAATTTCTTTTACCTGAACCCCAAGTTTTCTTTTCAGAAAACCATGATACATATTGCATTAATTATTTGTGAAAATTACTTTATTTTTCTAGGCAGAAACATTCTATAAAGGAAAAATAAGCTCATAAGGAATATGTACTTTATGCAAAGTAGTGTTGGTTGTGGAACAAGGGATTCTTTGTGGTCAATATCATGAGATGTTATCCTCACAAATCTAGCTTATTTAATCAATTTGCTTATTTTTGTACTTAAAATCGATCTGAATCTTGTTTCTGTTGGCAGCTCTGTGATTTTGGGCTGGCTACATGGACACATGGTCCTTCCCTACCTTTCCTTTGCAAAGCAGTCAAAGGAACCTTTGGGTAAAAATACATTGAATTTGTTTTTTTGGAATCTCAGTTAAACCTTTCAACTGCTTCACATGTCATTAACCTTTCATATAATATTACAACGCAGTTATTTGGCTCCTGAGTACTTCCAAAATGGCAAACTTTCAGATAAAACAGATGTTTATGCATTTGGAGTTGTCCTCCTGGAATTGATCACTGGTCGGAAAGCACTCGACCAGAATAGACCTCAAGGAGATGAAAACTTGGTCGTATGGGTCAGTTTTATTTTTATTATTTTTATTTCTATTTGTTGCAATCTTACTGTTTGATACTGCTACTCATCATATGTTCTGTCGGTTCATGTAAATCCTCTTACCATGAACAACTAAATGTTAGAATATCTAGAATGATTTGATATAGTAAAAAATACCATATTGATGACAGGGTATTGTCAAGCAGCCTCCTTTGGTATGATTTATATATAGATATTTGCTTTTACTTTTGTTATCATCCTATTAGAGGATTTGTGCAATGAAATACTACACACTATACTTTGAGGATTAAATTTATGAGTAGTGTCTTATCTAATATCTCATCTTTGTTGTATTTATGACTTTATTGTAATTAGGGGTAATTTGGTCTTTTGGCTTTATTTACATGTAAGCCCTAGTTCTCCTCCGAAAATGGGATTTCCCCAAACCGTTTTTTTCTCTCTCTATCCAGTGGTAGTGGAAACTTCACCCCCCGGGTGGACTTAGGCAAATCAACTTAATGCCGACCCACATAAATCTTTTGTATTTGATTGTTGTTGTGTGAATTTCTATGTTTCTGCATAGTTTCACATATAAATTGATATTAGAGCTTTGGGTTCGTGATTGGAGTGTAGTTCGACGTCAACAACATCAAATCCGATGTGTTGTTGGCAGTTTCGGCAGCAAATGGGTTGGTGCCGTCCGACAACAATAAGTTTTGCGGCATCTGGCAACAAGCTAGTCGGCTGCAAGCGAAAGCAATTCGGCTGGAGGAAGCATGGCCCTGCAGGCGATTGGCTCTTCTGCGGGGTCGACGTGGTAGATTTTTTTTTTGCAGGCTTGAGTTTTCCAGAATCAGATTCCAAAGGAAGGAAAGGTATCAGCTTTCCATAACCAGGAACAAAGAAAAAAGTAAATCTTGGATTCTTTAATTCTAAAAAAAAGGGGGGAAGCTGATTTTTCCCTTGCCTTATTTGCGTGGATCAGAAAAAGGAAAAAAGAAATAATTTTCTTTTAAAGGGAAATGAATTTCTGGGAAGAAAATGGAAGTTAATTTTGAATATAAAGGAAAAACACAAGAAATAATAGGAGAATTTCAGAAAAAAAGAATTTTTCTTTTCTGAAATTTATTTTTTTTGTAGTATTCTGCCAGAGAAATTCTTTTTTGGAAAGAGATTCTAACAGTGATAATCATGAAGGATAGCACGATGTCAAACTCTTCTATGTTCACTATGACTGTGAAAAAATTGTTTCGTTAGGTGATTACATATCCTGTCAAAATTTATGTGATGAAATACGACAACAAAGAAAAATTTGGCATTGGTATCGAAGAAAATTCTTAAGAGATATTAAAGAGAAATTGATTGAAGATGAACACAAGTGCTTATGGCTTGATCTGAAATTGCTTGACACATGAGATCAAATATGGATGATGATGGAGACTTCTGCTGGGAAATAGTAAAGGATGCTGGAGAACAAATATCTCATAAAGAGACTACATATTTCAGATGAGATAGTGGGTTACTATTGATGAACACTTGAATGACTTTAGAAAATTGTTAGCTGATCTGTTAAATTTAGATGAGGAAGTTGGACATGAAGATAAGATATTCTTGTTAAATTCGCTCTTGGATGAGTATGAAAACGTTACTATGACATCATTCATGGAATTGTCTTGAATTTTGATGAAGTGACTACGACGCTGTTGAATAATAGGTCAATCGAAGGGACAAGAAGTCCAAAAAGATGAAGTCAGTTGAGACACTTATACTCTGACATGACAGATCTAAGAATAAGAAGACTAATTTGGCAAAGAAGTATGCTTTCTGTTTAAAGACTAGTAATTGAAAGAAAGATTATTCGATACTGAAGAAGGGAAAAGAAGTTGCATATAAGGAGAAAACTACTGTCATTGTGGAAAGATGTGAAGATGTAGATTCAAATGTATCATCATCTACAGTTTCTCATAGTTTGTTTACAAATGATTTGTGTTGGATTCTGAATACAGATGCTACCTGTTATATTTATCTTATCGGTGATGGTTTTGTATGTACGAGGAGCTAGATAGTGATGCAATGATTGTGAACAACGATAAAACTTGTCGTACTATTGGTGTAGGAAATATCTTTATTAGGATAATGATATTGTGAGAGAGTCGACCGATGTTAAACATGTTCTAGATATCAGAAAGAATTTGTTGTCAGTTGGGATTTTAGAGTCCAATGGCTACGAGGTAGTTATTGAGAAAAAAGTTTTTCAGGATATATCATACAACAATGGTTTTTATGAACGAATTTTGTCATCACAATTTTTATTACCTTCAGGGTAATACAATGACTGGAGTGATTATTGTCTCTGATAATTTTTTGGACACTACTATATTGTGGCATATTCGACTTGCTCTCATTGAAGAGGCTTCACTTTGAGCTTTTGTGAAGAAATGATTGATCAAAAGAGCGAGTATCTGCAAGTTAGATTTCTGTGAACATTGTGTATTTTACAAGAAGACAAGGATATCCTTTGGAACTGTCATCCACAGTGCAAAAGATATTTTAGAGCATGTTCACACAAATCTTTGGGCCTCGACGAAGACATCATTCAACAGGCGGAGATACTTTGTCTCTTTTATTGATGATTAGTTCAAGTATGTTTGGGTGTACACCATGAAGCGTAAAAACGAAGTGCTGGAGATTTTTATATCTTGGAAGGAATAGATGGAGACTCAACTGATAAAAAGAACTGGTGTATTAGATCAGACAATGAGGGAGAATACACTTTAGATGTATTTTTCTAAGTGGGTTAGAGAACCAAGATAGAACACTATTTCATTGTTTGAGAGACATCACAACAAAATGAGGTGATGGAGATGATGAACCAGACTTTGGCGGAGAAAGTTCGGTGTTTGCTATCCAATGTTGGGTTGGATAGAATATATTGGGAAGAGGCCATAAAATATGTATGTCATTCGGTAAATTGTATGCCTTCTGCAGTTTTTGAAAAGATGGCTCCAAATGAGATGTGGTCCAGACATCCTACTAAAGATTATGAGCATATGAGAGTGTTTGGGTGTCCAACTTACTACCATGTGCAGAATGATAAACTAGAACCACGAGTAAAGAAGACGATCTTCTCTGGTTTCAAGCGTGGAGTCAAGGGTTTCAAGTTGTATGATCAGTCTGAAAGGAAAGTTGTCATTAGTAAAGATGTTACATTCAATGAGTCAAGCTGGTTGAAAAGTTGAGATTCAAAACAGGTGGAGAGTTTTACTGGACCATACATATGCAACTGAAGTTGGAGTTTGATGTAAGTGCATTTTTTCCACAAATTTTGTCCACTAACTCAGATTTTTTATTCAGTTGTAGATCGTGAGGTATTTGGTGATAGTTCTCAGGAGGCGGAAGAAGATGCTGAACATGAGATTCCTGCTAAAAAATCTATTGATAAGAGCAGGACCAGACGCTAGAATGTCCCAAATTGAGCTTGGTTGAGGGATCACATTGTATTTGCACTTTCAGCCACAGACACAAAAATTATGCCTCTACAAAGAAGTGAAAGAGAGCTTAGACTGTGATCTTTGGAGAGCGGCAATGAATGAAGAAAAGTCTCTTCAGAAAAATGGTACTTGAAGATTTGTGAAGCTTGTCCTGGGAAGGAAAGTCATCAGGTGCAAATGGGTGTATGCAAAAGGAACTCATAGAGTTAATGTGTGGTACAAGAGAAGATTATTTATAAAAGGCTTTGCACAACAAGAATGAATTAATTATGACAAAGTATTTTCCCCAGTGGTCAAGCATCCCTCAATCTGTGTTGTCTTAGCACTCGTAGCACAATACGGTCTGATCTTAGAACAACTCGATATGAAGATTGCATTCCTACATGGAGAATTGTAAGAGAAGATCTACATGTTGCAATTGCTTAAATATGGAGCTTCAAAATACTTGGTTGGTTTGCAAACTAGAAAAATCTTTGTATGGGTGAAGCTGTCACCACGACAATGGTATAAAAAATCAGATCAGTTCATGAGGGGACATGAGTATACATGGATCCAATATGATCATTCTGCATATTTCAAGAAGTTGGTCAACCGTGAGTTCATTTACATGCTTTTATATATTGATGATATGTTGATTGCATCTGCTAGTTAGGTTGATGTTAATAGGATGAAGAATCAACTGTCTAGTCATTTTGAAATAGAATTGAGTGAAGCTCGAAGAGTTTTTGGCATGAAAATTCTCAGGGATAAGACAGATAGACAAGTTTAGTTTTCACAAGGAGTTTATGTTCAAAAGGTGCTAAAAAAATTTGGGATTGATGACTAGAGCAAGGCGGTGAGTCTATCCATTGCATCTCACTTTCAGTTGAGTTCAAATCAGTGTCCTAAAGATGATCAGGACAGGAAAGATATGCAATCAGTTTCTTAGTGCAGTGGGTAGTCTGATGTATATCATGGTTTGTACTATATCAGACATTGCAAAAGTAGGTGTTGTGAGCAGGTTATGCATGATCCAGGAATTAGCCATTAGCATACTGTGAAAAGTATTCTGAGGTATCTGAAAGGTACAACTAATGTTGGTTTGGTGTTTGAGAGACAGTCATCCAATGCAAATTTGTGTGTAGGCTATACTGATTTAAACTATGCCTGTGATATGGATAGTCGAAGATCTTCGACTAGCTATTTATTTATATTGGTAGGAGCTTCAGTCAGTTGGAGGTCAGTTATTCAGTCTACTGTTGTTTTATCTACTATGGACACTGAATACATGACAGTCATGGAGGTGATGTAAGAAACAACATGGATGCAGGGCTTATTATATGATTTGAGAGTTAATCAGGAGTCTCTGAAGGTGTTCTGTGACAGTCAGCGTGCAATATTCTTGGCCATAAATCCAGTCCATCATGTTTGTACCAAACACATTGATGTGAGGTAACACTTTATTCCGTATTTGATTGATGACGATAACATTTTGTTGAAGCAAACAAATACGAAGTAGAATCAAGTGGACATGCTCACAAAAATACTAGAATTCCAGAAGTTCATCTGTTGTGGGAGTATGGTGAACATCTGAGCTCATGACTGATTGTTCAGCCAGGCATTTTGAAGAAATACACAAGTTTGATCCCTTCAGGAGTGGGGTACGTAAGCAACCATGTTGGTCCAGCTGAATTGGAGTTTTGAGCTCATTTGATCATCTCACTTATTTGGAAGTAAAAAATCAGATGAAGTTGTTGTATTTATAACTTTACTGTAATTAGGGGTAATTTGATTTTTTGTCTTTATTTACTTGTATGTCCTAGTCCTCCTCTATAAAAGGTACTTTGAGCTTATAAGAGAATTATGGAAATGAAGTATTGAGTTGTAACCCAAAGTCATTTTTTTCTTTCTTCCTATTTTGTACTAGTGGAAACTCCCTCTCCGTGGACTTAGGCGAATCAACTTAACGCCGAATCACAAATATTTTATGGTTGATTATTGTTGTGTGATCTTTCATATTATTTCACATAACAATATTTCTTCTGAATATTTGACCTGAAATAACACAAAACTCTCAATTAGGGTCCAAGATGCAAATTTTAGAAGCTTGCACTATATCAGAATTATGAAACCATTGATTCATATTCATATTTTCCACTCAAACTCATTGTTGTAACAACTTAATTACTACAATGACAAACTTAAAAGTGTTTCATACACAGGCGAAGCCACTTCTGCTTCAAGGTGATGATGCCATCGAGAAGTTGGTTGATCCGAGTCTAATACCGGGGTCGTACCGCAGGAGGGAGATTCGCAGAATGGTTCGAGCAGCTAATGCATGTTTAAGCTGTGAAGATTCAACGAGACCGAGCATTGATTTGGTGCTTGCAATGCTGCTGGGGGAAGAAGGGACTGCTTGCAGTGAGTGGTCTTTGTTTAGCGGCAATGGCTGCCTCACAGGTTACGGTTCACAGTTTCATGAAGCACGAGAGAGAAGCGATATGGGAGGTCATTTAGCTCTTGCTATGCTCGGTATTTCTGATAATGAAGAAGATGATACTTATGGTCGTTAAACCTTTATTTTATTTTATTTTAGTTACTAATTTTCTTCTATGGCAAAGAAAGTTTGTCAGGGGAGCTTGCAGTAGAGGATCCCTGTAGTTTTTTTTGTTCTAATTTTAATTCCCTGTTGATTGTATGAGAAAAATATTGATTATGCAGTGTAAATTTTTGTACTGAAATTCAAATGACAGATGACTAACATGAATTTCTGAAATGAGAAAAATTAGCTGTGAAATCTGGCTCCAAAATCTAATGATTTCAACAGATTTTCTCGACTTATTAGCTGTTCAGTTTTTTTTTTTTTTAAGCAATTTGAATTGAATAATTCACAATTTCTTAAATTTATTTTAATTCTGTTGAATTAGAGCCAATAGCTCAAATATAACCGAGATTTATAAAAGCAGCATTGATAGTTAAACTCTTAATATGGTTCTTCCAGTGGGGATAATTTTAGAACATATGAAATTTATGGATTTCAACTTTCTAAAGGTAGTCAATCATCTTTGTACCCAACCAAACTCTCTCTCAAAATTAAGTGATATGCCCAACTCAATAGGAACTTTAACAATAGATAGTTTAATTAACAAGCTAGTGGTTGAATTAAATTTTCAAGCAATGATCAAATATTGGCACCAAATACCATAGTGTTGAGTTTCACGAAGTGAATCTAAAATAGAGGACAATCAGCCAGTCACACAAGTTTATGTGTCGATCACATAATATATAGATTAAAAATTTGTGTATCGATCCTCCGACAAAAATTGTCAAAATATTCTACCAGGTGAAGTTTTTGTTTATTAAGCCTATGAAGATAGTTTGATTGTTAGATATGTAAATGTTAAAAGTTCTATGTTCCGAAAAGGTTGAAAACTATACTAAGTTTTGTTAAAGTATTTTAGAGAAGAAAAGTTTCTACTCCTATAACACAAGTCTAGAGATTTTTTAATGTTTTTTCTATAAAACCCCATATTATTGTTAACAACTAGAGACAACTCATCCCTAACTTATGTCTAGGTCATAGAAAAAGTTGAAAACTCTACTATAGTTAACAAGGCTTAAACATGTAGAGTTTTTCAGGAATCATCTAGTCCTCAATCTAGGTTGCAATTTTCTAATAATAATATGTCTATTCTACCAAGCTATTGTTTGTTAATATACTTGTTCTTTTAGGTGATGGTTAGATGTCCTAGATCACAATGGATTTTAACATTATACAGATTAGAAGTAAGTTAAGGCCAAAAAGCTAACACATCAACATAAGAAATTCAAACACGGAGAAGACATCTACAAAATGAAATTCATAGGATAAAATAACGAGAAAAATCACATGTCTTACAATACATGAGTAAGAAAATAATATTAATGTGATTCATGAGAAAAGAAAGAAAGAAAAAAAAAATATTATTTCGGGCATAAAATGGAAAACCATGTAAGAGATACAAAAAACTCAAATCACCAGCAAATCTATATTTGCAATACATTGTGATCATTTATGTTCAATACAATCTTTTCATAAATCCCCCTCATAAAAATACACTCAATCTCTTCTCACAATATTTCTGCACACTAAATCGAAAAATAAGAAAAGATGAAAAACAAGAAGAATTCTCTCGAGTGAACCCTATGGAAAAACCTTAGATCCCTAAAGACTCTTCTAGAGGCAAATCACCTAAGTCAAAAACATATTTTATGTCTTTATAGATCTCCTTGTATCGATTAGGGCTTCAAAACCACCTCCAAACATGCTAAATTCATCAAATGGGGGAGTCTGTACAAACTTTAGCGTAGCTGGGCCCAAAACTTTTGTAATTAGACCATAGGGCTTCGCAATTACACCGCATACTGGCACACGTATGCCACTTTCTTTGATCTCTAGCATAATTATGCCACACTGTAGGTTAGCATCCTCTCCTTTTGCCCTTTGAATTGCATAATCTTCTGTAAACAGTGCAAAACACAACAATTATAACTCTCATAAGCATATTATCATAATATTAATGAGATAAATTAAAAAAAAACTATAAACACATCACGTATTTGATTCACATAAATTCTCCCAAACGTTATGATTTTTTTCTTGTCAAGATCAAGGTAAATTCTCAAATAGTTTTGAATATTGGCAGTCTTATTTTATTTAGTCATGATATATTATTTGAATATTTATTTTATGAGTTAATATTCGCAAGACATTTACTAAATACATTAAATTATAAGGGGACTTACATAAAAAGCAAGCCACTTTGGCTTATTAGTTGACATATTTGTGTTTCAAAAAAGAGGTAATGGGTTCATTGTCATATATATACATTGAGCGATTGATTGGGTGTGTGTGTGAAAAAAGAGAGGAATTTACATACATTCCATGTAAAATATTAGGATGCACATATTTTTCAATAACTTTACTATATATGTATGTATCACTGAAAATATTAAAATAAAATAAAATCAATAATAACCTAAACTCTTTATGTCATTGGGCCGTATGAATCCAATTGTTTTTGAACTCTTATGATGAATTTTCAACAATGTTTGATCTTAAAGGGGAATGCTAGATGATGTAAATAAATAAATTTTGTGCTTAATAAATATATAAATAATAATATTTGGAATGTTATGTATGTAAATTCTTTTAAATTACATAAATATTGAGATTTAGGGCCTGTTTGGGGTAGCTTATAAGTGCGGGTAGCGTTTTCAAAACGTCGTCGTACCTTTTTGCTCACGTGTTTCCCTAGCTTATCTGAAATCGCGTTTGGACTTTTGAACTAAACGCAGGTCACAGGTTGAACCCCGCAGATCACGTTTCAGAAGAAGCATCTTATCCTGAAATGAACAAGTTGTCCAAACACACCCTCATTGAATTTTAAATTTAACCCTTAAATGTGGTCTATTAAACAAATAAACTTTGAAGTCTTAGAGGGCTACATTTGCTTATTACCTCACTGAAATTGGACCCGACAACATTTGCAACTCTACTTTCCCCTCCTGCGAGGAACCAAGCGACCGCGACTCTGTACCCTAACTTCTCCTCTCTTCCGCCATTGACGAACCCATGAAGCGCTCCTTCGATGACCGCGACCGCAAGGCGCCTCCAGCTGCCGCCGACGGTAAACCCGTTTTCATCTCCAAGGCAGAGCGCCAGCGTCTCGCTCTACAGCGTCGGGAAGAAGAGGCGGCAGAGCAAAAACGCCGTGCTCTCGAGCTCGCTGAGCAATCCCGCCCCAAAAACTCTTCTGAAGCACCTCCATCTTCTTCCGCGCCTCAATCCACTGCTGATTCCAACCACCGCTCACATCGCGACCGAGATCGGGAACGCGATCGGGATCGAGACCGGGAACGCGACCATGATCGCGACCGCGATCGGGATCGAGACCGGGAACGCCGCCGCGATCGGGACCGTGATCGCGAAGAGGATACCCGGAGTCGTGAGCGTGCTCGAGTCGAGAAGCAGGCGGAGCGAGAGAAGGAGAAGGAATTGGAATCAATCAAGGAGCAATACCTCGGCTCGAAGAAGCCTAAGAAGCGCGTTATCAAACCCAGCGAGAAGTTCCGTTTCTCCTTTGACTGGGAGAACACCGAGGACACTTCCCGCGACATGAACTCGCTTTACCAGAACCCTCATGAGGCTCGCCTTCTCTTTGGTCGCGGCTTCCTGGCTGGAATTGATCGCCGTGAGCAGAAGAAACAAGCCGCTAGGCACGAGAAAGAGACCCGCGAGGAGATTCGACGGAAGGAGGGGGTGGAGGAGAAGCCGGAGGAGGCCGCTGCCCAGCGCAAGAAAGAGGCTGCTGCAGAGCTCTACGATGCTTTTGACATGCGCGTGGATCGGCATTGGACTGAGAAGACCCTTGAGGAAATGACCGAGAGAGATTGGCGCATCTTCCGTGAAGACTACAACATCTCCTACAAGGGATCGCGTATCCCTCGACCTATGCGCAAATGGAGCGAGAGCAAGCTCAGTACTGAGCTACTTAAGGCTGTTGACAAGGCTGGCTACAAGAAGCCATCTCCCATTCAGATGGCTGCCATTCCTCTAGGTTTGCAGCAGCGTGACGTTATTGGCATAGCCGAGACTGGTTCGGGAAAGACGGCTGCCTTTGTCCTCCCCATGCTTATGTACATCACCCGTTTACCCCCCATGACAGAGGAAAACGAGGCTGAGGGCCCTTATGCAGTTGTCATGGCTCCCACCAGGGAGCTTGCCCAGCAGATTGAAGATGAAACTGTGAAATTTGCTCACTTTTTGGGAATCAAGGTAGTTTCAATTGTCGGTGGTCAGTCCATAGAGGAGCAGGGATTCAAGCTTAGGCAGGGTTGTGAGGTTGTTATTGCCACTCCAGGCCGTCTGCTTGATTGTTTGGAGCGCAGATACGCTGTCCTTAACCAATGTAATTATGTTGTTCTTGACGAGGCTGATAGAATGATAGACATGGGGTTTGAACCTCAGGTTGTTGGTGTTTTGGATGCAATGCCTTCAAGCAATTTGAAGCCTGAGAATGAGGATGAGGAGCTTGATGAGAAGAGAATATACCGAACAACCTACATGTTCAGTGCCACCATGCCTCCAGCGGTGGAAAGGCTAGCTCGGAAGTATTTGAGGAATCCTGTGGTTGTGACTATTGGCACAGCTGGAAAAGCCACTGATCTAATTACTCAGCATGTGATTATGCTGAAGGCATCGGAGAAGATGCCTAGGCTTTTGAAGCTGCTGGATGATCTTGGGGATAAGACAGCCATTGTTTTCTGCAATACAAAGAAGAATGCTGATGCACGGGCCAAGGACCTAGACAAGTTGGGTTACAAGGTCACAACTTTGCATGGAGGTAAATCACAGGAGCAGAGAGAGATTAGCCTTGAGGGGTTCAGGAATAAGCGTTTCAATATTCTGGTAGCCACAGATGTTGCAGGACGTGGAATTGATATTCCAGATGTAGCTCATGTCATAAATTATGAGATGACCAACACCATCGACATGTATACACATCGAATTGGACGTACCGGGCGTGCTGGGAAGACCGGTGTGGCAACTACTTTTTTGACTTTGAGTGACACTGAGGTGTTTTATGATCTTAAGCAGATGCTTATTCAAAGCAATAGCCCAGTGCCGCCTGAGCTTGCCAGGCATGAGGCTTCTAAGTTTAAACCTGGAACTATTCCTGATAGACCTCCAAGGAGGAATGATACTGTATTTGCTCATTGATTGGTTGGGCTGTAGAACATTGATATTGTAGGATTTGAATGGGATACTATTGGGAAAGTAAATGTTGCAGTTACTGCAATGCTTTGCTTGCATGTTTGTTACTACTTCTGATAGGGCGGTTTCATAATTTGCATCTCTGAGGTACTTATGCTTTTTTAAAGCATTTAGTTTCTTATTTTTGTTCTCAGTAGGTCATCGTTTACTTGAATTGCTGTAGTCTATGCCAGTAGCGTCAAACGGTGTGCACCATTTTCTTATGTTTTTCATGGACAATGGCATATGATGCATTGTCTGAATGGCACACATTATTTGATTAGGGTTTAACATTCATGTTAATATTATGTACATCTTCTTTATTGATTTTATTTTCTCTTAGGTTAAGGGTTTAGCTTTATTTTAATTTATGAATCGAATAAGATAAACATGAAAGCGTTGGGCCTCCTTTTCTTTGCCACTATTTTTGTCGTTTGATTGAGTTCTTTCACTAATTTGCCTTGCAAGTATGAAAATTGCTGTCTTTTTCTATTTCTCTTATTATTTATAAAGTAATGACAATGTAATTTTATATTATTTTCTCTAAGTTAGGATCAAGTACTTCATGAAGTATTAGGTATCCAAATTTTTATTGACTTTGAGCTGTTAAATAATTAGAAGTATAAATAATGCTATTTGATGTTGGATATTCACTTATCAAATTTTATAATGACTTTGAGATACGGCTTGCAAAAATTTCATTATATTTTTTTCTTATTTATGTTATAAATTTGATCTATTTGTTGAGATATTTAACATTTGAATTGTAGTATCACTTTGATTGTGTTTATTTTCACTTCAATTTATTTTTAATCTTGTATTCTTTCATATTTAACAATATTTTTATTTATTGTTTTGTTAATATTCTGCGCTATATTTGAAACAGCTCGTTGCATCATACACTATAGCTCCACATGGATACTTGTGTTATTACATGCTATTCACTATTGATCAGTATGTTTTGTACTTCTACTTTGAACGTGGGATAGCATTTCATGGTTTTATTTTACAAACCACTGCATTTCTTCTATTTTGGTTAAAACTTTTTTTTAATTATTTTTCTGAACATTTTGTTATGAGCAAGTGTTATATATCATGGCTCTTAAGTATGACAAATGACACAATTGTATTATTTCATGCCTCTTGGAAGACCTCATCTATCTATAAATAGATGAGGGGGTCTGAAGGGATGGGTAGACCACCATAAGGAGAGAAAAATCTGATCAAGAAGATCAAGAGGAGGAAGACAATTCAGTAAGAAGAGGAAGGAGTGGAGAGACTTTAGAATCGAGGGAGAGGTCTTGTAGAGAGAGAGATCTTGGTGATTCCTCGATGTAATGAGCCTGTAATTTTTCCTTTGTGCTAGTGAATTTGGTAGTGATTCCCTTCGTGGATGTAGGTCTAAGGACCGAACCACGTAAATCCTCTTGTTTTTGTGTTCTTGTGTTCTTATTCGTTGTGGCATTTCTTTCCTCTGTTTTTCTGTTTTTTTTCTTTTGTACATGCTTGCTGCATTTTCAGTTCTTGGAACAGGAACTTTTATATCAGCTCAGGTTCTTGGATTCAGGGAGATTGCTTGGTTACTGTTGTCATCTCCCTCGTCATCCAAGAAACGCAGCAGTAAGCAGGTTCTTCGGCAATCCCAATCGTTGGCTTGCGGTAAAGTCCACGACAAGGAAAGAGAAGAACCGCAGAAAGGGAGAGTTCGACAGTTAGCAAGGTGAACTCTTGTCCATTTGGCGAAAACAGAAGAAGCAGGCGTTTGTTTTACTGCCATTGAACCACAGAGGGGATTTAAAACTGCCGCAAGAAGTAGTGTACAGGCATACGAAGGAGAACAACAAGCCGCGAGCAAGAAAGGAACAGGAAGGATCTTCAGTAGTCCATTTCTTGGGCTGAAGGGGTGTGGCTTGAAGCAGCTTGCAGGTTCTTCCATCCAAGAAGAACAACCCTCGACATATCTTCTTTGGCAATTTTATTATCAATTTTTAATCATCTAGCTCAATACATAGGGAGTTCTTTGGAACAATTCTTGTAGGTGTTATGCGGAGCGGATTTCACAACAATTGGCATCGTCTGTGGGAAACTCCACCCACGACAATGAGCTCCGTAAAATTCGACATCGAGAAGTTCAAGGGAAAGAACGATTTCGGTCTGTGGAGATTGAAGATGAAAGCCCTGTTGGTGCAGCAAAGCGTTGCAGAAGCCTTGCACGGCTCGGCGGCATTTCCGGCCGACATGACTGAGAAAGAGAAGAATGTGATTCTTGATAGGGCCCATAGCTTAATAATCCTTAGCCTTGGCGATAAGGTTCTAAGGGAAGTTTCAAGGGAGACAACGACTCAAGCACTTTGGGCCAAACTTGAGGTCCTCTATATGACGAAGTCTCTGGCGAACAGACTCCTCCTGAAGCAGCGCCTATATTCTTTCAAAATGCACGAGGACAAATCAGTCTCGGAGCAGATTGACAACTTCAACAAGATTGTCGACGATCTCGAAAACATCGAGGTTAAGATGGATGACGAGGATAAGACGCTGCTACTACTAAATTCCATTCCTAAGAGCTACGAGCATTTCAAAGACGCGATGCTCTATGGAAGGACGCAGACAATCTCTCTGGAAGAAATTCAATCTTTGGTCAGAGCCAAATAACTCCAAAAGAAGCTCGAGACAAACGAAGAAATTAGCGGGGACAGTCTTATCATTAGAGGAAGATCAGATAAAAATGACTCAAGAAACAATCAAAGCAGATCAAGATCAAACAAAGGAAAGAAGGACAAAAGTCAGTGACGAAAGGATCTTACAAGTGTTTTCAGTGCTATAAGGAAGGTAACTTCCGGAGAAACTGTCCGGAGAGGAAGAAGAAATTTCAAGAAAATCCTAAAGATTCCGGAGAAGCAAGCATAGCCTCGGATGGCTATGATTCAGCTAAAGCACTGGTGATCACCGAATCGGAATCCAACAAGGAGTGGATCCTCGACTCGGGGTGCTCTTTCCATATTTGTCCTCACAAGGACTGGTTCGAGACGCTGCAACTAGCAAATGGCGAGTCTGTATTACTTGGGGACAACAAGTCTTGCAAGGTGGTCGATAGCGGAACAATCAGAATTAAAATGTTCGATGGAGCCGAACGAATACTGCAACAATTCAGGTACGTTCCCGAACTAAAAAGAAATTTGATCTCTTTAGGTACGCTGAAGTTAAGTGGATACTCGTTCAAGGCAGAAAGTGGTTGCATCAAAGTAGTCAAAGGTTCTCTCATTGTCATGAAATGAGTCAGGAAGAATGGACTCTACTCCCTAATTGAAAGAACTGTAATTGGCGGCTTGTCCAACGCAGTACGATCAGAACCCGACAGGACTAGACAATGGCACATGAGACTAGGACATGTAAGTGAAAGAGGCTTACAAGAACTGTTCAGACACAACCTCTTATGTGAAGATCAAGTCAGTAAACTGGAGTTTTGCTAACAATCTGTGTTGGGGAAGGCTATCAGAGTGAAGTTCTCTACCGGAACTCACACATCAAAGAAACCACTTGATTATGTACACAGTGATCTATGGGGTCCAGCTAGAACTCAAACTCATGGAGGAGGGAGGTACTTCATGTCTATCATAGATGACTACACCACAAAGGTATGGGTCTTTATCCTTAAAACCAAGAATGAAGCTTTTCAACGATTCATGGATTGGTTAACTCTCGCTAAAAACAAGATGGAAGCAAAATTGAAGCACTTGAGAACTGACAATGGCCTGAAGTACTGTTCAAAACAGTTCGATGAGTTATGCAGGAAGAATGACATTACGAGGCACAAGACAGTCCGGAACACTCAACAGAACGGCTTGGCGGAAAGAATGAATAGGACTCTCTTAGAGAGAGTGAGGTGCATGCTCTTAAATGTCGGCCTACCCAATTCTTTATGGGGTGAAACAGTGTCAACCGCTTGCTATCTTATCAATAGATGTCCATCGACATCTTGGAATGAAGACTCCTTTGGAAATGTGGTACGGGAAACCAAGTAATTATGAAAATCTCAAAATTTTTGGATGTATCGCATATGCTCATATTAGACAGGATAAGCTGGAAGCAAGAGCCTTAAAATGCATTTTCATCGGTTATCCACCTGGAACCAAAGGCTACAAATTGTGGTGTCTAGATCAACAGAAATGCATCATAAGTAGTGATGTGGTATTCGATGAATCTAAAATGGCAAACATGCAAAGCTACGTTACCAAGAACACTACTACCAAGGAGGATACTCCAATTGAGGTGGAGCTGCAACATCAACAAATCTTGATGGATCAAAGGACTGTTGAAAACAATCAAGATGAAGCGGCATAAGACCTGCAAGAAATTGAATCCGAAGGCAGATCAAATGACTACAGGTTGGTGAGAGATAGGCAGAGAAGAATCATCAAACTGCCAGAGAGATATGGTCATGCAGATTTGATCTCCTATGCATTAAGCATCACAGAAGATATAGAAGAAGCAGAACTGAATAGCTACAAGGAAGCTCTAAGGAGCAAGGAAAGACACAAGTGGGTAGATGCTATGGATGAAGAGATAGCTTCCCTGATGAAGAACAAGACTTGGGAACTTGTGGACCGGCCAAAGAACCAACGCGTTGTTGGTTGTAAGTGGACCTTCAAGAAAAAGGAAGGGATCCTAGGCAGCCAGGAGGTCAGGTATAAAGCAAGACATGTAGCAGAGGGGTTCACACAGGTAGATGGAATTGACTTGAATGAAATCTTCTCGCCCGTTGTAAAGCACTGCTCGATCATGATAGTTTTAGCACTAGCGGTTCAATTCAATTTGGAATTAGAGCAGCTAGATGTTAAAACTGCATTTTTACACGGAGAGTTGGAAGAAACCATCTTCATGGATCAACCAGAGGGGTATAACACACCTAAAGCTAAGGATAAAGTATGTTTGTTGAAGAAATCTTTGTACGGACTGAAACAAAGCCCAAGGCAATGATACAAAAGATTTGATGAGTTTATGCTGAGGATTGGCTTCGTCAGACGCAGCTACGACAATTGTGTCTACATGAAGAAGCAAGATGGTGATATAAGTACTTACTTCTATACGTGGATGATATGTTAGTAACCAGCAGAAGCAAATAAGTCCAGAAAATCTAATGTATGCTCAACTCAGAATTTGATATGGACCTAGGACCTGCTACAAAAATCTTAGGGATGGAGATTACGAGAGACAGAAAGAAGGGCAGCTTATTTTTGTCTCATAAGTCATACACTCAGAAAGTTCTAGCAAGGTTTAACATGCATGAGGCCAAGCAGGTTTCAACACCAATTGGTTAGCATTTTAGATTGTCGAACTCTCAGGCTCCTGAGAATGAAGAGGAGAAAAGATACATGGAGGGTGTCCCCTACGCCAGTGGGTTTGGTAGCATTATGTATGGGATGGTGTGCAACAGACCAGACTTGGCCTACGCCGTCAGTATTGTCAGCAAATTCATGGCAAATTCAGGACAGGCCCACTGGGAAGCTCTAAAGTGGATCTTGCGATATTTAAAAGGTACCACTGATTTGCGATTGCTCTTTAAATGGCAGGAGGACAAAGATGAAAAGATCGTCAGCTATGTGGACTTTGATTATACGAGAAGTATTGACATCAGGAAGTCACTAACCGGATTCATCTTCACCGTCTTCGGCACTGCAGTCAGTTGGAAGTCCAACCTTCAATCTGTGGTGGCTCTCTCAACAACAGAGTCTGAATATATTGTTGTGACAGAAGCAATCAAAGAAGCTATGTGGCTAAAGGGCATGACTGAAGAACTTGGTGTATGTCAGAAAGTTGTAAATGTGTTCTGCGATAGCCAGAGCACAATTCACCTAACTCGGAACCAAGTCTTTCATGAAAGGTCTAAGCATATAGACGTGAAGCTTTACTTTGTGAGAGATGTTGCAACCAAAGGTTCTATAGTTGTGGAAAAGATTCATACTGAAGATAATCCCGCCGACATGTTAACGAATGTTTTACCGACTGCTAAGTTCAGATATTGTCTGGATTTAGTAAACTTCACTGGGGGTTAAGGGCCCCATCGGGGCTAAATTGGAGGGAATCTCTAGAGCGTCGTAATTAAGAGTCAAGGTGGAGAATTGTTATATATCATGACTCTTAATTATAACAAATGACACAATTGTAATATTTCATGCCTCTTGGAAGACCTCATCTATCTATAAATAGATGAGGGGGTCTTAAAGGATGGGTAGACCACCATAAGGAGAGAAAAATCTGATCAAGAATATCAAGAGGAAGAAAATTCAGCAATGAGAGGAATGAGTGGAGAAACTTTAGAATCAAGGGAGAGGTCTTGTAGAGAGAGATATCTTGATGATTCCTCGATGTAATGACCCTGTAATTTTTTCTTTGTGCTAGTGAATTTGGTAGCGATTCCCTCCGTGGATGTAGGTCTAAGGACCGAAACACGTAAATCCTCTTGTGTTTGTGTTCTTATTCGTTGTGGCATTTCTTTCCTCTGTTTTTCTGGTTTTTTTTTCTTTTGTACATGCTTGCTGTGTTTTCAGTTCTTGGAACAAGAACTTTTATATCAGCTCAGGTTCTTGGATTCAGGAAGATTGCTTGGTTACTGTTGTTATCTCCCTCGTCATCCAAGAAACGCAGCAGCAAGCAGGTTCTTCGGCAATCCCAATCCTTGGCTTGCGGTAAAGTCCACGACGAGGAAAGAGAAGAACCGCAGAAAGGGAGAGTTCGACAGTTAGCAAGGTGAACTCCTGTCCATTTGGCGAAAACAGAAGAAGCAGGCGTTTGTTTCACTGCCATGGAACCACAGAGAGGATTTAAAACTGCCGCAAGAAGTAGTGTACAGGCATACGAAGGAGAACAACAAACCGCGAGCAAGAAAGGAATGGAAAGGGTCTTCGGTAGTCCATTTCTTGGGCTAAAGAGGTTCGGCTTGAAGCAGCTTGCAGGTTCTTCCATCCAAGAAGAACAGCCCTTCGACATATCTTCTTTGGCAATTTTATTATCAATTCTTAATCATCTAACTCAATACATAGGGAGTTCTTTGGAACAATTCTTGTAGGTGTTCTGCGGAGCGGATTTCACAACAGTAAGAGATTTATATAATTAGATTTGCTAGAGTATAGTAATGGTAAGAAAACTATACAAATTTTTTCGAAGGAAAACAAAATTATTATACTCAAAAGAAGTTTTAAAGCATTGATTTTTCCCCAACTTTTTTTATTAGTTCTTGTAACTGTCATCTTATTTTTCTAAATTAACCATTTATTTTACGTGTTTACTATCTTTTCTACTTATTTTAACTTTTCAAAAATTGATCAGAAACTAACTTCAGTGCATGACATCTGGTGAATTTCGGGTCATCGAGGTTACTTGTGTGTCTCTCTGGTGATTTATCTTGCACTCTTTTTTTCTTTTATGTTCAGTTGTTCACATATAAATGAACCCAATAGCATACATAATCTTTTGTTAGATACTCAAAGCTGCTTGCTCATTATTGCAGTGTAGAATAGTCACTAAATCCTATAAAATTCCTTTTGTTCTGCAGATTTTCATATATGTTTTGTCTTAAAATGTGTGTTGAATTATAGATTGAATTTGCAGTTAAGAAGTGGAAGCATGTTCTTGGTGGTGAATTCATTGCAGGTTGTCATTTTTGTGAACTTTATTACCAACTAATAAGTATGCTAGTTGGGGGTCTTGCGTTTGTCATCTTTTATTTATGGGTCATTTACATGCATAGGAACCAATTTCAATGTGTTTACATATCTAACACCTGAATTTTATTTTTTACACTTATACCACCCCAATATTTCCTATCACATCAAAAATACCATCATTTTAACTTTTAAAAAGTGAAATACACCTTTTCATGAAAATTATAGATTCATGTAGCCAACCCCACTTAGTGGGATAAATGCTTGTTATTATTGTTGTATTATTTGATTATAACATTAATTTGAATTAATATTGTTTTCTCACTTCCTTTTTTTTTTTTGAAATGATGTGTCATAGCTCAATGCAACTTAAAATAATAATTATAAATTATCATTACAAAAGGGGCTCATGGAGCTTAATGATTATTGAATACAAAAACCGAAAAAGAATTTCTGGCCATCTTGGTGTCACGCTTTGGAAAAAATATTACCTCAGGAGTACTGATGCATCAGTACTCCTGAGATAATATTTTTTCCACGCTTTGAGGCCAAAGCTAACCCAAAAGTCGATCTTGTGCAACAAAGGCAAATTTGCAGACATCTGCAAGAGAGCTGCGGACAATACTCGTTAACACTCCTAATTGCAGTCATCAATTCCTTTGTATCATGTGCAACGAAGGCAAATATGCCAGAAGGAAGAGATCATTGCACGGGAATGCTCTCATATGCATGCAAAATATGAAAGTCTAAAGTATGCAAAGAAAATTTTCTCAGTGGTCTCAACAAAAAATATGTTATTTAATCTTGGAATGCAATAATTGCAGCTTATGGAATGATGGACAAATCAATTGGGCAATAGAGGTCTTCAATCAATTGTTAAAAGCTGGTGATAAGCACGCGAGCTCTGTGTTAATTGTCTTATTACATTCTCTTTCATTAATGGTTGAAGATTATGGAATAAATCCTCAAATAATATATTTTTGGCTCATTGTTCATGGTCTCCTCGGACCTTATGGTTTCCTTGATCCTAAGTTGAATTTGGTTTATGTGTCGGTTTTTTTGGATAAATGTGATTATAGATGTAGTAATGAAATTAATTTCTTAAGAAGTTATAGTGAGAATCATAATTTTTTAAAGCAAAAACTAGCCAACAACATTTTTGTAGCCACCACACATGAAAAGATTTGGAGAATTTACATGCATACCCCTCAATTCCAATTTTTAAGTGCATGCCATATTTCCTGCGAATGAAAAGGTATATCTCATTTTTAAAAGTAAAAAAATGGTAGTATTTTGATGTGATAAGAAAGATTTATATGATGTCAATGTAAAAAATGAAGTTTATAGTAAAGAGGGTAGATTTAAGAGTATTGAAACAGTAAATTGAGAGTGACGGAGAGGGATGCATCATGAAGCAAACATCTTAAGAATGTTTCAGCTGTAAAAAATCATACTATACAGGGGTTGTGTTTAATCTCATTTGTATTTGTGAGTTTCAATTGCATAAAATTATCATGCTATTTTTCGTAATACTTTGTAGTGCAAAATTAGTCATAAATATAACTCAAGAATATAGCAAAATCGATGCCATGTTTGTAAATAAGTAGGTGTTAAAACGGATCTATCTGCAAACCATCCCTAAAATGAAAAAATCATTTGCTCTTGTTGAGAGTCGAACTCAAGACCTCCCGCTTACTAAACGGGTGCTCTAACCAACTGAGCTACAAGAGCTACTCGAGATTTAAATTTACATTATTAATTAATTGTCTAACTGCGTCACATCTGATACAAAAATTTGTTTATTTTGCATTTAAACTACCTAAATCTTTTATTTCACATAAAAAATATAAAAAATACTATCATTTTAACTTCTAAAAAAGCCAAATATAACTTTTCTTGAGTAGGTAAGATAGTATTATTGTATATTCAAATATTATCAGCACGGATCTTGAGGCAAGTTGCAGCCTACTCCCATTAGATTAGCTACCATCGGCTGACTTTTTCTCAAATAGCATACTTTTCCCCCGAAGGAGGATTTTTTCTTCCCGACTAAGGACTTCTCCTCCAAAAGATGACTTTTCTCGTGAGGAGGGTTTTTCCCCTCTGACGGAGGACTTTTTCCCACGACTGGCCACTGAAACCCAACGACTCCCCCCAACAGGAAAATCCTCGAATGACAGATCCAATGGTTGATGAGGTATGTAGGAGAGCACACCAACATAAAAGACTAAATATATCATTTACTGCCCTTTCAAAGCAAGGGTAATATAGTAATTCACTTTTTAGTCATGCTTTCATGTAAAGGAATTTTTGGCTCCCCTCACTTGTTACATCATTTCTTTCTAGAATAAAATGGGTCATCGGCTCTAGGATACCCCAATTTGCCCCCTGACACGGCAAGTCTCTTCTCCTTCTCTCCTCTTCTCGCTCTCTTCATCTCTCTTCTTCTCTCTTTTCCTCGTTGTAATGCTCTGTTTCTTGGATACGATCTACGAAATAGATTTGTATTCAACATTATAAAAAGTATGGTGAGTGTGAATTGTGCTAACAACTAAAAGGCACACAACATGGAGCTAAAACCATAATAGATTAATTCCTTTACTCTTCGCCACCGGCGATTACCAAAAGACTCTATTTTTCTCCGTAGATCTGTTGTCAAAGCAGCACGTCTCCTGGCCACATCTCTGTCGCGAGCGGGAGTTACCGTGCTTTTTTTTTTTTTTTTTTTGTTAACTGCAGTTTATTTACCTTCTGATGATGATGATGAAAATATTTTTTTGGGAATGATTTATCCAGAATTGATTCCAATGGGCTTCTAAATGGATCAATTGTGAAGATTTTAAATATGCCATTAAGAAGAATATTATCTTAATAGTTCCAAGCTAACCTTCGATTTCTTTACGGACTTAATCGGTGAATCTCATCTTGTCCACATTTCTATAAATGGGAAAAAATTAACATTGTTCGCGAAGAATAATGAAATGTTTCGCTACTCGATCATTTTCCTCTTTCTCGTAATTATGTGGAGTATTTTTCAATTTATATCCATTTTGCTTTTGAAAATAATGGAAATAACTTCTAGGTATTTTGAAAGTTTTTTAAAGGTGTCTTAGTCAAATATGAGGAACATATTTTATCAACATATGCATGAAGAAATACCCCATGCCGACCTGTAGATGAATTGTTAATGGTATGCTCAGGAACAAGATGTTCATCAGCAAAAGATGATCACAAACAACATAGCGTTAAAATAATGAAAAAGAGGACAAGATGAGTAGTTCCATTCATTCAATTGATGGGAAGTAAAAGCAAATATGTGCCTATGAAGAAGCATTATAAAAAAAACAAAAAAAAATGTAATAAATGATAATATACTCGTTAAAAAGAGAATAGCAGCTGCTATATATAATTTAGAATATATGATAATATGAATACTATATTAAATTTAATAACTACCATTCACTTCTGCATTTATCATTTAAAATCACTTCCAGATAATCACCTAAAATCAAAAAATAATTTGACTGCTCCATGAAAAAGATCAATATTTGACTTGGATGCAAAAAAACAATAACCAATGCTTCACAATTTCAGGCTTGACTATTGATTGTTAAGTCCAAAACAAAAAACAAAAAAACCCAGCACATTAAAATAAAAAAAAATGGACAAAAGTGCATATGAAGTTTCCACTTTATGAGACAATTTACTTGTATTTTTAGAAATACTCAAATACATCAAGTTCTGACCCATCAACATAATGTTTCAATAAATATCAGGAACAAAGTAATGAAAGCTTATGTTAATTGGGAACAGCATGTATGGAAATGTGAATCTACGCAAATGAGGATTTATCATAGTGTTTTTCCATAAATAAGAGCAGACCTATCCACATACCCTGGATTTCTGAACAATCAACCGCCGCCTCCATGAAAAATGGCATTTCATACAGTTGCCAGTCTTCAATCAGAGAACAGAGAAATTAGGATATTTGGAGGTTCAGTTTTAATGAGGAAATTTGACTCAAGAAACGTAGAGAGGTTCTGGAGCAGTTTTCCTTCGGATCCTGATACCAAAACAAAAAATAATAATAATAATAAAAGAGCATGATGCCGATGAATAAAATTTACAACCGTTTACCATATAAACTGATCCATATCTTTAAATAGCCTACATTATAAATATTATATAAAACAGAGGCCAAACTATGTTATAAAATCAATGTGATTAGCAATGAAATAAATAAAAGAAAAAAACACAGATTTTACATGGAAAACCTAGGATGGGAAAAATCAAGGGCAAAAGATGAGAATTCACTATATCAAATAAGAAATTACAAGTGGAGAGTGTCAACTAACATAAAATCAAATAGAAAGTGAGTTATAGTTTGTACAAACAAAAGAAGGTATTTATAAACTTCCACATAATCCCTTTTAAGAAAAATACTTAAAATGGAGCCGATAAAACAAGAGCATACAAATTACAATCTAAAGATTATTATAAGATTAATCAAAAGATAGAGAACTCAATCTGTTCGTTCAGAATTTCCTTCTAAATTTCAATCTATATGTTCACAAAATTCCTTATGAGACAAATGAGACCCAAAGAATTCGAGTTACAAATGCAACAAGTTTTTCAAAGAACTTGAATATCATATCAACCAAGCCAACGTAAGAAAAAAACTGGAAGTTTTTACATGCATTGCACTCAAAACATTCCTATTCATATATTTCACACCCAAACATTTATGTTTACGAAAACAACACTCCATTCTCTTCCTCCGTTATCTCATCCGAACTCCAGTGTAAGAAATGAGAATCTGTCACACCCCCCCATCATCTCACCGCTTTTCGCTGGCGAGGACAAGTTATTTTCCAGCTTGATCGTTGAGGCGGGAATCGCCTACAATACTTAAAATTTTGAGTGCTATGTTGTCGGCATTAAAGCTGACGAACTCGAAGTAGGAGTAGAGGGCTTTGTAGTCAAACATGACTAGGAAGGGAGGGAGGGGGAATGTGTGGAGGAGTTCTTCTAAGAACCACAAAGGGAAGAAGCGCTAGGTGAGGAGTTTGCTGATCAGCGGAGCTAGTTGGACAAAAAGCTACAAGGTTGCCTTCGTCTCTAAGGAGATGACGGTTTTGTCTATGTGCTGTATAAACATCCTTCTTCTCAATCTTTGAATTGTTGAAGAGGACAGGGAAGCTCCTGGAGTCCAGAAACATTGACCACGGGTTTTGACGCCATAAATGGACCAGAAGGCATGTAAAAGCGGAAAATGTATAACACGTTCCTGTTCCAGAATGCAATCCCGCCCGTACCTTTGTACCTTTGCTAGCCTACGCCTAATCCCCACTCTCCAGCTCGCCGAAGCCATCTTCCATTTCTCCTTCTCCATTCGTAAGTCCTAAACATCAAGCCAAACACATGACTATCTCAGCAACAGGCCGCAACATCCCCTTCTCCCACTGTTCTCCCATGCTGAACCCTCCTACACTCATTTTCCGGCAACCCAAACCGCCTATAAGCTCCAGCGAGCCCAGCCACGGTGGCAACTGTGAGATCGGCATGCTGGCAGATTCTCTTTTTCTACATCAGCATTCGGATGAGGTAACAGAGGACATTTTATAGGAGTATTTAATGCTTTCTATGTAAATCTAAAGGTTAGGGTGTAAAATAGGTAAATAATAATGTTTGGAGTTCTATGTACGTAAAAACCCCAAAAAATTATATGCATTGCATTTTCCACGACTAAATTTGCATCTTCAACGGTGCCAGCAAGAAGCAGCAGCATATCTACCTATCAATCAGGGAAACCAATCCACAATTTGGGTGTCATTGACTATCATTGCCTCCAAAGCATAACTCAAGGAGCTTCCCCGAGGACCATTAAATTAGGATCTTATCACTTTTCCAAAAAGATATAAAAATTCACATCAAAGTTGTGCACTTGATTTTTTCTTGCGCGATGAAATACATTTGCAAAACACTGTTATAGGCAGGTCTTAAGCCTTAGATGCAAAAAGTGGAAGGTTGCGTTAGGTGATCGACAACCAACGTAAAATTTGTCGGAAAAACATGACATGAATCCTTTCAATCGTTGGGTAAATGTTAGGGCGTCCCCTGGAAGCGAAGTGTTTTATGACCTGAATATAGTGAAAGTGTACAAGAGCCGCTACACCGGAGTCTGAGTGTAGTGTTAAATAAGCAAGGATTATCACATTACGAACAGATACGGGTAAAGAAATTAGTCCGTGAAACTAATATTAGAATAGGATCTTGGAATATAGGTACTGTCATAGAAAAATTAATGAAATAAGTTAATATTATGATTCATAGAAAGATAAATATCTTATATATTCAATAAACTAAATGAGTTGAAGAAAAAAACTAAAGAAATTTATAGCTTAGGTTTTAAACTTTTATGATCAGATAATAGTAACACTAGAAATATTGGAAGTTAATTATAGATAAGAGCTTGAAAGATAATATTGTAAAAATTAACAGAATTGGAGATAGAACTATAACCCTAAGATTGTTGTTGATACTAAGATTTTTAATATTATAATTGTTTATGCTCCTCAAGTAGGTTCAGATATAGGTTATAAAGAAAAATTCTAGAAAGACCTAGAAAACTTAATACAAATGATATCTCTTGAAGAAAAAAGTTTTATTGGAGGAGATTTAAATAAACATGTGGTAGAGTGGTATAACATTCTGGAAATATTCATGGTGGCTACGGTGTTGGAGTGATTAATGAAGAAAATAGTATACTAGATTTTACTTTATCATATGATTTTGTTATTGATAATACTTTATTCAAGAAAAGAAATGAACATCTTATTACTTATAAAAATGGATCTAATAAAACACAACTTGAATATTTTCTTATGAGAAGAAAAGATCGTCGAGAAT
>NEWO01000003.1:2131783-2181279 GCA_003013225.1 Phalaenopsis aphrodite | reverse complement strand
TATGTTAAGAAAGGCAGAGGTAGACCGAGAAAGAATAGGGCAAATTGTATAAAAAAATGATTTTAATTTATTAAAATTAAATGAAAATATGCACTCACAAAAACGCAATAGAGAAAAAGGAATCATGCAGCCAACTCAACTTAGTGGGATAAAGGCTTGCTGCTATTGTTGTTGTTATTGTTGATGAAATACATTTATATATAGATATTTGCCCACTTATGCATTAAGGTATTATATACTGCATGCATCAGGAATGAAATTTGCAAAACGAGTTGAAACTTTTAGCTGAGCCCGGCTTGAAGAGTGTTTGTGTAAGGTTTCTTGCAATTACCAATTGTCTTTTGCCCATTCAAATCCATCAGTATCCACAATATGCAAGCTCAATGCATGTCTTGAAGTAGGAGACTTATTTTCAAAGCTGCCAAAACAAGAAAATTGAATAATGTGCTGAAATTAATTAAATACTAATAATAGAAAGGATTGGAGAAGCTTCACCTTTGATGTATAAGGTCACCATGTATAACGACTAAAGAGCCCGCTTTTACTTCAAGCGGCACAAACTCCTTTTGATTATAGGATGGCGAATCACGATCAAAGTGGACGCCATTGTCATCTCTAATAAATCTCCGCACAAGACCATCTAAATTAGCAACAGAAGCAAGGTTAGAAAGCTAAATTTAAATTTACAAAATTACAACAATTAAGAAAGAAGAAGAAAAGGTCATTATACTCTTGTGTGATCCTGGGATAGCCCAAAGGCAACCATTAATTATGGTTGCATCTTCTAATGCCAACCACAACCCTGTGCATGATGGAGGCTCGGTATAGAGAAAAGAATTATCCTGATGTGGTACCACTTCACCCCCAATGCCAGGTTGCTACATATAAAATATGAATATTAGATAAAATGGGTTGTAAGCTGGACAAACTTTTAAGAAAATAATTCCTATAAGTCTGTTAAAATAGTCTCATGAAAGCAAAATAATTTCTTTCAGATCCAAATGAGTCTTGTAGAGAACTCAAGACCACATAATCACAGCAGAAAAACGACAATTAGAGTTATCAGAATTGATCCTTAAGAAGGCACCTTAAATATATACATTGACTGAATAACCACAGGTCTCTTGTATCCTAATGAACAAAATATGCTTGAGATCTTTTCTGAGTTCGAGAATTTATTGAATATAGGATCAATTTCATGCAAAGCTGCAAAACAAAAAAATCAATAAGCTACAAAGAGAGAGGAAAGGGGTGTGCGCATACATAAATATGTAAGCTAATATTCCTATATCCCAAACAATTTTGAATGAGAATTGAGCTCAAATGAAATAAAAGTCTCTGTAAACCAATCAGCCCAATGTGTAAGAAACGGTTAGTTTTCAGTCATCCACAAAAAAAAAAAAGGAAACCTCAAGAATTTGAGATCATCTTTAGGGATTAATTTAAGAAAGGCAATCAAAAATGGGCACTAGCAAATTAATCACTTAAAGCATTGTATCCATTTAATCTTACTGATGAGAGTAATACCATGAAAGCATATTATGCATGTCTCAAAAAGTATAATTGAGCACGCTGCTAATGTCATCGAATTATAGATCTAAAAAGAGCTAGGAAAATTTTATAAAAATATGAGTGATAAAATATATTCATAAATTCAGACTTAATACAAAGCTCTAACAAATTGGTGGCAAACTTAGTGCAGAATAGCAACAGCATTTAAAATTTGTACTTAATTGAGTAAGATATGAGCTCCACAGTTTCACAATTTGTATATATCCAAGTATAGAAAATATGATCATAATGATATTGTTTCTTTGCGGCAAGACCTTTAAATATAAAATTAAGGCCATAGATGATGACATGTATCTTGAAAACAACTTAGCATCTAATTGGATATTTTACAAAATATATGAACATAAATCAAATATGCAAAAAAAAAACAAATTGTTCAATTAGCAGCAATATATTTTCATAATAAATAAAAAAAACTTATGGAATTGTCAAGAATATCATAAGATACTCCGAATTTTTCATTTTACTTGAGCCCTCCTATGCTATATACAAATCATTATCCTGATAGTTTTTTTTTTCCCTTTTTTCGAGTCTGCTACATTCCTACTATAAAGTTTCAGAGCATGCTGAAATCACCATACGAGTAAATAAGACATTTGCACTGCTCTCATAATTAAGTTTTAAGATAGAAAGTCTTAATTTATAACATCTATCATTTTAAATAGCAATCATAGGTCACACACATTGAATAATTTAGTGGAAGACAGCCATTAATTAAGGGGTGTTTGGGATCACTTTTTAATTTTAATTTTTAGCTTTTATTTTATATTATTTATGTTGTTGCTTAAAATGAACATATTTGATATGTTATAACATAGTTTTTAAAAGCAAATTAATTTATTTTTGAAAATAAAAAATAAAGTATGTAAAAAATACTCTAATCAAATATGTTTTAAAATAAAAGAAAAACGAAAACAAAAAAATAAAAGAGAACCCAAACAAGCCCTAAAATATCACTTCTAGCTCTTTTTTAAATGCAATTAAATGAACACTTAAGGAAATTTATTTGATTTGCATATACATATAAAAAGAAATTTATGAAACATTGATCTCACTACCAGAATCACCTAACTTTACATGCTTAATATGTGCTCGTCGTATCAAATAAAATTATGGACTTGCTGTTTTGGTAGTTTCATGTGTAGATAGATCAAATGGTTGTTTTTGTTTTTTATTTGGACACTTCACTGAAAATTGCGGAAAAATAAACTTTCATAATAGCATACTCCCAAACATAATTCATACATATGGTATAGATACATGAAAATGCATCACTACCGGTAAGACAACCACAAACCATGTCCAACTTTATTAATGGAGAGCTCCTTTGGTTGCCTCAAATTGCCATCATTCCCAAATGCTTTCTCTACAAATAAAAAGTAAAAAAATTTTAAAAATATTAAAAAAAAAAAAACAAGTTTCTGAAAAAGGGTTTTGCACTTGAAGTAGTAACATATTAATTAGTACTAACAACCGAAAAAAAAAAGGCTGAAAAACAGAGGTTATAAGATAAGTTTCAAAAATTGACATCAAATATAGTACACAAAAATATGATTAGGAAAAAAAGCATTAGAATAGCAATGCATTAATGAGTATATTTTACTCCTAAGGATATCAAAAAAAGAATGGGAAATAGACATAAGACATTATGTGTGTTTCCAAAATCAAATAAAGAACCCCTTAACATGAATATTTCTAAAAAATTAAACCTAAGCGTACTGTAGATGAGACTAAGTTAGAGACTGCTCGACTAAAAATAGGACTAAATTCAAGTATGATTTTTGAAATCTTGTAGATCCATACACAATATATCATGGAAGTGTTAAATCTTGAAAATTTTTTATCATGATTAATGTTGAATCTAGAAAAGTACTGCTTAGACCGAAAGGAAAATTTTACAAGATGGTGGTGAGACCTGCAATTTAACACTGTCATTGTCGAATCCCAAATCCGAGATGTGAAAAGTGGAGGGTTGTGTTAGGTAGTCGACAATCAAAATAAAATTTATTGAAAAAATCATGATATGAATCTTTTTTATCATTGTGTACATGTTAGGGCGTCTCTTAGAAGTGACGCGTTGTATGACATGAATACAGTGAAAAGTGTGTAAGGGCCGCTACACCGGCGCCCTGATGTAGTGTCAAATAAGCAAAGGTTCCCACATTACAGACGGATGCGGGTAAAAAAGTTAGTCCATGAAACTAATACTATGATAGGAACTTGGAATATAGATACTCTCACAGATAAACTAATGGAATTAGTTAATATTATGATTCATATAAAGATAAATATCTTATGTATTTAAGAAACTAAATGGTTTGGAGAAATGCTAAGTAGACTGATAGCTTGGGTTTTAAACTTTGGCATTCAAGGAAGAGTCGCACTAAAAATGGTGTAGGAGCAAATATAGATAAGAGTTTCAAAGATAATATTATAAAAATTAATAGAATTGGAGAATTATAACTCTTATGTTGTTGTTAATATTAAAATTTTTAATATTATAAGTACTTATATTTCTCAAGTAGGTTTAGATATAGTTTCTAAAAAAAAATTCTAAAATGCCTATCAAAATTAATACAAATGACACCTCTTGAAAAAAAAAATTATTAGAGGAGATTTAAATGGACATATCGGTAAAGTAATAGAAGCTTTAGAAAAATTCATGGTGACTATAGTTTTGGAGTGATAAATGAAGAAAGTTCAGTCATATTAGATTTTGTTTTAGCGTGTGATTTTGTTATTGCTAATATTTTATTGAAGAAAAGAGTTGAGTATATTATTACATGTAAAAATAGATCGAATAAAACATAATTGATTATTTTATTATAAGAAGAAGATTATTTTATTATGAGAAGAAGATATCGTCGAGAATTCAAAAATTGAAAGGTCATTTCAAGTGAGAATTTAAGTACTCAATATCGGTTATTAGTTCTAAATTTTAAGATAAATAGTCATAAAATAAAAAATATTGGGAATCATTGTCATAGAATTAGATGGGAGCGCCAAAAAGACAAATAAAATTAATTTTATGAGTAAATTTCGAGATGTTAATATTTGAGATATTCATGAAGAAGCAAATTTCGTATGAGAAAAATTAATAAACATTATTAAACAAGAGACAAAAGATGTACTTGAAGATTCAAAAGAAAAAGTTTCTATAAATAAAAATAGTTTGTGGTAGAATAATAATGTGTAAGAAAAGGTAAAATATAAGAAGTTATGTTATCAAAATTGGTTTAAATGTAAAAGTTTAGAGAACTGAAAAAAAAGTATAAAATAACCAGCAGGGAGTCTAAGAGATAATGTGACGCTTAAAATTCTGATTTTAGTGATCTTTATAATAGATTAAATACTAAAGAGGGTGAAAAATATATGTATAAACTAGCCAAAGAAAGAGAAAAAAAAGTTAAAATTTAACTAAGTAAAGTGTATTAAAAATGAAAATAAAAAAATATTTTTTAAAAAAAGATATTTAAAATAGATGGGTGAGTTATTTTGATAAATTTTTCAAAGAAATTTCTGAAAAATACGATTAACCTTAGTGATTTTAATATCTTTAATACTAATAAAATGTTATTTTTACTATCGCATTAATAAAAAAGTTGTAGAGGCTTTAAAGAAAACCAAGAGTCAAAAGTCTGTTGAACCAGATGATATCCCAATTAAAGTATGGAAATATTTAAGAGATTTTGGAGTTTTTTGGCTTACTAAACTCTTTAATATTATTTTTAAAACTAAAAAAATGTTTGAGTGGAGAAAGAGTACTTTGAACCCCATTTTGAAGAATAAAGAGGATGAAAAAGAGTGCAAATTATAGAGAAATTAAGTTGATTTGTCATACTTTAAAATTATGGGAGAGAGTAATTGAATATAGGTTAAGACGAATTACAAAGATTTCTGATAATCAGTTCGAGTTTATGTAGGGCATGTCTACCATGGAAGCTATACATTTATTGAGAGGTTTGATTGGGAAACACAGAGAGAATAAGGAGGATATACATATGATTTTTATAGATTTAGAAAAAAGTTATGATAAGGTTCCGAGTGATATCCTTTGGAGAGTTCTAGAGAAGAAGTATGAATTATATTAAAGTTATTATAGAAATGTATAATAGATTGTAACTTGGGTTTAAATAGGGGGATTGACCAAATATTTTTTTATTCAGTTGAATTACATCATGGATCGACATTAAGCCCATAACCTTTTTGTTTTAGTTATGGATGCTCTAACTGGACATTTGTAGGAGGATGTACCTTGTTGTATATTTTTCGCTGATGATATCTTTCTTGTGGATAAGACTAGAGAAAGAGCTCAGGAAAAACATGAACTATGATGGTCTACAATGGAGTCTAAAGGCCTTCGTTTGAGTAGAACTAAAACTGAATACATGAAATGTAATTGTAGTAACAGTAGCTCTAGCGACAGAGTTGTAACTATGGGTGATCAAATTATTAAAAGATGCGAACACTTTAGATATCTCAGGTCTATTGTATGAAGTAATGGTGATATAGATGGGGGCTTTATTAGTAGAATTCAAGTTGGTTGGCCGAAGTGGAGGAATGCTCTGGGCCTATTGTGCAATAGAAAAGTATTGCTTAGATTGAAAGAAAAATTTTATAAGATAGTGATAAGACCTGTTATGCTCTTTAAGAAAGAAGCATAAAATTAAGTTAAGTGTTGCCGAGATGAGAATACTTAGGTGGATGAGTGACTGTACACTTAGAGACAACCTGCGAGTGTAGCTCAATTGGTGGACAAAATTAGAGAGTCGTCTAAGATGGCTTGGTCACATGAAACATCGACCATCTGATAATCCAATAAGGAGAGTGGATATTTTAGATTCAACTTATGTTAAGAAAGACAGAGGAAGATCTAAGAAAATGTGAGCATATTGTATAAAAAAATGATATTAATTTATTAGAATTAAATGAAAATATGACACTCAATAAGATGCAAAGGAGAAAAAGGATTCATGTAACCGACCCACTTAGTGGGAGAAATGCTTCTAGTTGTTGTTGTGGTGAGACTTGCAATGCTCTATGACACAGAATATTGGCCTTTAAAAGAGAAGCATAAAACAAAGTTTAAGTGTTGCTGAGATTATAATGCTTAGGTGGATGAGTAGCTTGATACTTAGAGACAAAAATGTGAAATGAATATATACGTGATAGGGTTGGTGTAGCTCCAATGGCAGACAAAATTAGAAAGAGTCGTCTTAGATGATTTGGTCACATTAAACGTCAACCATATGATGATCCTGTTAGAAGAGTGGATGTTTAAGATTCCACTTATGTTAAGAAAGGCAGATATAGACTTAGAAAGACTTGGCATATTGTATTAAAAAAATTATCTTAATTTATTAGAATTAAATAAAAATAGAACGCTCAATAGGACGCAATGGAGAAAAAGGATTCATGTTGCCAACCCCACTTAGTGGGATAAAGGTTTGCTATTGTTGTTGTCGTTGATGTTAAATCTAGATAAATCCTAGTAAATTGTTGTCCAGTTAGTTTCAAGATTTAGGATTTAAATGAAGGAAATTAAGGTCGTGAGATGAAGTGAGGTAAATCAATTAAACATACTTCCCCCAAGGTTTATTAAATTTAGGATTTAGCCTAAAAACGAAATGAAAACAGGTTTTAAAATGCTATCAGGACTTATGTGGCTTCAAAAAAAAACTTCCAAGCAAGATATAAGCTAAATCATGGCAAAGAAAGCCACCAAGCAATCATTAACGGGTTCATGAAAGACAGACTTATACAACAACATGCTTTCACATACCAAATTTGTTTGCCCCAAATAACCAAAATACTAAATTCTTTGGACTAAGAAATCGGACGAGTTTACTATCTTCAGGAAAAAGCAATACAAAGGGTTAAGTTTTTAATTTAAAAGTACTAGTTAAGGATATAAAATGAAAACAATTATGATTGATAAATATCTGACAAGCTCCTTGGTTTCCAAAACTAACTATAAATTTATTGAGCAATAGAGGAATACAGAAACCTTCAAAGAAGAACGAAATTTTCTCTGCACTCTCGAAGAAGTAGTCATCCGTAAGCTGCTGCTGTTATTATTAAAAAAAAAGAAAAAAACTTAGCAGAATCAAACTCCACTGCCCTCTTCCATCTTACCCCCACCACCCCACCACCCAGCACCACCACGACGAAATATCTAAATAAAGCACCAACCTGGTTTTTGGTCGAAAAGATGGAAGAGGAAGAGGGCGCATCGAAACCGTCAAGTAGCTCTGCCATGCGATTCCTCATCTCAAGGACCTCGTCAGAGCTATAGAATGATTCGATAACCAGAAACCCTAAGCCCACAGAAATCGGTCGCAATCATTATTTCTCCGGAAAGGGGAATCGTTACCTAACGACTCGCGGAGAAAAAAAAAATTTATAAGGAAGATTTTAATACCATTGGAGTCGAAAAAGTTGAGCTGCTCCTTGCTTAGACTCCCGATCGGCCCCATCGCTTTCCTTGAGAGCAAGTAGACGGAAGCTTGAGGTGTTCGTCGGAAAAAATAAATCAACAACTCCCCGGCAGCACCGAAAATTGGGAAAATGGGACGAGGTGGACGACAAGTTCTTACTAATCTACTTTAAGACAGATTATGTAAATTAATTCACTGGACTAAATGATCCGCTTTTGTGACAGATGCAACCCCCTGTCGAACCAGAGACTAACAGAGATGTTGATCTGTCTATCTCCGCAGCCAAACTCAAGAGGAGTTCAACATGGGCAACTGTCTTATTGGCGCCCATGAGATTCCTCACAGAAGGCTGAAAATTTATAATAACATAATCCACAGACATCTTGAATGACCCAACGTTATAGGATAAGCTATCTATCGAATTAGAGTGATTTACCCTCTGCCCCTGTTGTTATGCTGGTAGCCCGTCCTCATCAAGAGACCAACGAGACAGTCATATTAGAATAATTGATCAACGAAGTCAAGTCGATCAAGTCGGTCTTGCCGACCCGAACACCATCAAAGGCCGACTGACAACCCCGCTTCAAAACAATGAGACGAGCAAGTCTTGTTGAATAAAGGCACACTGATTTTAGCCGACCTAATTATAAGGTAGCTGAGCAGTAGGAACATACATATAAATTATCAAAAATATCTTATATCACTCTCATTAAAGCAATGGTAAATATGTAGCTTAACATATTGTACTAACTCTCTATAAATATGAAAATCATTTTATAAGCAAAGGCCATTGGATAAGACTGGTTAATGTTCATTACCAGACATCTCTCTCTTTCTCTCTCTTTCTCTTGTCTGACGCTCTACTCATTGGGTGTCATTCATGGGCAGATCAGAATTCAACGCTATGATTAATAATTTGAGAAATTTAAACACACAACATAAAATTCTTATATACTTATATGTTTAACACTCAAACTTGATACTTATATTTATATCACTTTGGTGTCATAAAACTTATACATAACACTGTGTATTTAAATAAAATAATAATAAATAATTAGTGTGATATTTTTGCTGCGGTGCTAGAAATTTAAGGGCAATGGATGCAAAAATAAAAAATCAGGTGTTTTAAATATGTAAATACATATGAATTGTTTTGTATAATGTTGTTGAATCCAAATCTATTCGAGAGAATGCCCAAGGGGTAGAGCTAATCTTTCGAATGGGAGAAAGGAGGGAGAGAGAAAGAGAGATATTTGCTCATGGAGGGGCAAAGGGAGGTACTCCCAAACTTTTTGGCTCCTTTTATTACTTAGAAAAGGGGTGGTCACATAAGAGAGGAAGGGGAGAGAGATCTCCCTACATGGGGTTAAGAGGGAGAGTCTCGGGCTTTTTACACACGCTAGGGGTCCTTTATTTATAAGAGTGAAAAGGAAGGAAGATGACGATTACAATTACGCCATTGCTTTTTATAGGGGTCGTAAGGGGTACTTCGGTCTGTCTATCGCCTAGATCTGAAGAACTAGGCCTTGGTGCCTGCGGGGTCCGTTGTTGTACTGGAGCTTTTCCATCAGCAATGCACGTCTGCGTCTAGTGGCCGGTTGACTAGATGTGGTTAGTCAGTTGCTGGTTGGTGGTTGGCCCAATGTGGTTAGCCAACTGGAGGTAGTCGACCGATCAGCTGTTGGTTGTTGGTTGGCTCAGTTTGGCACTGGTCAGCCTCAGGTGACTGGATAGTGAGAGAGCAAACTACCGGTGTGATTCTAACGATGGTTCCTTTGGCCTGGCGAAGACGCTTCCTTCGGCTCGACAAGGTGATATTTTCCAACCATACAACTGTTATGTATATAAATGCCCCCCTAAATATTATTTGTGTGTGAAATTTTAGGACAAAAAATGATATTAGTATTATACAAAATATTTAATGAGAGACTCTGTAATATAAAAAAAATGGAGATATTTTTTCAAGAAATTTTTTTATTTAAGAACTTCATAAGAATATTATGGAATCCAAGACAATTAAAATAAATTTACTATATATATTGAATAGTATTGATACATCCTTGACAGATTTTGTCAAGTGGCATGAATCTTGATGTAATTAACATTAATCTTGAGATATTTTTTGAATAAGAAACATTCAAACTCAAAGTAAAAAACATCTAGAACATCGATTTCAACAAACTTATAGTTAAAGTAATATGTTTGACGAGATAAACCTATTGACATCAAAATTGGTCCACTCTGAGTCAAATCAAGTCCAAATCAAGCCATTAAACAACATTTGATAAAAAATTATGAGTACAAGAATTATATCATTCACTAACACAACAATAATAGCAACAACAACAAAGCATTAATCCCACTATGTGGGGTCCACTACATGCATCCTTTTTCTCCATTGTGTCCTATTTAGTGTCATGATTTCATTTAGTTCTAGTAAATTAAGATAATTTTTTATACAATAAGCCCAAGTCTTCCTAGGCCTACCTCTGTCTTTCTTTACACAAGCCGAATCTAAAACATCTACTCTCCTAATCGAATCATCAGATGATCGACTCTTAATGTGACCAAACCGTCTAAGACGGCTTTCTCTAATTTTGTCCGTCACAGGAGCTACACCAACCCTATCACAGATATATTCATTTCGCATTTTGTCTCTAAGTGTAAAGCCACTCATCCACCTAATCATTCTCATCTCAGCAACACTTAACTTATTATCATGCTTCTCTTTTAAAGGCTAACATTCAGCGCCATAGAGCACTGCAGGTCTCACCGCCGTCTTATAAAATTTTCCTTTCTCTCTAAGCGGTACTTTTCTATCACACAAAAGGCCCAAAGCATTCCTCCACTTCAACCAACCAACTTGAATTCTACTATTAACATCCCCATCTATATCACCATCGCTTTGAACAACAGACCCAATATATCTAAAATGTTCACACCTTTTAATAATTTGATCAACCAAATTCACACTTCTGTCACTAGAGCTACTACTAATAAAATTACATTCCATGTATTCAGTTTTAGTTCTACTTAAGTGAAGGTTTTTAGACTCCAATGTTGACCTCCATAATTCAAGTTTTTTTTTAGCTTTTCTCTCGTTTTATCCACAAGTAGGATATCATCAACAAAAAGCTTACACCAAGGTACATCCTCCTGTAGATGTCCAGTAAAACCATCCATAACTAAAGCAAAAAGATATGGGCTTAGAGTCGATCCTTGATGTAATCCAACAAAAATAGGAAAATATTTGATCAATCCTCCTTTAGTTTGAACACAAGTAACAACTCTAGTATACACATCTTTAATGACTTGAATATAAGTCAAATCAACACCTTTCTTCTCAAGAACTCTTCAAAGGATATCTCTTGGAATCTTATTGTATGTTTTTTCTAAATCAATAAAAATCAAATGTAGATTCTCCTTATTATCTCTGAACTTCTCCCTCAAACCTCTCATTGTATAGCTTCCATAATAGACCTGCCCGCATAAATCCAAATTGATTATGAGAAATCTTTGTAATGTGCTTAACCTATGTTCAATTACGTATCCCAAAATTTTAAAGTTTGTCACATCAACTTAATTCCTCTATAATTTGCACACGCTTGTGCATCCCTTTTATTCTTAAAAATAGGGACCAAAATACTCGTCCTCCACTCCTCATAAATCTTTTTAGTTTTTAAAATAATATTAAAGAGTTTAGTAAGCCAAGAAACACCCAAATCTCCTAAATATTTTCACACTTCAATTGATATATCATCAGGTCTTACAGACTTTCCACCCTTGATTTTCTTTAAAGCCTTCTCAACTTCCTTTTTTACGAATGCGAAGGTAAAAATGAAAAGTTTTATTATTATTTACAATATTAATATCACTAAGGTCGATCGGATTTTCAGAAACTTCATTAAAAAGTTTATCAAAATAACTCACCCACCTATGTTGAATATTTTTTTCTTAGAAAAGTACTTTTTGATTTTCATCTTTAATACACATTACTTGAGTTTAATCTTTACTTTTCTTTTTTCTTTGTTTGACTAGTTTATACACCTATTTTTCACCCTCCTTAATATCTAATATATTATAAAGATCATTAAAAGCAAAATTTTTAGTGTCACAGATTGTTCTTTTAGACTCCATGCGGGTCGTTTGATACTTTTCTCAGTTCTCTAAGCTTTTACATTTAAACCTATGTTTATAACATAACTTCTTATATTTTATCTTTTCTTGCACATTATTATTCCACCACCAACTTTTTTTATTTATAAAAAAATTTTCTTTTGATTCTCCAAGCACATTTTTTGCTACTTATTTAATAATATTTGTTACTTTATCTCACACAACATTTGCTTCTTAATGAATATCCCAAATTTTGAAATCTTGAATTTTACGCATTAAATAATTTTATTTCTGTCTTTTAGGTTCCATGGGACGCCCTAGCACTGTATTTAGGCTATATAGCGCGTCGCTTCCAGGGTAAGCCCTAACACTTACACAACTATAGTAGCGATCAACTTTAATAGTTAAATAAACTATCCTATAAACAAGTGCTGGTAATATAAAACCATTATTATTTAACTAATATGATAGATACATAAAAAATCTAGAATGATCATAACCATCTTGATCATAGCATGCCTAAAAACAACTTCACCAATTAACTGAAAAATAAAATGTTCTATTAAAAATAAAGCAAATAAGTGAGAATAATATAGAAAACTAGATTCTTTCTTTAGAATGCATCTCCAAATGATTACATCTGGACAAAGCTTATAAGGATAAGCGTCAGGTCATATATTGTGCTTAACTTTTGAAAGAAATCTCCAATGTTGTTGATGTATTTGATGTAAGTAAATAATATTGCATGCCAAATAATTGCTAATCCATAAACCAAGGAACCGGTGCTGGGCTGACGAAGACTGATGGTTCATTAGAAAATGTCTAAAAAAAAGTTTTGCCATGCGCTTGCCGGTCTCAGGAGGCACCAATCATGAGAGGTGATCTGTTACAAAGGAGTTCAAAATTGGTGTCTCCTGAGACTGGCATGCATAAATTAGCGCCCAATTTAGCAACCAACGAAAGTGCTTAAAAGAAGTTCAAAACAGCATGCATTTGCACAAAGCAGGATGCAGAAACTTTACAGAACAAAAAAATACATTTTATAAATGCTTTCAGAAAAGGAGCTTACATTATACAAACAATCAGAAGAAAAAAAAATGTTGCAGCAATTTATTTAGAACACAACCCTCTGAATATCATCCAATCCTTTCCTAAACAAATGATACATTTTTCCAAAGGATGCCTCTCTTTGAACTTCAATTGATGTGGATTCCCATATGCCTCCTCTCTTTGGCTTTATGGATAATACAAGCCTCTGAATCTTTTTAAAAACATGTTTTCTGTCATTTAGGTGGGAAGTTGATACATGCAACAAAAAGATGTCTTACAAAACACAGTTTCTTGTAAAGAAAGGCTTAAGTTTTCCACTGCCCCCCTTCTTTGGTTCTATGAAGTTGGAAGAATTGTCCTAAATGACAAGAGATAACCAATAAAAACTCTTTCTTATTGAGCAGATCTGTTATTAGAAAAGCAAGAAATCACCAATAATCTCCACAAGAACAAGATCCATCTTTGAAACGGTGAAATCTAATCCGGTCCCTAACAATTATTTCTCGCTTATACACCTTGGAGATGAACTTCATGGCATGATGGCAGTCCACGCAGACTCGCAAGTTCTTCACAATCCGAATAGGCATCCCTGCTCCTGTATTGAGCAATCCAAAAGCAACAGCTAATTTCTCACTGTGTCTTGATAAAGCTGTCTCCTTATCTTCAACATCAACATCGAGCAACACTTCTCCAACTTCTGGAACATAACCAGATATCTTCAATTTGACTGCCATCTCATCCAAATATGAGTATAAGCTCTGTGTCTGGGGATGAGACCTATCTCCCACAAGAAATTGGTGGAACATCCCATCCACTTCAATGGAGCTGCAGCCTGGAATCTTTCTCTCACCTGCCATCTCAATTTTCTTCCTCACATCTTTTGCATCATTCCATCTACCGTATCCTGAGTAAATGTTAGCTAATAAGACATGGCAACCAACATGTTTAGGCTCCAACTCTTTGATGAGTTTTCCAATCCTTTCTCCCCTTTCCATGTCCTTGTGGATGCGGCAGGCACTGAGCAGTGACCCCCATGTTGCAGCGTCTGGAATCATGGGCATATTCGATATAATATCCTCCGCCTCTTGTAAAAGCCCAGCTCGGCCAAGAAGATCGACCATGCAACCATAGTGCTCAAGCTCAGGTTCAATAGTGTATCTTCTCCTCATCATATCAAAGTAGAGTTTACCCTTCTCCACAAATCTTCCATGGCTGCAAGCGGTTAGCAGAGATACAAATGTTACTTTGTCAGGGACAACATCGGATTGATCCATTCTTTGAAAGAGTTGTGTTGCTTCAGCAGAGTAACCATGAATAGCAAGACCAGTGAGAATGGCATTCCAAAGGCGCACAGTCTGCTTTGGGCTATCTGCTGTGTTGAACAGGTCTACTGCGAAGTCTATCTCTCCGCATTTGGCATACATGTCAATTAGACTTGCCAGCAGCCTCTCATTCACCGCGAGCCTGGATTTGTTTATGAAGGCATGAATCCATCTTCCTTGATCCAAGGCCACCAAATTAGCACAAGATGCAAGAATAGTTGACAAGGTGAATTCATTTGGTCCAACACCAGCAAGCTGCATCTTCTGGAAAAGTTGCATGGCTTCCAAGAACCAGCCTGTCTACACATAACTAATGAATTTTATCTTGGAATTTTAGACCAAAAAAAACTGTAAAGATGATGATATTTCAAAGTGGTACGCACGGCTTGATATTTGTAGGTGTTTCAGTCCTACTAACCAGTGATCAAAAAAATATGTTTAGAGGATAGATGTAACAGAAATTTGAAAGAATTATAAAAGTCATCCAGCAAGAACCACAAGAGCAATAGAGACACCAAAAAATGTTTACCAAGAGAGAGCAAAAATAGATAAAATGGAAGATGTTCAGCAAATTTTACTGTAAAAAGGAGACTTCAACCATACTGCAAGATTGAAACATAGCCTGACATCAAATTAGCATAAGCATGCGGCAAAGATGTTAAGTTCAATTCATCGAATTTAAAAATATGCGACAATTGGTTATTGTTCAGAATGGTTATTGAATATATTGTTATTATGTGAAGCCTGATTATGTTGATCAATTGTACACTCAGATTCTTCAATTTCACCTATCAAACTCGGCAATGAGTTTGCAGAAGAGTGCGCTGTCCCAAAAAAAAATTGATACATGGCACGCCGGAATTGTACCCAGAGCGCTACAATGTATGTGTCTTGTCGCTACTATAGCAGAGCCAAGTCATTGTCTTTATAGCGTCGCAGTGCTACACCTACAGGAAAATTTATGTTGAAACTTGAAACTATGGTGCCACAACACCATATTAGAGCACCACAATTCCAAGTTAAAGCACCAAAACACTACTATAGTAGCGCTGCAACGTTACATCTTGGCACTGCAACGCTACTACCCAATAGGAAGCACTTTCATGAAAGTTTTAACCAGTTTATTTTTCATTCAAACAAGAAGAACGATAATAGAAGGCCGAAGAGAGTCATTTGTGACTTTTAATTGTATGTTTTGTGTTTCTTTCACAAGGAATTTTGCATTCTCTTGTGCAAGAAGTGAGAGTGAGTGTCTTTGTGTTTCCAAAGTATGAAGAAGCTTGAACGTGGTGTAATTTGTACTATTCTCCTCATTTTTGCTTCATACTGAATTTCTTGTTGTGGTGTGACTTTGTGACTTTTTTTTTTTCCGTTCTCGGGTTTTTCCATGTTAAATCTTGTTTTATATAATTTTTCTTTGTTTTGCTCTTCTATTCAAAATTTAACTTCAAATTTCTTGAATCGGTTTCTGCAAGTTACATAACCCAAGCAAGACATGTGAAGGAGATCACTGGTCTTATATTATTATATCATGTTATGTTTTTCAATTGATCTGATGAAGTACTTAAACTATAAATACCATTATACCAACGTCAACACATATAAATTCGTTTATTTAAAACATAAGTTATAACACAGAATTTTAACTAAAGACCAAAAAAAGATAATCACAAGGACTAGCACTATCCTTCACCTGCACATATCCGGCGATCACCGAGCTCCACGAAACCACATCTCTGTCAGGCATTTCGTCAAACACCTTCCTTGCAGCCATGACATCCCCGCTCCCAACATAAACTCCAATCATCAAATTCCACGAGAATAAATCTCTGTTAGAACATTCACAGAAAACCTTCTCCGCTTCACCCGCCAATCCCCAACTCCCATACAATTTTATCAAAACATTCGAAACAAACAAATTGGTTTCAAACCCCCGCCGAACAGCATGTACTCTGATCTGCTCCGCTTCACCAAGCTCCAACCCACTATCGGGCCGGCAGGCAGCAAGCACAAAGGTGAGCGTATACTGGTTAGGAAGAGGAGCCAAAGGGTCACGAAGCAGGGAACGAAAGAGGTGGAGGGAGAAAGCGTTGGAGTGAGCTTTAATGAGAGAGTTGTAAGAGAAGAGAGGAGGCGAAGGGGAGTGGTGAAAGAGGCGCTGGGCATAGGAGAGGAGGGGAGGAGAGGACGGGAGGGAGAGCAGGAGTTGAAGGAGTTTGCTGGGAGGGAAGGGGTGAAGAGAAAAGCCGGAGGTGAGTAATAGAGAGTGAGCCTGCATGATCTTGGAAAGGGTGTTGCATGAGGAGGCTTCGAGGAGGAAAAGGATGGGATTTTGGCGGGAGATGAAGGGTTGGAGAAGGAAGGGAGAGAGCATGGCGAGGTAACTTGCAGGGAGAGGCGCCAATGGTGCTGAGGTAGGAAGAAGGTTGGAGTGGGGTTTTTGCAATGGGAATTTGAATAACTCACACAATTTTAAATATCACAATAAATCTCATTATATTTCTCAACTAAATCACTTTCTATGTAAATATATTTTTAATATTTTGATCAAGCATTATATTTCTAGAGTAACAACATTCAACTATGCTTTTCATAAATCAATTATTTTAAATGCTCATGTGACCTAACTTTGATGGCATACTTCTTAGCTCATCATAAGGTGACAAGAAAGTATTGCTAATTTTTTTTTATAAATATTTTGGATTTAATTCACTATAAATAAACAAATTAATGAAGGTATGCAATCATACTCAAGTTTCACTAGTATTTTTTCAATGTCTTTTGAATATTATAAGCTTTTAAATTCACGTCATGCATCCCTCAAACATGAACTAGGGCTAAAGTGGAATAAATATAACATAATGTGCAAAGTTCACAACTATATATGCCACCTCATTACTTTTAAAAATTAATAAATGCATAAAGCTAACTTAGTCCACTTGGTGTGTCAATAAATAGTAAAGAGATACCAAAATTCCCAATGAGTTGCATAATAATGCATGCTAATTTATATAGCATATCATGAGATTTGGTGATATGAGATTCTTTATTCTATTCGACTTCATGTTTTTTTAAGATCTTTAAGGTCATTTATGGTGATCATTCAAATATCGAAGGCCTCATCTATAGGCCAAATTCATGAAATCATAGTTAAGATTTTCTCAATGTAAGTTCATAAATCTCATATGGAGGTTGCTCTAATATTAGAGTGATGAGACATTTTTTAGAAGCCCTTGCACTTAGGACTACTAGTGAATATTTTTAGGCATCTTCAATTGCTAAGTTATGAGCCACTAACTTTTAGATTTTTGGCTAAATGTTAAGGGGTCAAGTCTAGAGACAAACCATTGAGAAGAGCATTCTTAGTGATTTAAATTTTTTTTTCTAGAGGAATATGAGATAAGAGCATCACTATAGAGAGAAGTCATGATTAAGAACTTAGAAAACTCTCAAGGAAAGCCATCAAGGAGTTCAAGTACTAGATGTGTACTTATTATTTATTGAGTAATATTGATAGCCTTACGATAATAATTCCTAATTTCATTCTCTTTTTTAATGTTTTTTGTAATTCTTTTTGTTAGACTAATGATTTTCTTAAACTAAATGCTTACCTAATATAACTTCCATTCTTTAAATATAAATAGATCTTGGAGGAGAAGGACTTTTTGGTGTGAGCACCAAAATTTTAGTTTTAAACAAATTATGATTAGCTTATTATGAAACCTAAGAGTCAAATTCTAGTGAATGACTATGGCGTTAGGGAGCTAAGGAAAGCGTTCATGAAAACAACATATTTCTCACTATATTTTTTTCTTTACTATCTTAGTTAAATTTAATAAAATAATAAAAAATAGAAATATATCCTTTTAGAATGAAATTTAATATTTAATAATAATTTTGGGGTTCACTTCCTCAACTTGTTTAAGCATATTTGCAACCTGGTTATAATGAACTCCTTAATCTTTAATGAAATTGTAAAGCTCTACCTTGCTTAGATTAACCTCTTTAGCACCAATAATAGGTTCATCGTTGTACACAAACTAGATGTCTTTATCATCAATAATGTTATTAGACTTTGGTTCTTTTAAGTTTTTTCCCTTTAATATCATTAACATGCATACAATTTCCTTGTGTCATCCCTTTCACTAGCAAGTTTGCCTTTAGTTGAGGCTATCTTAGAATTTAGGTTATCATTACTATTCTTGTGGACCTTCCTTAAGTCACTATAGATAATAGCAAAGTGGCTTACTCGGATATTTTAGAGAGGTTCAAATTGACCAACAAATGGAAGCTATACTATATTAATTGTTGAAATATAGATTTGTTGGCATCAATTTTTTATGTCTCATGCTTAGGATGTTTTTTCAAATGATATGAAATTGTATTATGTTTTTTGTTAGACTAATGATTTTTTATGTCTCAAGCCCAAATTGTCTCAATCGTCAACGAAGTTGTCCAAGCGACCTCCGATCACAAAACAAACTGTGTGAGCACACCCAAAGCATTGAAGTTACCTAGAGAGGACACCCATATTGTTAAGGTTCTGTGCAAAGCCAATAATGTTCAAACCAAGACAATGAACTTAGAATTAAAAAAATAATAATAATAAAGGTATAAAATCCCTTACAGCCAAAAAAAAGGAGAGAGGGTTCTCACTCAAGTGCCTCCCTTTTTCTCGCTCGACGTGCATGGGGTGTGGGATGCTTCACGAGCTGCCGCCAAGTGGTTGTCGTGAGGAAGAGGGAGAATTGGGAGGGAGTAGAAATGAACTGTGGAGAGGGGAAGGAAATCAAAGATTGCAACCCTATTAGATCAAACGAATGGAATAAAATGGTGTAAGGTCAATGAGGAACAATAATTATACGAAATTTAAGGATTTAACACATGGTGCTTTATATGGTATTGATCAATTTTCTGCATAAGATTTTATAAAAATTCTTCAATTGATTTTCAGAAGATGCAAAATTTTTGGTACTTTTCCAATTTGCCAAACTTACTTGATTTCTTAACTTGTGGGCATTATAAGTGACCTCCTATATTCCCTCGCAAAGTAAAATGCACCTAAATCCTAAGCCATAAAATATTTATGATGCATTTGGTAAGCTTTAAAGAATCATATATTTAAGGAAGTCCTTCATGGGTCAATAACAGCCATGAAACCTCTTCCCTATCATGATGGAACCACAGCTTGAGAGGTCATTCAACACAAAGTATTTTTCAATGTCTTTTGAATATCATAAACTTTAAGACCCACTCCACGTGCGCCTTGAACAAGCACTAGGGCCAAAGAGGAATTAATATAACATAATTTACCTAGTTCACAACTATATATGCCAACTCATTACTTTTCAAAGTTAATAAATGCATGATATTAACTTAGTCAACTTGCTGCGCCAATAAATAGTAAAGAGACACCAAAATCCCCAATGAGTTACATAAGAGCAACATGCTAATTTATACAGCATGTCATGGGATTTAGTGGGATGGGTTTCTTTAGTATATTTGACTTCATGTTTGTATAAGATCTTTAAGGTAATTTATGGTGATTATTCAAATATGGGTGGTCTCATCTATAGGTCTAATTTCTGAAATCATAGTTAAGATTTTCTTAAAATAAGATCATAAAGCTCGTATGTAGGCTTCTCTAATATTAGAGTGGTGAGACATATGCTAGAAACCCTTATACTTGAGATTGCCAATGAAAATTGGTAGACATCTTCAATTGGAAACTTATGAGCTCCTAATATTTTGATTATCGGCTAAATGATGAATGGTCAAAGCCTGGAGAAATAAGACATTGAGAAGAGTCTCTTAGTAAATTAAAATTATTTTCAAAAAAAAAATTAGAATAGAGAATCACTATAGAGAGAAGTCAAGATTAAAGAACTTAGAAGAGCTCTCAAGGAATGCATCAAAGAGTTCAGGGACTAAAGGCATACTCATTATTTATTGAGTAATAATGATAGCCTTAAAAAAATATTTTGTAATTTCATTCTCTATTTTAAGGTTATTTGTATTTTTTTTGTTAAACTCATGATTTAATTTTTTAAATTAAATGCCTACCTAATATAATTGTCAGTCTTTAAATATTAATAGATCTTGAAGGAGGAAGCATAGTTGGTGCGGGTCTCTAAATTATAATTTTAAACATATTATGATTAGTTTATTAAGAAACCTAAGAATCAAATACCGGTGAAAGACCATGGAGTTAGGGAGCTAAAGAAAGAATTTGTGAAAGCAACATCTTTCTTACTGTATTTTTTCCTTAATATCTTATAAGAATATAATAAAATAATAAAAAATAGGAATATATCCTTATAGAATGGAATTTAATATTTACTAATAGTTTTGGGGTTTGCTTTCTCGAATTGTTTAAGCATATTTTCAATCTGACTATAATAACACAAGTGGGAAGGCACTTTTGCTAGGGAAGTAATTGAAAATGTTGAGGAAGTAGTGGTGACTTAACTACTTAAAAAAAAAATACTTGCCCAACTTTATATTTAAAATTTTACACCTAAAAAAGGCCTTTGGGGAGCAACACAAGAAGAAGAGAAGATGATGGTGATGATGATGATTGCTAAATGAAATTTTACTAATTCTTCAATTAAATCTATGTTATATTTCATTGATGATATCCTTCTTATGGATAAAACTAGAGAAAAAAGTTAAAGAAAAATTTTGAATTATGAAGGTCTACATTGGTGTCTGAAGGCCTTCATTTGAGTAGATCTAAAACTGAGGACATGAAATGTAATTTCAGTAGTAGTAGCTCTAGTCGTAGAGTTGTATAACTATGGGTGATCACATCATTAAAAGTGTGAATGTTTTCGATATCTCAGGTGTATTGCTCAAAGTTATGGTCATATAGATGGGAATGTTATTAGCAGAATTTAGGTTGGCTAGTTGATGTGGAGGAATGCCTTACACTTATTGTGTGATAGAAATGCACTGCTTAGATTTAAAGGAAAATTTTATAAGATGGTGGTGAGACCTGCAATGCTTTATAGCACAAAATGTTAGCCTTTCAAAGAGGATAATAAAACAAAGTTAAGTGTTGCTGAGATGAGAATGTTTAGGTAGATGAGTGGCTCAACATGTAGTAACAAAATGAGAAACTAATATATCCGTGAAAGGGTTGATATAGTTCCAGTTGCAGACAAGATTAGAGAGAGAGTCATCTAAGATGGTTTGGCCACATTAAATGTCGACAATCTGATGATCCAATTAAGAGAGTAGATGTATTAGATTTGATTTATGTTAATAAAAACAAAGGTAGATCTAAAAAATTTGAGATATATTGTATAAAAAATGATCTTAATCTATTAGAATTAAATGAAAATATGACACTCAATAGGACTCAATGGAGAAAAAAGGATTCATGCAACTGACTCCACTTAGTGGGATAAATGCTTGTTGTTGTTGTATTCTTCGAATAAATTGATGTACTTTTTAAAATGTACTTTTTAAAATCTATTTTTGCTATTTTTTTGACAAATTCTTCTAGTAATTAAAAAGGAAAACATAACTATGTATGATCTTAATGAATTTCCGCGAGTGATTTCATTTGCAAACTATTATTAACTTTAGTTTTTTTCATGTTTGAAGTTGACATGTGATTTAAGCAACACATGCAATAGTGGCTGAGCCAAAGAAAATTTGATGCTAAATTTCTTGGTATGGTGCCTATTTGTTAGTTTAGTGCATTTGTCCGAGAAGACAATATGCCATATCGCTAGTTCAGACACCACAATTATAATTTCCATAGTTTTTAGATCAATCACAATCTCTATTCATCTTCTGTGGTCAAAGAAGGCCATGGATAATGGTCTAAACATGTCGAGCAGAGCTCAAGTCAATCTCTGCTTGAACTTAAATGTTATTAATTAATCGAGTTTAAATTTGACTTCGAGCTCGAGCTTATTTATACGAGTTAAACCCTAGGAAAAAGAGAAAACAATTTTAATCCAAACAAGTGTTATAATAAAATGACAAATAGGACATGAAATTAAGAGATAAATAATAAGAAGTTATTGATATAAAGTATTAAAAAATTATTTTATGTATTTTTAAAAGCATATCTTATATTAATATATATATTTTTTTAAATGAGTTGATTCAAGAGTTAACGAGCCGAGTCAGGCTGTAGCTAGGATTTAAAACCACCCAATTTCTATGTAATTACATATCTAACACCTAAATTCTACTTTTTGTATTTATATCATCCAAAATTTTCATACCACCTAAAAAATATCACTAATTTAACTCTATAAAAATAAAACACACCTTTACATGCGATATAATATACGTAAAAATTGAAATTTAAATGTTGACATGTTAATATTTGGAATTAACTGGTTTGTATGTAAATATTTGTTCTAAAAAGGGGCATTTACATACATACCACACAATTCTTATAGATTTACATACTAAACAATTAAAACATTCATATTTAGATGCATACCATTCAAATTAATCTTTTTAAAACTGAAACACACATTATCATGCATAATGTTATGACACAAAGATAAATATAAATATTAAACTTTAGATATTAGATATGTAAGTACATGAGAATTGTGTGGCAATCAGATATTATGCGAAAAATAGAAGTGATGTGTGCCAGAAAATTCGCGGCGGTAGAGCAATTGATTGTTGTTTAGCGTTGTACGAGAATTCTGCACACACTCATATGAAAAAGAAAAAAAATAGTGACTACTCCAGAAATTTTTACGTTGAAAGCCCGTAAAGGAAAAAACCACGATGTCTGACCCAGTTACGAAAATCTACTATTGATTGATGATTACAGAAATCCCTTATCCCACATACGGGAAAAGGGTAACAATATTTTTCAGATTTCAACGTTGACTGACAACGTCTGGTTGGTGGTGATCGATGACGGTTGGCAGAGGTCGACGACGATCGACAATGGTCTTCAGCGGTTGGCGATGGTCAACTGCGATCGGTGGTGGTTGAAAACGGAGGTCAGTGGTGTTCGACGATGATTGTCGATAATGCTTAACTGCAGCTTCTCCTCAAGATCTCAGGCTCTCTCTATAGACTTCAGCCCCTCCTCATGAGAGGGATGAAACTCTATTTATAGTGTTCTGGGTGCAATCAATGCAGCAAAATGAATCATTTTGATCGGACGATCCGGAGAGCTTCGCTCAATCACACGGCGTTTACTAGACATTTGAGTGCCTTAAGATGTCAGAATTGAGTGATCTTGGGCTCGTTGGATTCGTCTTGTCGAACCTCTCGATTCAAGTATAAACTTGTCATATTCGACAACTCTTTGATCTTCCAAATGTGTCTAAAAATCATCTAAGTGTGGTTCAATGACTTGATATGAGCTTGATTTGACTCGGATCGGGCTAGTTTTCATATCATTAGGTCCGTCTCATCAAGTCGGTCAGTTTGACTATAAGTTTGCAGAAATCAGAGCTCTAGATAACTTTTTATTTCATATTTAAAACATCATCTCAAAATTCGTGTCAGATGATAAAAATTTATTGACGATATATCAAAAAAATTATTTTTAATCTCACAACCTATTCATCAGTTGACAAATTAAAAAATAATACTATTTTCTCAGCTTCCCCAACACGGGGACGAGGAAAATCCCCTCAAAACGTGCCCTTAATATAAAAAACATGAAAAACAAAACTTAAAATTCTTTGGTTAAAGTCGGCAAATTGAAGGAAATGACAAGACCAATGCAGTATTTCTTACCACCTTCATGTTTAAGGTGCGCGGCAAATAAGTGAATATAAACGTGGCTTATTTTGTGTATATTTGATCGCATTGTATTTTTTTTAGTTGTTTTAAATTAATTAAGTCTTTGTAAAAACAAGTAAGAAAATCTTACACGACGTTTTTAAATTTCTTTTCTAGAAACATATGAGATTGTTTTCAACATGAAAAGCAGACGGCAGTTGATCAAATATGATTTTTTCATGTGCCAGAAGAAAATTTATGTAATGAAGTACGAATTTTAAGATTGTTTTTCAGTATACAAAATATTCAAAATTTAGGGAAGAAGTTCCAAAATGAAAAGTTATTTAAAGTACATTTTACACTTTGGGGTAGTTAAAAGAGTGACGTTCATGGTTACTATAAACCCAACCATAGTTAGGGACACTGAGGTCAGAGTTCAACTTTGTTTAAATTAAAAACATGGTAGTATTATTGAAAACCCACCGTTTTTTTAAGGAGAAAATGTTAAGTGTGTTTATGATGGCATGAATCAAATCAAAAGTTGTGTCTGGTGGCGCGAAGCGATCCATGTCATGGACCACATGTCTGATTTAACTGACGTAATATTTTTTGGTTTTTTTAGAGGGTTAGATGTTGACAAATTTTGAATTTTGAAAGACAAAAATAAATGATGCGACAAGATAAATATAATGGGCTCAAAATCACTCAATTTGAGGATCATTGTAGTATTGGGTTTTTTAAAATAATAAATGCATTATTAAAGATGATTTTTTTTTTATGAAAATAATTAAATTAACCTCTTCTTAAATTATGATTAGACCATGTTTCTATTCGTTTAAGTGATGATTTCAATTTCCTAAACTTAAGCCTTGTTTGTGATATTTTGATTATTTATCTATTTTATTTCTATTGCTTTTAATTTTAAGAGCATGATTGTTTTGCACAATTTATAAGGATTTTATTTTTTATTTTTATAAACAAATTTAACTTGTTTTTGAAAATACTCAGGACAGCATTCATATATTTTTAGTGTTTTAAAAAGATATCACAAAGGATAAAAATGCTCTATTTTAAAGTAAAATATAAAATAAAACAAGATAAAAAATAAAATAGAATAAACTAAAATAAAATAAAATAAAATAAAATAAAATCTCAAATGGCTCCTTATAAAATTTTAGAGTTCTAGTTGTCATTTGGACCGTGGCTTACCAATCACTGAAATGCTATCTATTCAAGATTCTCACGTTCAACCCCAACTACGAATACAGCATCACTAACTTTTCAAACAGTTGATTTTTGGCATTGACAACTTTGACATATATGTTTGTCATCGCATTCAACAAATAATAACATGTGCACAAAACTTAAATTCTCACCTCCAAATATAGCGAAAACTTTGTAATATTAACGTTGAGGCGTGCTAGAAAATTCGTGGTAGTAGAGTATCATATCATCGTCTTATAATGTACAAAGATTCACCACACATTAAGAATAAACAAAAACAACTAGCAAAGACACCAAAAGATTTTACGTGAAAAACTCATAAAGAGAAAAACCATGGGGTTTGCCCATATGAAGAGTTTCACTATAAATGATTATTATAATTGCAATCACTTCTCCCACATGTGAGAAAGCGTTAGAATATCTCTCAAGTTACAACGTTGACGTGCGGATGGAATTTTTCGAAGGAACAGTCAGTAACTGATAGCGATCGGTGAAGCACGGGCAGGTAGTGTTCGACAGCGATCGATGATGCTCAACGAGACTGGCGGTGGTCGATGATGGTCGGTTGTTACAACGGCCGATGATAGTCGACGGCGGTCAGTAGTGGTTGACGATGTTCAACAGTGTCAGGCGTGCTCGATGGTGGTCGGTGGTTGTAGATAGCGGTCGACGCGGTCGGCGGCGATCGACAACGACATAAGTGCTGTTAAACTTTAGCTCATTCTCAAAGCTTCAAACTCTCTCTTCAGGATTTAAATTCTCCTCCGACTTCAAGTTCTCTTTCACCCTAATGAGAGGGGTGAGACTCTATTTATAGAGTTCTGGATGCAATTAATGCAAGAATTTGAATAAATTTGATTGGATGACTCAGGGGACTTCCCTATATTGAACGATATTTGATAAACATTTGAGAGGCTGAGGCCGTAGCAGTTAGAGGATCACAACACCTTAATGTTTTAGCAATGAACGCATCTTCAAAATTAGTAATCTGAGAGGCTGAGTTGTAGCAGTTAAGGGATCACAACATTCAATGTAAGGCGATTAATTTAGGGTAGTACAAGTGCAACAATAATTAAGGTTAAACACCAAAATTAAAGGCGCTTCAGCTCTACTAACAAAAATTCTCAGGCTTTTAGAACTCAGAATAAATAGCAAATCAGTACATCATACATTTATGAAATCAATTTTAAGATCCCTCAAACACAAATTCAAGCCAGCACCATCATCTTCTTCATTAAAACTCCAAATCCATGGCAATAATAAACTAAATTAAACCAACTTAATATTAAAAGAACAAATCGAACTCCCGTCCCCCATGCATCCCAATCAGCAGCGTCAAGAGGAAGACGACGAATCAGACTGTAAATCTTGTTGATTCTGCAACAGAGACGGTCCGGTGCTTTCACAAGCTCTACTCTTCCTCTTCTGTAAGAAACTCTGCAGAGATCTTTTCATCGACAGCCTCGAACTCAGCAGCTGTGGTTCCGGCGGCGCGTGAAGCTCCGGCCATGACCCACGAGGAGCAGAAGCTGACTGGCTGCTGCTCTTCATTGCCTCCTCCATCTCCCTCTTTGCCATGCATATTATTGCTCTTGCCTGCAATATTAACCCCTGGATTACTATCCGTAGTATAATTGGATGATAATTTTGAGTAATTTTAAGATATAATTTTATAAAGTCTAGCTCATATAATAATTAAATATAACAAATATCATATTTGCAAATCAGTGTAGTCGGTAGAGTGTGGGAAGTACAGTAACCTGAATCTCAGTGACGTCGCAGATGAAAACCTGACCGCCATAGAAAAAACTGATTTTTTTCTGCAGCTCATTACCACCGCCGGCCAAATCACCACTTACAGACATCTCCGTTCTTCCATCCCCAATGCAACATATTAAAATCGCAGCGATAATCAGAATTCTTTGCTCAACTTTAACAGGCGGTCGTTAAATAAGAAATTAATCAATAATACCTACCTTTTTTTATTGTTATTGCTTGACCGGCCGCAAGGCGATAGACAGAGCTCTGTATCACAGTCCACATTGCTGGCTGCCATTCTTCACCTTAATCTTCCTTCAAAATTTATACAAGCTTTTGTCACTGGGATTCAAAAAATGTTCTTCTCCGTTCTACTTGAGCGATTTATTGCACTCCGGCGTGCACGCATTTTATAAACTGCGTCTGGGTACAGCTTAGGAGCGGCGGCACGAGGTTCACGCATTTTTCATGTGTCGAAATTAGATGGTGGAGCCCATGACTGCAGAAGGGTTGTGGGTTGGCTTTCTCTGATGGGACTGGTTCCAATTTCCACAATCTGTTTTCATAATGGGGATGGTGACGCCAAAAAAAATTTAGGGACATTTAGATATCCAAATAAGTAAATTTTCATATTCATATGCATCTCACTCAAATTCTAATTATCATTATTTTATATTTAAAAATGAAATATAATTTTTCATGCATAAATTCATGATAATGATGTGTTGTATGTGTGAATATTAAAGTTCAGGTGTTACATATGTAAATACACACGGCTCGGTTAGAGAATAGTTTTCGAATCAGGTTTGGGTCAGACAAATTGAACCGTTTAGTATTCGGGTCGGGTTCGGGTCATTTTGAGACCAAACGCCGACCCAAATTGTGACATTGATATACCTTAACTTGTATAATTTTAGATGATGCTCATGTGAGCATTATATATATATGCACACAGAGAGAGGGAGAGAGAGAGAGAGAGAGAGAGAGAGAGAGATGTCACTGATATTGTAAGACACACATTGACTGCTTTGAACTATCATAAACGATCAAATTTGAAAGTTTAATGTTATTGTACTAATCTATAGTATTTCTCACAATCATAAATTACTTTTATTTTTATTATTATAACTTTGAAGTATGAGTACTCACTGAACTTTATGGTTATTGTCTTAAATTAATTTTTAGGGGCTTGAGTAATGAAGTTAGATTTATTCAATAGCCAAGTTAAAAGAAATACTCCATTGACAAATTTGTAGCACAACCATATACATTGAAGTTGAAATATTACCTTAATAAACTCATTAACCAATAACCGAACCGGATATGCAACATCCCCTGTAAGATTTGTGTGGTATCCATCGTTTATGTGCTTAATAACGGAGAGGGCTTATACTAAACTCATAAACAATTAAGCCTCATAATCCACACCAAATTCTTAAATTTCAATCTCCAAGTTGAAAAAAAATCAATCAATATATAAGTTCCAACAACTAGGCAGAGTCAAACCACCTTGAATATAACATTTTAGATCAAATTGCAACAATCACATAAAAAAGCAGAATTAAGATAAGATCTTGAGGCATGAACTTTTAGAGATTTATTTCTTTTCTTTTCAGTATTATGGCCTTAGTAACATCTCATTATTTTTTTGAATTGGTGATTTGTTATTACAAATGATATGAATTCTCTCGAGCCTAATATGATATTCATCCAATTAAATGTCAATTAGGAAGAGTTTGTACAAGATCTTAACTGAGATATTAGATGTATGACTTAATGCTCGAAAAAGAGTACAACCAAAATATGAAGAAGAATACATTTGACATGTGGATCTGAAATAGTCGTTGAAATGGGGCATCCAAGAAATTGATGCTCATGACACTAGAAAAACTTAACTAATCAATGACAGATTTAGCGTCAGAATTTGATGCAAACTATTTGTGGCGACTTTACCGTAACTGCAAAAATTTTGCATCGACAAATTGTCCACGTAACACACTTAATAGCGTCGAACAATTATACAATATTTCCGACACTTGATTTGTGTTGGAATGTAAATCTGACACAAATGCCTTAAGATTTTAATCTCGTGCCCCCCAACCTCATTTGCGCCCTTCATTGTTTCATAAGTACCGCTCTGACGATTGGGTTTCTCTATCGAGCATCCACGAATTTTTACCGGCAAAGTCGCATCTTCAACGAGTCTTCTTCCACTACAAACTTTGGTAAACTTCCCTTATATTTTTTTCTTTTCCTTTTTTATTTTTCCGTATGCATGCTTTTTTTTTTTGCAATAAAATGAAGTTTCAGAGTTAGATAGGTAATACATAAAAATTGTTTGGTTTAGATATTGAAGTTTAGTTGTAAGCCATGTAATACATAAGAATTTTGTGATTTTTATGAACATTTAAGTGACTTAATGATATCAAAATTGAGTGATATTGGACTTGTTGGATTCATATTGTTGAAATTCTTGATTTCACTACAAACATATCATATTTGAAATCCGTTTGACTTTCTAATTATGCACTGAAAGCTTTCAAAAATGTTTTAACGGCTTTATCTGGGTTTGATTTGACTTTGATTGAACAAACTTTAATATCATTGGGTCCTTATCGTCAAGCTGGTCAGTTTGACTTAAGTTTGTTAAAATCAGAATTCTGGTTAACTTTTAGTTAGAGTTTGAACGTTTCTTGCCAAAAAATTCTCTCGAGATTCATGCCACGTCTCAAAATTTGTGTCAAATGATATAAACTTGTTGATGACATATCAACTTGTATTCTTTGGTTATGTTTCAAAATGGAGGTAGCTTTGGTCGTTTGAATATAATTTAAAATGTTTAGGTGTGAGATATGTAAATACATAAAATTGTGTGCTAGGTACTGAAATGTCCCTTTTATAAAATTTTGTCATTTATATATGATTTTGATTATATTATTTGATTTTTAATCAAACTAATTAAATGTGATAAAATAAATCATAAACATATTTTTTTAATGTATTATGAGGATATCATAAACCAACAACAGTGAATGTATAATTTCTGAACAAAATGATTAACTGACGTACTTATTAATGGACGTGGTTCCTTAATTACAACTTCATCATTTTGATGTACATATGTTAAATACAAAAGTTTTATAGCATAAAATTTTTGTATTAATGTTATAAAGATGCAAAAGTTTTAACTCTGTCACCGACCGTCGCCCTTGACTGCTTCATTGACAATTTCCAACTTCAATTGATGGAGGCCTACCAAGAGCTCCCAATTTTCTTACCTGTCTGCTTCAATTATGGAGAAGTGCAAACTTTTATAACAAAATATACATAATGATTTTTGTTTTTGAAAGTCTCAATTTTTTTCTTATTGAAAAGTTTCCCCAAAAAAATTTCTAGCATCTTGTTTAAAATGAATTTTGCTTGTATGCTGAAGTTTCAAAAAAGTTGTAGCGTTGAAATCTCTCTATCACTGCGAATTTTTTAACATGCAATCAAAATAATTGATATTTTTAGATATCATTCAATCTTTAAAACTTTATTGTTTGATTTAGTGTTATTATGCTTTTGGAGGATGGCATTATTTATTGTAGGTTTGGGGCAGTTGTTTGGGAGCGGCACAATGCATTACTGTGAAACGCTTGGTTTGTTTAATGCTATGGTTCCACATTTTATCCATTGCACGCGGCGCATATTAACCTCATTTTTACGCTGCTATTATCTACCACCTTCCGCATTTTGGTAATAGCTATTACTACGTAGCACTGGCTTTGCTCGCCCTCTCTTGCCTGATTTCACTTGGCCCTAACCTCTCAAGCAGCTCCTACGCGTGAGGACGAGGGACCCAGAGAGAGATACCTTTGATCTTCGATTTTTGTTCTTCTCTCTTTGATCTTCAATCTCTTTGCATAGGGATACCTTCAATGGATCTCTTTGCCCTAATTTTTTTGGGTTTGTTTTTTGCCAAATTTTTTTATTGCATGGTGAAGATCAAGTTGTTTCACATCTACACTTTTGTCCTCATTTCTATTAGTGTGTATTTGGAGATTTTGATTACTCTATCCTAATTGTTTTGGAGTTTTATGTGGGATTTCAATGATTCTGCAAATTAGTTTTTTCAAGTTTCAATGGGGATTTTGATCTCTCTGCATTTTCATGGTTTGGAGTAGTTTATGGCGATTAATTTTTTCTACCATGAGGATGAGGAGATTTTGATCTATATGTGCTTGTTTTCTATCGGAATTTGAGAATTTTTCTAATTATTGACTAGCACATTGGTGAAAAAATCATGCCTATAGCACAAATCAAACAAGTTTTGAGATATTTACATTTCTAACGCACAATTCTTCTATAAAGTTCATGAAAATTTATAAATATAGCACACAAATCCTATGTGTTTGCATCTATGACAGTTGTATGCCTAAATATGAAAGTTTAAAGAATGATGAAATCTGTATTTTGTGTATTTTATTGTTTTGGCATGATTTCATCTAGTTGCTAATATGATAATAGTGTTCATTTTGATGTGATTTTACATATTTGATTGTGATGTGCATAAATATGAAAGTTCTTGTATGAGGTATGTTATTAACTTAGAATTGTGTAGTTTGTTGGATGAATTAACTAAGGGGTAGTTGTATGCTAATTGGATATGCGGTGTTGGTCATTGTGTGATGAAATTGGATAAAATTTTAGCCCTACTCTGTCTTCATGAGACGAAGTTGGAAGATTAGATGAATGAATTTTAGTGCTTCTTCATTTTTTGTTATACCAAAGGCAGCCTGCTTAGCTATTTATTTTGTAGATTTTAGATTTTTGGCATGATTAATAAAAATGGATGTCTTGCATGAATAGGTGTTGGTCTTTGTGTGGCAGTAATCAATACATATGTTATATTTTTTCAAATTAATGTGAACAACAATTCACATTGTGCTACGATTTACTGCTATATACTTAGTAGATCATTAACATGCATGCAATATCTTTTCATTATCTCATTTGTTATGAAGTATTTGGTGTGAGTCATTGATATGAATTACTATAGTATATGTGCATAAATAACTTGCTCATATTGAGTTTGATATGATTAGTAAAAGTTCGGGGGTTTGAAATAAAAAAGTTATCCATGCTTCACATTTTCTCTCAAATCCACTTCTTTTGTATATGTTTATACTTGATGACTGATTTTTCTATTTCGTCAAAATTAAAAGTTTAAAGGGGCAAGACAAGAGAATGTGGATGTTTTGCGAGGTAGGAAAGATATATAAAGATAAAATGGTAAATAAGCTGATTATGTTTTTCAATAAGCAGAAATGGCTGAACATAAGAATGATAGCCCATGAGTAGGTCTCATGTGTTTTCATCATGAAGAAAAGCTAGTTATGTGAAAAAAATTTTTATAGGTGTCAAAGGAATAGATCAATAAAGGATCATGACTTGTTTAGATGAGCTCATGTGTTCGAAGAGTCTTCTTCTGATAGTGACCATATGTGGAGGTATGTAAGAAAAAAAGATTTCCTTAGGTTTGGAAGTTTGAATTTTAAAAGTAATATTATGATAATATTATTTATTGTTAATTGTAATTTTATTTTTTATTTTAAATTATTGTTACTCAATGTTAAGTGATGTATAATGTTTTTCTTAATGTAGTATTTTGACTTGTGACTTTTTGAGAATTTCTAAAATTCATTTTTGTTGTTATGTATGAGTTATTAACCCATAAATAATTATCTTATAAACAACACATCTTTATAAGAGAAATACTGTCTTTATTTCAGAAACAAGTCCAACACAAGTGATGCACAAATGGACTGACCAAACATACACAGAACTTCACAAACATCAACTTTACCAAAGCAGCTTCTCTTTTAGTTAGAGCTGCCCTAAATAGACCCTTAGTTTATAATGTTACTTGTAGACTGCAAAAATCTAATGGCAAAATTGCCCCCAAAAATAATAATATTTATATTTCAAAGAAGTCCCTTTTAGGGTCTAAAATTTTTCGTTTAACAAGAACTTCATAGTAACCTCAAAATATTGTTCAATAAAATTTTGAGTCTGTCTGGCATAGAAAACAAAATAATAATAATAATAATAAAATAAAAACAACAGTTTGCGTTTCAATTATACACTTATAAAAAAAAATACACCGAAAATTAAATGAACTAAATACTATTTTATTTATAAGTTGATTACATCATTATATTTTTTGCATGTGCTTTTTTTTAAATTTATTTCCTTCCTAAAGGACAATGATGAGACAGTTTATATATAAGATGCTCAATTCGGTAGTAATCTTTTTGATATAATTAATCATGTATATGCCTTCTTAGATTTATATCATATGATTGCCTACGTTATTTTTGAGTAGTGCTTGTGATCTGGCTTGCATTTTGCCTTATTTTTTGGCTCTTTTTCTTGGGACTTCAATTTCTTGTTGGGGCATTTACATAAATACCACATAATGCTTATGTGTTTACATAACCTAATACCTAAGTTTGCATATTTACTTACACAACACTCAAAACCTTTAATAATACATCAAAAACAATTCAAACTAATAACCTTCTAAAGTGAAAGACATTATTCCATACATAAAATTATGACAATATAGTGTCACAAATTGGACCCTAGATGTATAAATACATTGTATGTAATTTTCCTTTTCTTACTTTATAACTGTATTGATTTGAAATTCCCCTTTTAAATCTACCACTCTCTTTCATCCATATTTTAAATTTTCATTCAAATATTAAAATTCATGATAAAATATCACTATATATATATAACTCTCATAATATATATCAATTCGATAGTTAAAAAATATCACCTAAATGTTAAATTTTATAAATAATAATATTTCGAATGGTATGTATGCAATTATCCCTGCTTTCTATGAGCTCTAAAATGATTAAAACTGAAACCTAACCATCCATCAACCATGTGCAGCCTACCCCATCTTCCCCATGAGGGGCCATGTGGAGATACTCTCTCTATGACAAATTTTACTTATAATACTTTCAAGATTAACCAACTTATTTGAAATGTTTATAATATTTAAACAATTAATTAAAATTTACGTGAAAATATTTTAAAAAATTGATAGATTTTTTTTTTTTTTTTGAGAAAATGAGAGCTGCTCCCAATTTTTTTTAATAAAAAATTAAAGACAAGAACAATAAAGCACAATTACAAGTCAGCGCAAAAGAATACTGAGCTACAAGCACCTCTCAAATACAAGAAATTACTAGGTACGAATATCTGCACGTCTTATGAAGATGTAACAGTCTGTAAATCTATATCCAAAGTTTGAATCAAAATATTTCTCGTCAATTCGCATTCACAAATTATTCCATCCGGACCGTAAATCACCTGATCTACGGTCCTGATGTATTTCGGTGGGCCCCACTTAAATTTGTTTTCTTTTTTTTTTAAAATAGAAATAATCATGACCGTAGATCACTGTGATACCGTAGATCACTGTGATCTACGGTCAGGATCGGACACCGCATGCATCATGTATAGATGCATGCAGTGTCCGTATGCAATAATTTCTCTTAAAACAGACTCCCGGAAAATAACTTCAGCACAACACGTGAAATTTCAATGTTAATTTAGTGCCGCCTGCCCGTGGAGCCAGGAACCCTCACACGTGTCTGACATAAGGTTTTGTTCCCGGCACAAGTGATGTGCGGCGTGCGCATCAGGGAAAAAAAAAAAAGAAGATGCGCACGTGGTAGTGATTGGGGATGTCATTGGGTGATAACTGTTACGCAAATTAAAAGGCTTTTCCAATCCAATGAATCAAATTCCTCGTACAAATGATACGATCATAATGAAGAATTTGTCATGGAACCAAAACTCATTGGTTAAGAGAGAATCCGTTTGATTGAAGGTAGAGTAGAGAGATTGAAGATATGAGAGAGAGAGAGAGAGAGAGAAGGTAATGTAATTGGCATAATCATTAGCTAATCGGTTGAGTCTTTTGTAGGAGTTGTGAACATCACATTGCTCATCCAAAAGATTCAAAATTCCAAATGCTATCGGGAAATTCCAGAAGCCTGCAAAATATCAATCACGATTCGCATCCAAGTAAAGACCCCATATAGAGTTGAAGCACAAACAAAAAAGTTCGCCAAGCCAAATCGATCTAGGATGTATAATATATGTGTAATGAGAGCAATATTGAGTATGGAGATTTGAAACCATACTTTGTAGCCAACATGAGAAGTGAATTCAAAAGAAATCCAAGAAAACTGAAAAAAGTATAGCAAGAGCTAGTGTTCAAATTCACGCCCAATGTTAGGCGTAAGATTATGCCAAAAAATGTAACAAAACACGGTAAATTCATATGCATAATAGGATGGAAAAGCATGAAGAAACGCTGTTTTGCAGATGTATAGATGTGCAAGATTATGAAAAGTCTTTTATTTCTTATAGTATATTGTGAACAATTAAAATTATTAATTTAAGTGCACCTATGCATTTAATATTTAAATTATCATTATGAATTAAAAAAAAACATAAGGGAGAGAAATTGTATTTATATTTAGAGTATATACACATGAAAAAAATAGGTCAAGCTATGAGTTGACCTATCAAGCTGGCATGTTGAGTTGACGAGTTGAAGTTGATGAATTGATTTGACAATTTGACATATTGAGTTTTGCCTCTCCGAATATATTTTTCATACTATAGGAAATAACTTGAAATATACAATATGTGACGCCTTTATATATTTTTATATATTTTCTTACTTATTTTATGTTAAATATTGTATCAAGGCAAAAAGACACCGTAAAATTTATAAAAAAGGGTAACTAACATTAGGACAATGGTTGATGCTCTCTTATCTGGGGCTCCTCCTTTTCTTTGAAGCATAATACCAAGACATTTTGGGAACCCATCATCCTCAAATTCAATGTGTGTGTGTGTGTGTGTGTGTGTGTGTGTGTGTGTATAGTATATGCATAAGATGACATGCACAGAACTTCACATTATGCATATATATATATATATAATTTTGAGATTTACATAGTTACATACCACACAATTCTCCTGCATTTACATATCAAACACCTAGATCTGGATTTTTATATTTATTCTACCTATATCTTTCATATAACATAAAAATATCACTACTTTAACATACAAAAAGATAAAATAAACTATGCATACTCTCATGTATTGATAAGGTGTCATATATGTAAGAAATTGAAGTATAGATGCATGATATGTAAATACATTAGAATTGAGTAATATGTCTGTAAATCTTCAAAAAAAAAAAAAAAAGATGTCGTTTTGAAAATTGGAATAATAGGCACGTTTGTATTTCATAAACGGTTACCCATTAAATCACGACTTTACCAGATCAAGGAGAATCCCACGCCAAGTTGTTCCACTATGCATACTCTCATTTTTGGTAGCATTTAAATGAACAAAAAATAAAAATTGTATTTATATTCAAGATAATTTTTCTAAGAATATGTATAAATATATTTTGAGATGGATGTAATATAAACTCTAATTAATTAATTAATCATTAATTATATCTTATAGCCGTAAATTAAAGAACTTTTAAATTCATTTTTTCAAATTTTATGATTATTCCCATTTAAATATGTGTAAAAAGCTGGATTGGAATACAACTTGGAAGCATTTTCAGCACATTTTAATTTCATATAGATTGGCAATCAACACTCCATTTTTAGAAATGTTGAACCAACTTGGAAGCTTAAGCATGTGGAGAAATAGACTGAAATGCACAAGGCAACATTCTTCAATGGCCAAACTTTCCGTTAATTTCACAATTAATTCATGGCTTTTATGTAAAAAAGCAACCAAATCCAACTGAGTGCCCAACTAAAATGCGGGTATATATTTACTAAAAAGAGAAAAAAAATGAAGTGGTTTTTGAAAAAAAATATACATATATATATAATTATATCGTGCAATATTTTGATTATTAAATGTAGATTTATGAGTCATTGTTTTGCCACGACATGATGTCTGTCTTTCTAAAAGGCTTTGTGATCGAAAGGTTCACGTGCTAGTCAGGCGTAACGGTATGAAGTGTTTTGAAGGATTTACATGAATATTGCATAATTCTTATGTATTTGTACTTCTAACAGATAAATTTTAATATTTTTTTATATGGCTTATTAAAATCACAATTACATGCTAAGATATGCATAAAAAGAGGATTTCATTTCAAGAAAATTAATATTAATGATGTTTTTAACGTGACATAAAATTATTATAAAGATTTATGATTTATTAAAGTATACATGTTCTTTCTTAAACTTAAATTGGTGCCTATGAAATTCATTTATATTAGAAAACAACATCGAACAGAGAAGAAGAAACATGGATTCGGGAAAAAAAGATTCAAAAGTAAACTTGGAGTATATTACTGGCTATCCATCTTTTTCCACTGTCTTGTAATACATAGCTATAGGTACATTTATATACATATACATACATACATACACATATATATATATATATATACATACACATATATATATATATATATATATATATATATATATATATATATATATATATATATATATATATATATATATATATAATAGAAGCAAAAAGTTTTGGATACATATCTTTGCTTAACCGAATCAGTTAGGATATGGTCGAGTTTCTCCTTTGGGAACCACCTGGGTTGATGATTGCCGAGTGTGGCCTTGTGCTCCCAAGGCCATCCAGCAGGCAAACGGGTTGTGGAACAACTGTGAACTTGGTCCGAAGTTGATGAAATGTCCGCTTGAAGAGGGCTTTGGTAAGAATGTCAGTCGGTTGGCCCTGGGAGCGAATGTAGTAGATCTACAACTGTTTGGAGTGGATGTGATCACAGATAAAATGATAATCGGTCTCTATATGTTTCGTATGAGCGTGAAAAATAAGAATGTTTGCTAGAGATATTGTTGAGACGTTGTCACAATAAAGTGTTGTTGGGTGCTTCACATTAATACCAAATTCTTGAATCAACCTGCGAGGCCATATAATGTTTGTAGTTGTTGTAGCTAGTGCCCGATACTCTGCCTCGGTCGAAAACCACACCATCGTGGATTGTTTCTTAACTGTTCACGAAATTAATGTGTCACCAAGGAAAGAACACACTCTTGTGGTAGATTTGCGGTCTAGGTTGTCACCTGCCCAAACGACTTCTACATATGAGTTTAATTGGAGATCTCCCAGATAAATTTCCAACCCAAAATGGCTTATGCCCTTCAGAAATCAAAAGATATGTGTGAGAGATTTGTAGTTGGCTGTTGTAGGAGAGTGNTATATATATATATATATATATATATATATATATATATATATATATATATATATATATATATATATATATATAACACAATTATGCATATATGTATGCAATCTAATTGATTTCTAAAGGCATTAATATATGTATGCATACTGTTATGGTATGACTCATATATCATATAAAGCTAGACGCTGAAACGAAACAGAGCAAAGCGGAAGAATCTGTCCAAATCGGGAAGTTAAGTTATATGGGTTAGGGGTGCAAGAGCAACGCTCCGCGTTACGGTACATGGGTAATGTTGTAATTACATATTGTACTTAGGGTTTACTCATGGGGTTATAAATAGACTTGTTTGTGACCCCAGGAGGTCTCCCTGAATTCTGTAACACTTTTCTGAATATTGAAAGGAATCACCGCTTTGCTCCTGAGGACGTAGGCATCTTTGCCGAACCTCGTTAAATCTCTGTGTGTTCTTCTGGATTTGTATCGATTTTGTTTTTCTTCGCCCTAATTTCTCAAAAAGATGTATCAGAGAGAGGGTCTATAGCAGGGAAAAAATATTGGCTCAGGGAAGAGGAAGATTTGGAAGAGAATTTCGGCGGAGTTTTTGTTGCACGTGTTTGTGATTTAGTGAAAGGAGAATTCGGGGAAGCCTGGGATTTCTGAATTGGTTGTTCGGCACAGATTTGCGAATCAGGTGTTCGGCGAGGCGAGTTCGCGCCACCAGGGGTGGTGACGCAAAGGTTTGAAGAGAAGGTTTCAGCGACACTTCCATGAATTCTTCAGTGGCTTGGATCGCGACCCGAACTCGGCAGGGCTTCGACGAAGAAGAAACATGAATTCGGGAAGAAGAAGATTCAAGAGTAAACTTGGAGTATATTATCGGGGTCGAGTTTCTCCTTTGGGGACAACCAACTTTGATGATTCTCGAGTGTGGCCTAGTGCTGCTAAGGCCATCCAGCAGGCAAATGGGTCGTGGAACAACTGTGACCTTGGTCTGAAGTTGATGAAATGTACGCTTGGAGAGGGCTTTGGTAAGAATGTCAGTCGGTTGGCCCTGGGAGCGAATGTAGTAGATCTACAACTGTTTGGAGTGGATGTGATCACAGATAAAATGATAATCGGTCTCTATATGTTTCGTATGAGCGTGAAAAATAAGAATGTTTGCTAGAGATATTGTTGAGACGTTGTCACAATAAAGTGTTGTTGGGTGCTTCACGTCAATACCAAATTCTTGAATCAACCTGCGAGGCCATATAATGTTTGTAGTTGTTGTAGCTAGTGCCCGATACTCTGCCTCGGTCGAAAACCACACCATCGTGGATTGTTTCTTAACTGTTCGCGAAATTAATGTGTCACCAAGGAAAGAGCACACTCTTGTGGTAGATTTGCGGTCTAGGTTGTCACCTGCCCAAACGACTTCTACATATGAGTTTAATTGGAGGTCTCCCAGATAAATTTCCAACCCAAAATGGCTTATGCCCTTCAGAAATCAAAAGATATGTGTGAGAGATTTGTAGTTGGCTGTTGTAGGAGAGTGCATATATTGACACAGCTCGTTGACAGCATATGCAATATTTGAACGAGTCACCGTAAGGTATTGGAGGGATCCTGTCAATTGATGATAAACTGTGGGGTTACGAAAAGGTTTACATTAGTCTGAAGAGGCCAAGGTGCGGACCGACGTAATTGTTTCGAGTGGGGAGTAGTCCTCTATTCCAGTGTTAGAGAGAATTTGTAAAGTGTGCCACTATAGATTTTGATGATATGAGCTTGGTGATTCTTGAACCTAAATTCCAAAAGAAGCATCCAATTGTTCCATGATTATTTAGCTGGAATATATCAGCCATTGGTTCAATTAAGGCAGATATCGTACCAAGATAATTTCCCATATGAGAATATCATCCACGTAGATAAGAACAAAGATTTGAATGCTATTTTGATGATATAGGAGTAGAGAAGGATCAACTTTGCTGAATATAAACCCTTTTTTAGGGAAAAAAGTTTGAGAAATTAATAAACCACAATTGTCGAGCCTATTTTAAGCCATATGGAGCAAATATACATGATTTTGAAATTGTAGATCTTAGAATCCCATAGGCTATTTCATGTAAATTTTCTCATCAAGTTTATCATGGAGAAACGTGACCAGCCTATGCTATACTTGGTGATGAATATCTCAATTGTATGTACACATTCTTTACTTTGTATAAATGATGCATGCATACTAGTTCTATCTTTATAAATCAATCAGAAATATATGTATGCATCTCTTAATGATATTATTATGGATACTTTTGGATTCAAAATAGTAATTATATAAAAAAAAGCACAATTATACCTATATGCATGCAAGCTAATTGATTTCCAAAGGCATTAATATATGTATGCATACTATCTGAGTATCAAAATCGAGGTTAAAGAGTGCTCAAATGTGCATCACATTAGTTGGAAACAAAGACAAGAATCTCAAGGTGTCGGGTTCGAGATTTCATCCTGCATTTAAAAATAGAAAATGTCTTCATGGATGGCTGATGAATGTATTTAGATGAAGGTGTAGGTAAAAAGATATAAATTGGTTCACCAAAAGATTGACCTCCACATCAAAATATAGAATTTTTGGTAATTTTTTGAACATTTTCTTATCTTACTCTTTATAGTCCTTATATTAGTTTTGTTTTAGGATTTTAGGCATGTAAATATTAACTTTTAGGTGTTAGATATGTAAATAATGGTGTTTTAAGTGGTATGTATGTAAATCCACCTATTACATTTGAGTCTCCAAAATGAAATAGGCTAATCACATTAGTCGATGGGGCCTTGGCATATAACCATTGGAGGAGTATAGGGGAGGAAGTTTTGACATTATTTATTCATATTTTATGAGAATTTAAAGCTTATAAATACAATCTATTTATATGAATATTATCATTGGATTGAAAAGAAAAATAAGGATTACATACATGCCCCACAATTTCTCTGTGTTTACATATCAAACATGTAAACTTATATATTTACATTTATACCACTGCATATGAAATTTATATGTTAGATATGGAAATTTATAAGACTTGTGTGGTATATGTAGTTGCTCCAAAGAGAAAATGGTATGTATAAATTTCATATGCAAATTCTTAAAAAAATGTATATGTAGTTGCTCCAAATTTATAAGAATGGTATGATATATGAAGTTTTTAAAATTGTTTCTTTTATATAATAACAAGTGTTTATCTAGATCTTATAAATCTGGAGTAGCTCCTTGTTGATAACATATTTAGTCTCCTAGAAATTTATTTATAGTCTTGCGATAGCATTGTGATTGCATGTTGAAGCCATTAGGCACCATTTCAAAGTTAATGAAGAGATTTGACTTGGTATTTCTTAAAATTCTTTACAACTATAGAAGTGAAAGTGTTGGGAATTGCACAAACTAGATAACAAAGAAATGAATCACTATAAGAAAATTTTTAACTAATATTTTAAGAATTGATCTCTCAATATTTTTTTTGTAATGATTCCTTTTATTTATAGACGAATTAGCTCATATGTTATGAAGGTTACAAGTAATATAATTATGAGACATGAATAATAAATGACATTTTTTTTTAGCTTTATTTTCTTCTTCTAGCATAGACGTTATAATGATCTTCTTTTAACGTCTCACCTTGGTAACAATTTCTCATTAACATTTCTCCTGTGTAATTGACCTTCTAGGAGAGTTATTCTCCAAGACGAGTTCATCTCTTGAGAGAGCTATTCTTCTAGATGAGTTCACCTCCAAGGATAGGGGAGTCATTCAATCTATTGAATAAATTGGTCTCTTGGACGAGCTCATTGATACACCTAAAATATATAGTGTTTTTAGACACATTTTTATATTTATTTTTTAGATAGTGCGCTTTAATAGAAGGTATTTGTGTGTTTTTCTTTCTGATACAAGTAAAAATGTGAAAATTGCTAAAATGAGTGAAAAATGATCAAATTTGGAGTAAAAATGCAAAAATGGTGCAAAAGTATTTTAGCGCCTACGTGCCAGAACCGGCGCTTAAGCGCCGGTGAAACATAGAAGACCGCGCCTAAGCTTCAGAAGCCCCTCGCTTAAGCGCCAATGACAGTTACTTAACAGTTTAATTCATTTTGACAAATTTTGAAGAGACATTTGAAACACTTATTGACAAATGGGTTGTTATAACCACCAAGGACGAAAATATAATTAAAGGACTTGTGAAAGGAGGCATCCCTTGGTAAATATAACGAATCAGAACATATTTTGAAGAGTTACCAAGGCACCTCTTGGAAAATTATAAATTAAGGAAGTTGAGACTTTTAAAAGTGGGGAGTCCTGAAAAATCTTGAGAAGTTCTGAAAAGTTCTTGAAGAAGTTCGTGAAGATGCCTTTGGAGAAATTTTTAGGCACTACAAATTTATTTTCCTTTTGTTTATAGTTTTATTTTGAGAGTTAAGAGTGTTGTAAGAGAGAAGAGATTCAAAGGAACTTCAAGAATTTGGTGGAAGATTTGAGATAAGTTTTTATCTTTGTTTTAAACTACTTTTGATTTTAATTGAAACTTCTTATTGGTTTGCCAATGATTCTACTTTTAAACTAAAGTGTGATTTTGTATCTCCATGGATTCTAAGTAGTTTTATTTATTATTCTCCTTAAAATGATAAATAATTAAAGTCTTGGATGGAAGTTGTGGAGATTATTAATTTTTAATGTTGAAAGAAGTTGTGATGATTTAATTTCATGCACTTCATTTACTTCTTGATTTGTCCCATCTACATGTTAAAATTTGTTGTGAGAACATGTAAGAACCGGGCTGGTATTGTCTCAGTCAACAATTGGAAAGAATCACATGAGATTGTATGAATGATAATGTGGTTCATATGATTGAGTGCAAATAAATATGAAAATAATCTTTGAAGGGTGTAGAGTTAGAAGACTTTAAAGTGACAGACTAAAGCCTCCAACTTGGTTTATTGTTTTAGGTTTTGATACTAGATATTAGCTCCCAGGTGGAGGGAACCGAGAGAACACTAGAGTGAGAGCTAGTATTTTCATGTCTAATCAGCATTCAGAACTATTCAAATTTTAAATTAGTCAATGTTCTTTATAGCATCTCTAGTAAGGGGAAAAAATAATATTGCTCCTACTTGGCACAACACGATTCGAATACTTCCACAACATAATTCCTATACTTATTACTGATTCATTATAAGGAAAAAAATATTTTGTATTCAGTGCTTTTATTTTACATAAACTAAAGTTATCTTTATTAAGTTTTAATTTCATTTTTAAACATTTAAAATACTAAAAAGAGTTTAAATTTTATTCCTATGGTAAAAATTAAAGTTTAAGAATTTGTCTTTTTAAAATAGAAAGTTTGTTACTTTAATTATTACATACTGTCAACAATCCCAATGGGTTCGATATCCAGGGCTTAATAAAAAAGTTTTATATTACTTGATAATGATACGTATACTTTCGTAGTATTCCAAAATATATATTAAGTTAAAAAGTAAATTCTTATTTTCTCTATGATCAAGTTTTTGGTACTGTTGAAAAAGAAGAAAAGATAAGTGAAAAATATAATCAAATACATAGTTATACCGTTGCATATTAACAGTCGGGATCACTCATCTAGGAGTGTAAGCATGTCGAGTCGAGCTCGAGCCATCCTCGGCTTGAGATTGAGGTTGATTAACTTATTGAGTTCGAGCTTGAGCTCAAGCTTAACTCTAAGAGTTTGAGCCGGCTTGTTTGGTGCGAAATAGAGAAAACAAATCCTATTAATTTAGTATTGTAATGAAATGACAAATAAAATGAGCATTTACGAGACAATTAACAAAAATAAAACAATATAAAATGTAAAATACCATTTTTTAAATATTTTTCATAAATTAAATAAATATTCTTGAATTTGAATATGCTTTAAGTATATTTATATTAATTATTTTTCAAACGAGCTGACTCATGAGCTAAAGAGTCGATTCGGGGTCGGCTTGTTAGATCATCAAACTTAGTTCACAAGCCACTTCTCTAGTTGAGCACGCGCCAACTTACGTGTTGGAATGGCTTACTTACATGACAAAGTTCATCTTATAGCAGAGCTATTCTTCAAGATCAGTTGACTGGTTGCCAGCCTTGAACCTAGTCAAAGGGCTTTCAGATATAGATGTTTAGTTTTTTAATTCGTTTGTATCTTTAGAAGATGACTGCAAAAAAAGCATGTGAATAATAAAATTTTATTCATTGCTTAATGATGGAAGCTATGCCTTGCTACTGTATAAGGAGAGTATATATTCTCTTGTCTAAAATATTATTTAAGTAAAGCAAGAGTAGTAAACTAATTTTAAGATAATACTTTAATTTGTTTTCATCTTACAACTCTTAATTTTAAAATCTAAAACTAAAAATCGATTTTTTGTGCTTAAACTTTCATTTGGAATGACTTTACAATCTTTGTAATCTCAATGATCTACTTTTCACATAAGAAATAATCAAACTTTGTATCATTAGATTCATTCCTATAAGTGATAATTTGCTCATTTGTTTTCTTAAATAAAGGATTAATAATAAGAAAATCATAAGCTTAAAGCAAAATCTAATATGACCTTACACTCACTACAATTTCTATAAACTATTTTTCTCATAAGATAATAATCAATTTTGTTTTATTAAATTCATTCTTATAAGTGATAATATGCTCATCTTTTTTCTTAAATAAACAATTAATAATAAAAAAATCATATGCTAAGACAAAAACTAATACGTCATATATCATCTTCATTAGTAACGCTAAAATCATAATCATCATAAATACTGTTAAAATTTTTTACTACTCTACCAACATGTCTATTTAAATTTCCTCTAATAAAAATTATATCTTCAATTGTATTTTTTGTATTAATTCTTCTAGGTCATTCCAAAATTTTTCATTTGAATATATATTCAAACCTAGCTACTTAGGAAGCATAAACACTAATAATATTAAAAATATTAATATGAAGATAACCGTTTGATTTATAATTTTATCTCAAAATTTATTAATTATTATAATATTATCTTTCAAACTCTTATCAATAATTATACATACATATTTTCTAGTGCGAATTCTTCCTAAATACAAAATTTTAAAACTTAAACTATCAATCTCTTGAGCCTTTTCTCTAACCCATCTAATATTTTGAATGCATAAGATTTTTATCTTTCTATGAACTATAATCTCTACTTTATCAATTAATATACTTGCGTTAGTACATAAATTTTAAGTTCAAATCCTAATATTAAGTTCATGGATAAACTTTTTTTGCCCACATCAGTCCACAATATGAGAATCCTTGCACATTTAACACTAAACGTAGACGCCGATGCAACAACCCTTATACACTTTTCACAGAATTCAGTTCATACAATATGTCGCTTTTAGAAGACATCATTGCACTGACACAATGATTAAAAAGATTGAGGTCATGATTTTTCGATAAAAATATTTTACATTAGTTATCGACTATCTAACACAACCTTTCACTTTTCACATACAGTCAAATTAAGTCTATCAATCAACTAATATTTTCCTTGACTTAGTCATAAAGCCACTCCACAAACACAACCTTTGTACTATTAGAACGCAAACTATCTACTTCCAATAATTTCCAAAAATATATCATTGATAATTTTTAAGTTGAACCAAGTTCTAATACTTGCTCCATGCTTCAACCCTAAATTTTAACCCTTAATTGAAAGCTCTCACATTGTATCTCCACCATGTCTTGGTCAATAACAGATTTAGTTGAACACCTGAATGAATAGCTCATCAAAATTCATTACATTATTAACAACACACAACCACATTAATTTGAGAGAATTATTTCATCACTTTTTCAATGAAATGTCAACTTTGGTATCAAATTTAATATTTGCATTTTGAAAGAAGAATTTGAAGATAATATCTGCATTTATTTTCTTAATCTCTAATTCGAAATTCTAATGTTAGAATAAATTTGACTAAAAAATTGTGGGCATTTACAAATTTACAAATTTTGATTTATAATCCTATCACATAAACTAATTTTTTGTAACATTATATTTTATGCTAGTTAAGAAAATAAAGTTAAAGTATATATAGGATTACTTTAAGAATTTATACTTAAATTGTAAACTTTGAGTTCATAAAATTCAATTAAAAACTCATGTTAAGGCATTATAAATCTACTCAATTCTACAATAATATATGTTAATATTTGTACGGGTTGATCCCTTCTTTAACTTAATTGTTAGAATATTGACATAGGCCCATAGCAATATAATCGTTACGTATTTAAATAGATTAATTTTGTGTATGATTGTGTAATTTAGTTGTTCGTGTTTGACTGTTTGGGGCAGCTGCAGTTATTTGAAGAAACAATTTGTAAAAAAAAAAAATTTGTTAACAAAATTACAGTAATTATTATAAATTTATTTTATTTTCAAAAAGTCAGACGATAACTCTCTAAAAATAACTACACTCAATCAAGTCACATTACAACAAATATTCACTGCAGTTTTTTGGAAAAATAAAAAAATAATTTTGCCAACGTCATAAATTGTGGTGCCACACCGAGCCGCCATCATAATGTAGCCTCAAACAAAAGAGGGCAGACTAATGCAACGTGACATTGTAAGAAATTAATGTGAAAAGTATGAAAGACACGTGAAAAACAAAAAAAGTTTTTTTTTTTTGCAAATGTATAAATCCATCCTACCTTTATTTCAGCTTTCGTCATTTTTGCCGTTGTTTGGCCGTTGAAATTTTATGGCATGTTTTGGAAAATAATAGCTCATGTGGGGATTTATATCATTTTTGCTCAAGCAGACTTGCTTGCTATTTCTATTCGACAAAATCTATTGACTTAACCCACATGTTATGGTTCAACAAATTAATTAAACATTAATTTTGGGGAGGTTGACCCTTTCTGATATGTTGTTGGGGAGATGTCCATTTGTGAACACTGATTCGAGAGATCAGAATCAAAATTTTTTAAATAAGCAGATAAAATAAAAAAAATGTCATAAAAAATAAAAAATTTAACATAAAAAGAAAAATCTGAGAACTGAAAAAGTACAATGAAGTCACACCACATGGAGAAATCTACTATGAAGAAAAATAAGGATGATCGTACAAATTACACCCCACTCAAGTCTTTTGACATTTTGGAATATTTCACCACACTCATCTCATCTCTTTTTCACAAGAGTATTCGTAATCCAAGACATTCCTTTCAGAGAAAATGAAATTTTAAGTGAAAAGTCAACCAAAGCCAGCTATTGATACTAGGACGCCATGGTGCTCCAATAAGGTACTGCAATGTCGTGCTCTAAGGCATTGTAGCTAGACTAGGCGTGACGCATCTATTCTTCTTGACGGGCGTTGGAGCACTGCTAGCTTGGCACTAAAACGCTGCAAGTATGGTGCTGAAGCAACATGTAAGAGAGAAAAAATAGTAAGAAGGGGGGCCGATCCTCCCGCACCTTTCAACAAATTGACTATCAGACTTCATAGAAGAAATTGAGAGCTCTAAGTGAATAATTGATTAATACAATCTGGCTCCACATCATTACATATGTATAATTATATATGCTTTGAAATAATTTTAAATATTCAATACATGTAATCATTATAAAAATAGGCATAACAAGTGATAGCCATCTTCAAAAAAGGTTGACAAAATGGATCTCAATCTTAGTGTAATGCTTGCGGATTTAGTTAAGTTTTTTTTAAAAAAAATTAGTATAGATAAAATTAAAATATATCTATATCAATATTATGCTTTGAAGCTTAACATTAAGATTATAAAAAAATATAAAAAATATAAATTTAGCCAACTTTGCAACCTATATAATCTTAAACATCCCCCACCATAATCATATTGCAAGCTTTCACTTTCCTTTTATTTGTTCCTCCTCGATATCTTGACAAGCTTTTGGTGGTCCATTTCTAGCCAAAAAGATCGTAGAGTCAAAGCCAGTTTTACATGAATTAAAATCAATATGGCTTTCTTTGTAGGAAATAAACTAAAATAAAAGAAAATAGAGAGTAGTGGCTTATTTTTGGGCCTCCTGGAAACATTATTTTGACAAATTTGGTAGGATGATTTAAATATGAATTAACCTACAATCAATATCTTATCAACACTAAGCATAATGATGATTTATTAGAAGTTAGCAGCTAACTCAACTATTTACTAGGTTTAAATTGCCAAAGAGATGGATTTGATGCGGTTGAAGAAATAAAATTTGATAAACTCTAGGCATGATTTGTTGGATCCCCTTTGGGTTATGCCAAAAATCTGCTTGAGAGGACAGAAAGAGAAAAGTGGAGAGGAAAGGAAGAAGAGAGGAGAAAAATTTGCTATTAACTAAATGAAAAACAACACACTAAATCAAATGACAATATTGTATGATGTTGAGAAAATATGATTTTTTTTACCAAAGTAAATTTAGACTCAGTTTTACCTTCGATTACTGCCATATAAATTTTCTACACACCATTAAATAGAAACACCATAAAAAACATGTAATAACTAACAATTATACCTAAATGCATAACTATTTTTTACATATTACAAACACTCAACATTTATGATATGGAACATACACACCAATGCCGGCATGAGCTCCAAATGATTGGTCGAACAATTCAACTACTTTGCCAATAACAATTTTGAGGCCCAAAAAAGCCTTTTTAGGTGTTTTGGACTTCAAAGTTAAAACTTTTAAGTTTTCAAAGAAACTCCACGACGAGCTTTGAGCATTAATGAAGAGCTAAGAACCCAATTTTCTTAGAATATTCCCTACATCAATTTCACCGAAAAGTGAAATTTTAACCAACGTAAATTTTCCTTTTAAAGGGATGCCAACATCGAAATTTATTGTGGTTCCTCAATTTCATTATGCCAAAATTAACATTTACATCTCAAACGATTTAAGATTTTAAATTTCATGATGAAAAATAACACATCACCAAAAGGAAC